>JAOUWY010000002.1:15248322-15268948 GCA_025728095.1 Prietella phreatophila | reverse complement strand
AATCATTTTTAAGGAAGAACAGAATTTCTAGAACAAACCAACCTTGTGTATGAGTGAGATGATTCATGTGTCTGGCTGTCAAGAGAGATGAAATGGAAGGGGGTAATTTTGCATCTCCCAAAAAGGCCTTATATATGAACATCTAAGTGTGTGTAGATACCTATGACCTACCTACCTTCAGGAATAGCTCACAGTGAGGAGTGGAGGACCATCTGTAGTAAATATAAGAGTTTGGTAGTAAACAGAATTCAGCAGTTTTATCAGAAGCAGCCACATTCAAGCTGTCCTTCATGAGCTCTTGTTTGTGTGTGTGTGTGTGTGTGTGTGTGTGTGTGTGTGTGTGTTTGTGCGTGTGTTTTGTCCTATAGAACAGCTTATTATCAATCAGAAAAGACTGAACCATGGTCTCAAGTTCAATTCAGAGCATTATGCAAGGAACAGATTTTATAATTAGACCTCTTAGGAGATATAATACGTTGTTCAGCAGAAGGGTTTTGAATGTGTTATTAGATTTGTAGTTAATTACTGAAAAAGAAATTATAAAAAATGTAATCAGCTACTGATTATTGATTAAAAACAATTGGCCCTAGTATCTTTTGTATTTGGTTTCATCACTGAAAAATGGCAGTTATTTGTCAGATGTTATCACAAGTACACTTTGCTATGGTAGGTGGAGAAGTACAGTATGACTTCTGCTTTTGATCATTTTCCATGAAGCATATGATACAGCATTATGTGTGCTTGTCGAATGGTTTGCAACATTGTGCACACAAAATTCGACATCAGCTCTGCCTAACAACCACAAAGTACAAATATGTCTGGCTCTCTTTAGGGGCCTATTTGTTTTGGCAAGACTAGTTGTATCTGTGATAACATCATTAGCTGGGTTCCCTCTCTAAGTTTGTTCACTTTAAAGGACAGTTTGCCAACTTCGGGATCCGTGTCTAGCCACAGGGGTGGGAAATAACAAGCACCAGTGGGATTTCAGCCAGTCCATCATGGGGTAATACAGAGCCATCCAATGCTCTGAAACTCCAGCTTGGTCTGAGGCTTTTTGTACTGGCCATGCTTCTTCTCACTAAAGTCAGTCTTGCAGTCACTTTAGTGAATTCGACCTCTTTGTTGTTGACGCCAAAATGCTAGAGAGGCCAACCTCATCATTATCTTTTCTCCACACCGAGAGCTCTCCTCCCTGACTGAGCCCATCCCTTGCTTCGATGCTGTGCTTGTTTTATTGCTATCTTCTTCTGCCAGTGAAAGATCTGTTTCATCGCTACCATCTTACTGCATCTGAAGCATGTGTGTGAAAACAAAGAGCCCCTCTTTTTTTTTTACAGGGTCCTGATCTGCAGACAGGAAATCAATAGTTGCTTTCCCATGGCTGGATAATTAACACAGTACTTGTGCAGGGTCGGCTCACAGGTATCCTTATATCATGATTATCAGTTTAAATGCACGAGAGAGGTCGAACTGCAGAATCAGTGTCAGAAAGTTAAATGTATACATGCATGGTGGGGTGCGTGTGTCATTTAAACCCAAATGTGGGAGTGTTTTCATGTGTGTGTGTGTGTGTGTGTGTGTGTGTGTGTGTGTGTGTGTGTGTGTCCAAGTAAAGATTTATTTTCTTGAGTTCTTCAAAACCAGTATAAAAAAACCCCACATTTGAGTGTTGCCAAAGACTCGCCAAAAATCAAAATGGCCAATCCATTACTAAGCAGGAAGAGTGACACTTGCGAATTTGCAGTGTGGACATGGTGGCAGTTCAAACGCAGATGGATGGCAGGGAAGAAAAGAGCTTCTCACAACAAACTTTCAGAAAATGTCAGCCTTTCAGGGTGTTGAGAAGGCCTGTTTCATATCTATTACAGCAGGCTTTCCATGGCCGATATTTCAGATTTTAATGCTCCCTGCACTGCAAATCCTCTGCCAATCTTTCTCTTAAGCATCTCTGCCAGCTCCCTTGTGATGCATTCTTCCCCTCTGTACCTCCCGCTCTCACTCTTTTGATGAGTCAGAACAAACCACGACCTATTAGGATTAAGGCTTTGAAAAGATCTTTGATGCCGTTCAAGGTTCCTTTAAACTGGTGAGCTGACAATATGAGCAGTGTGGAGGCAGCTCCTGAATGAGGTGATTGGTCATCCTTGTTGAGGCTTGGTGCACTCCCTTCTCCACACACACTCACCCACTTCCACTCTTACTCTCTATAAACCCCTAAACACACACACACACACACACACACACACTCTTTTCCCATCAAGTCACATCCTCTGACATGCCACACTTGCAAACGTCTATTTCTATCTGTGTGTTTTGTGCTGCTTTACTAAGGACTGTTGCAGCAGATGACTTGGCTCAGTGCCCTTGTTGTATCTGAACTGTTATCCAGAATCAGCTGAAAACAATGGCTGTTTTTTACTTTCCTCTTCTCCTGAGGACACACATGCAATGTCAAAGGCAGCAGCAGGCTGCAGAGCTAAGGAAATGTGAAGGACAGGGATAAATGCAGTTCCATGTTATTCAAAGGCAATGAGCTGTTGAAAATCCTTTTAAAAGAAGAGGGGAGAGAACCCCTCAGCCACTTTTCTTTAGCTAAATTGATTTTGACATGCACCTGTGAGTG
Organism: Prietella phreatophila; assembly: GCA_025728095.1. Lineage (NCBI taxonomy): Eukaryota > Metazoa > Chordata > Actinopteri > Siluriformes > Ictaluridae > Prietella > Prietella phreatophila. Next base: position 15,266,325 of record JAOUWY010000002.1, on the reverse strand, counting down.
GTTTTGTATTTCCTTGAAACATGGTGTTGCAATGTTTTGTTAGTTGTAGACACTGGATAAGGAATTAGACCTCAAAAGGAGTGTGACTCTTCACACCAGTGTATATTGAATGCACATGTTCAAAAGAGAAAATGTCTCCTAGCTGGCATGGAAAACTCACAAACATGCCGGAATGATTTGATGATGATGTTGCAGTGCCAGGTCAAAAGTGCGGCAGTCTATGTAATTACAATATCATTTCATCTGTGAACTAGCGCATTCTCTAGATCAGTTCAGGCCTCATTTTTCCGCTTTACTCCCTGAGTGTAAAATACTTGAGCGCATGCATGACAGAAAAAGAAGTAACCTTATCTAACATTCCCCATTTCTATCACATTATCTGAAAACCACTCTGAAAAAAAAATCATTTTCTGCCTCATTTCTATCTTGCCGTAATGGATTGGTGGACATGAGATTAAAATTCCAGCAAAAAGATTCTTTGAGATTATTGTAGAGGAAGTGCTGAGGATCCCATTAAGATTCGGCTTCTCTCTGTGTCTCCCACAGCCCCCAGCTGAATCACTCAGAATGCATCTCAGTAAATGACACTGATCATTGGCATGACAGAACATTATAGTGTGGGATTGCTCATTTCCACAGAGACAGACTGTCAGAAGATTGCAGCCGCAGTGCTAGTTCTGACCTTATCTTCCTAACCTTATTGACCTTATCGCACTCACTCTGCATTTATATTCTCATAACCGTCTGAAAGCCTCTTGGGTCTGGAAGAGTGCATCCTAATCTTTTATAAAGCGTTTCAAGTTGGCTTCCTGGTTTGGAGAGTGCATGCCAAAAAGAACTTCAAGGAAAGGTACAACAAATGTAATCTTTAATCTGACATATCTAACCAATTCTCATACTGACATAAAAAAAAACTTCAGTGAGTTGAGTTTTAGTCTAATTTGGGTTATTGCATGGAGATTATGTAACATCACATAGTGATTCATGCTGTAGTTTTTCACATCACTCCATCAGACTCGCAACGAAAGGCAAAATCAAGAAATCTCCAGTAAAACAAACAGAATATACACTTAGCCAGGATATAGTTATTTAGTACAAATATTATAATGACTTAATGATACAGAGCCTTGCACAAGTATTCACCTCCTTGAACTTTTCCACAAATTTGTCGTTTTACAGCCTTGAAGTGAAAAGGATTTATCTGGGATTATATGTCATGAATCTACACAAAACTACTCATTAAAAGGAAGTGGGTGGAAGTCAGTGTAGTTTAAAAAAAACGTTATTTACAAATACAAAATGTACCATTTGTATTCCTGTATTTATGCATGACAGAGATACTGCAACATTATGGGCTGTTTTGTGTAGATTCCTGACATACTGTATAATCTCAGTCCATATCAGTCCCAAGTTGAAACACTACAAAATGTTTAACGGTTCAAGTGGGGTGAATACTTATTCATATAGATCTTAGAAGCTGACTAATGTATCTGAATATGAATTTTTAAATTTGCATTATATACTCATCACATTAAATCATTTTTTTCTCCATTTTTTGGTAAATTTTTTTTTCTACATATACATTAAAAAAAATCAAGCAATAAAAATACAGATATAATGAAAATGAAGGCAAAGCTGAAGCATCTGGGGTTCCCAGGGAATGAGAGTAGTGAACAAATAATGCTTTTATGTTCTACACTCATAGCAAGTTTTCTACAGAGATGTTAAACACTTGACGCTTAGTATGTGCCCAGAGCTGGGAATTGTTAGCAGCTAACAGCTAAGTTAGGAATTTAGAACATAAAATCTTTAAATGCGCTTATGGTTCATATCTTCCATTTTGACTCCTCTTAACTCCACACATCTTCACTTCACTTCACTTCATAGATGTGAGTGTAACTGGCTAAATGCTGAGTTTATCCACTCTGAGTGCATCTATTTTTCTCCAGATACTTCACCTTTGACCTAAGTTATATAAAATATATATTTTTTGGCATTGGTATTTCTGATATTTTTTTCCATTTCAAAAGAATAATCTGCTATTTTTAAATATATGTTTTAAAACATTGGCAAAATATGCATTTATTAAATACACTACAGAAAAAAAATAATTATTTGGTGTGCATGTATATAATTTAAATTTACAAAATTTATATTCAAATTCTTTTGTAAGCTTCCATGCTCCATGTATGTAAGACACTATAGAGATATCTAGTTTAAGGTCTAAAATGATGGTTTGTGCTCTGCAGAATTTGGTGACTGTGTGTTGTGTAATGTACAGAGGCTTCTACTATTACATAATTCACCACTTTGCAGGACACTAATAAAATATTATCTTTATAATAATCTTTAAATGCATTATTATTTACATCAGGGAAGCACAGTGGCTTAAATGGTAAATGGTGCACTTATATACCGCTTTTATCCAAAGCGCTTTACACTGTGTCTCATTCACCCACTCACACACACACTCACACACCAATGGTAGCAGAGCTGCCATGCAAGGCGCTAACTGGCCATCAGGAGCAACTTGGGGTTCAGTGTCTTGCCCAAGGATGGGCCGGGAATCGATCCGCCAACCCTACAATTAGTGGACAACCCACTCTACCATCTGTGCCACAGCCGTTCAATTCCTGCCTCCACGATGCGTGCATGGAGTTTGCATGTTCTCCACATGCTTTGGGGGTTTCCTTCAGGTACTCTGGTTTCCTCCCCCAGTCCAAAGACATGCATTGTAGGCTGACTGGCTGTGCGCGCGACTGTGCCCTGTGATGGGTTGGCACCCCGTCTAGTGTCCACCACCTTGTGACCTGGGTTCCCTGGGATAGGCTCCAGGCTCCCTGTGACCCTGTGTAGGATAAGTGGTAAAGAAAATGGATGGATGGATTATTTACAATACTGTTAAGAAAGGCCTGAGCTACCATGCTTGTCTGCACATAGGATTTGAATGCACAGACCATCAGTATGTGACTAGCTTTCTTATGGTTAAAGAAGATGATTCAAAGATGAAATGGATGACTCTTTCTTGGCCGAGTCCTTTCAAAGGTAAGAAATCAACACTACAATTTAGATACATTTTATGTTACACATTAAATCACATACAGTATTAGTATGACATCCACTCTTGGTGGTCTTTGTATTTGGCAGGCATCAGACACAGGTGACTCAATTGTTCCCATGTCTTGTACTTTAGCTGAGTAAGTTGTTGTAGAAGGCATTTTACAGCTACACTGTTCACAGTTTTATTTAACCAAATGCAGCAAAGCCAAGCACCTATTTGAGCAGAGCTATGGACCTCCATAGTGGGTTTTGTGCCTACACAAATTATAACAAAGCACAGTCTTGCAGTGACGCTGGATTTCCTCCCATTTGATATACACAGCTGGGAAATAAAGCAGATCTTGACAGAGCATTGGTTCTAATAAGTGGTCACCTCAGAGATCCAGAAACCCATGTTTGTTTTTAGTCTCTGACTGGTGGCGTACCAGTGATGCATAGTGTCAGTTCCAAACAAACCATAGTGTAGCACCACAATGTTCACATCAGCCCACAGCTCTGCTATAAATAAAAACAAAATAAGGATGTTTTTGATTCAAGAGCATTAGTTGGACCTGACTATGATTTGTATAACAGCCCATGAAAAAAAATCCCTGGGTGAGAATAAGGTCTCCCAGCCAAGAACATTTAATGCCGAATTCCCCCACCCCCTTCTTTTTGTCACTGATGCTAGATTGCCTCCATAAAGTGGCTTCTTTTTGCCATTGTTGGACTAATCATATCCTCTTCACTAATTTTACTGGATGTGAAAAAAGGAGACACCAATCATTAATCTCTTATCGTTTAATCTAAAATTAAAATGGAGCCTAAAAATCTCAGGCAGAGAATGTGGAGTCAATTTGTCAGTAAGTACATTAGCTTGAAAAGACAACATTAATTTGTGCAGTTATCTGTGTAAATTCCATTAAAATTAGGTTAATGGAGATGCCACAGTCTCAAAACCTCCTCATAGAACATATCAGTACCAATAAACTAAAGATATTTTAACGGCTATAAACAGGCTATTACTTTTGCATGAATTTAGTAAATTAGCTCAGGAACATATTAGCATTTAGACAATTAACAAATAAGGAGAAACTGCCATGTTCATCTTAATCAATTATGGCATTAGGAAACAGTAATCATTACTTTCACTTGTATTCTAGGGCATTTAAAGGATGCTGGACTATAGCTCACTTTTTCATTCATATCAATTTGCTTATGTAAGAAATGTATGTTCTCACATAAAATGCTCTCCTTATTCACCCTTTTCTATAGATCATCAGGTGTTCCCTCTTGCCTTCAAATCTACTGTGTATACTCTCATTTCCCTCTGGGTTTCTGTTCTGGTTTTCGGTTATTATTTCTCTTGCTACATTGATTCATCAATAGATTCATTGATAGATAGATTCATTCATTGAATGAATGAATGAATGATAAAGCAGTGACTGCTTTATCCTTGTCAGGCTAGTCATAAGAGCCTACCTTGATAAACTGGATTAATCTATTATTAATTTTAGTATTAGTATTATTAGTAGTAGTAGTAGTAATAATAATAATAACAATCATCATAATAATAATAATAATAATATCAACAACAACAATAATAGTAATATTTTACAAATCTTGCTCAATTTAGCATTGGTCCATTACAATGTTGATGCTCAGTCTGAGCTACTGTTTTGTGCTAAATGAAAGTTAAATAAAAAATACCAATTCTTTTTCTACTTCTTCTTCTTCTTCCTATTTGTAGTAGTATTAATTTTTATATAATTAATCTTGTGATAAAGCTCAGTGCTATTGTAGAAAATTTAGACTGTAATGAAATGGATAGGTTGTAATAATAATTCAATACATTATTATTGGATAAATGTAAAGTATAATATTAAAATATTGATGAAAGACATGTTTATTATATTAATTATTATTTATTAAATTCTGAATAGCAAAGTGTTTTTTTCACTCATGGTATTTCCTTTAGAAAATGAGACTATAGTCTCTGCAGAACGTTCAGGTGCAGTGAGTGGAGAGAAATTCAAAGAAAATGTAAGATAAAAAGAAATCTAAGGCTACAATGAGCTAAGAAACAGTTTTCATGAACAGGTAGGAGAGAGAGAGAGAGAGAGAGAGAGAGAGAGAGAGAGAGAGAGAGAGAGAGATGCTCCTTTGTTCGCTCACCTCTCGAACGGATAGTGTTTGACTTCCTCCCAATAGGAGTGGGTAATTCAGAAGCACTGTGTGAGCTTGTTAGATCACCAAGGCTTGCGATGGCACCAATCTTTGCAGACCCTTGACAGCAAATATGTAGTAATGATATTGTCTCCAGCTGGGTAATAACACACAATTCAGGCAGACACACAGTGCACAGCTTCAGAAATAGAGGGGAGAGAAGAATTGCTCTGAAGGACTGGAGGAAAATGACAGTAGAAATGTCTCCAACCACTGAAGTGGAGGAATGAAAAAACAAACAAACCTGCAGTCAATAGCTTCTTTCTTCCTCAATAGGCTGTATGTATATAACAGGCAAACAAGCAAACACAAATACCTCATGAATGAGACTAAGTAATTGTGCATTTTGTCCTTAGCATATTACAAGCATGGCCAGCTTGTAATGTCAACAAACTACTCAGTGTTGACTAACACAACTGAAATTGAACTCACTTGTTAACATCCACCAGGCAATAAATGTGAGCTCTACCTAAATCACTGCCAAAAAAGGGTCTGATTTGTGGGGCGGGGGTTTTGGAGGGCAGTTGGGGGGAAGTTTGTCACCCTCTCCCCTACTGAGGTGTGAAATTGTTGCATGTGATCCTTAATGTGTGTGAAGAAGACAAGGCCTTGACACAATGCCCGTGGGCCTCAGGGGATCTGCTCTGGCACTGTGTCTTAGCTGGTTTTGGGATTTGGCGCAGCCTCAGAAATCACTTTCAGCCCTGAGTTGGGGAACTATGTTTCGTAGATGCCTTTAAACTATGTGCTGTAACTCTGCAGATTTTTTGTTGTCAATTTTAACACGTAAATACTTGCTTTGCTTCGAATGAGCTGTGTGGGGAAATATGTCATTTTAGAAGATTTGTACTTTACCTGAGTATAACTGAAAATTCCCATGAGATCATAACTGATATTTTTTAATCAATCAATTGCAATTTAAAATAAATAAATAATAATTTCTTTGCATTTTAATTTATTAATGACATGTAAAAACAATCCAATTAAATCCACAGCTACAGTATTTATAGAGATACCAAAATAAATAATCTTTGCATAAATATTTTTATTAGTCTCATTGGTGTTCATACATTTGAAAAATTATTGATATGCATAGATATGAATCAGTTTGATTTTTTTTCCTATCCCACAATACTGAATTAATTTGTTTACCATAAGGTAAAGGTAAAGTGTTGTCACATTAAAAGATATAATCAAATATTTACAAAAATGTGAGGGGAGGGGTGTACTCACATTTGTGAGATACCCCTATGTATAGAGACTTTTGGGACACCCTGTATAATTTGACCAAGATTTTACATCATCGTCTCATACATTGTAAAAGTAATGCCCTAAATAGACTGTAATAACTCAGTCTAACACTGGCCTAAGAGGAAGAGTTATTTACCTTTATATTTCATAAAAATGTCAAAACAGAAACACAGATTTTATCAACCCCGGTCCCTAGCTCAACGCTTTATAACCTTTTGTACAAAAAACAAAGTTGTGAGTTACAAATTTTACATGTTAAATAAATAAATAAATAAATACAAAAAATAAAATGACAACAACATGCCTTAATGTCTGGTTAAAAATTATTTTATTCAATTCAATTTGTTTAAATACTTGAATGTATTGAAGCAAGGCCACTTTTTTCTTTTTTCTACTTTTAATTGAGTATGATGTTGACACAATATCCATAAGTGTGATCTTCCTGCACTTTTTCAACCCCTGTTCTATACCATATGTAAACTATAATAGTCCTTTATTGCTGTGTGAAAAAGTGATTTATCTCTTAGCTTTTCAGTGTACACTTTCTAAGTCTCTGACACTGACCTTACAGACACAAGGCTCATACACAGGGCCTCTGTCACAGATTGTTCTGTAGCGATGTGTATGTCCTCAGGCAGAACTAAATTCTTTAATCTAGGTGCTTGATCTGAGCTATCCCTCCTCCACAGCATCATCTCTCTCTCTCTCTCTCTTGATCTCATCAGCAGCCTTGTCTCACCTTGGCCGTGAACTTTAACTGCTGACCAAGCACAGAGCAAGCAACATAAATGAGAAAGAGAAAGAAAAAGATGAGTGCTTTTCTTGTCTTGTTATTTTTCCTCTCTCCTTCATGTATCTTCATATGCCTCTAAGAAGAGTATTGTGTAACGTGAAAATAATTTTGAATGCTATGTAAAACGTAACCTTGATACCGCTGAAGAGCACATGTAGCATAGAAAAATGACCTCAAGCAATTGAATTTGGCTCATAAAAGAAACATATTGCCAATGAGTTGGAAGCAGGAGAGAGACAAATAATTTTCTAAATTTAATGGTGCTTTCATGTCCAGTAATTGCTGATTGTGTGAAGCTAACATTGAACGTCGACACCTTTTGAAGGGTTGGAATAATAAACAATTATTATTCTCAACAGCATTTCATCTGAGTGGCCACACAATAATTCGCAAACATGACCAAAATCAGCCTCATATTATAAAACTTGCTGTGTATTTGCTGGAAGTATGGTCATAGGTGATAAACAATGTTTCTCATTCAGACGCAATTAACATTTTGCTAAATGGTGTGAAGTACTGTGTACTAGTTTTTTATTACTCTCCTGCATCCTGGCGTTATTGTTGATTTCCAGAAATGCACATGCAGAGAAATCATTCCAGACATTTGATGATATCTAGACCTTAAAAAGTGGAACAGCAAATCAATATGCACAAAATTGATTGGTGTTTTTTTTGCAAGGGATCAACAATAACATTTCACGGAATTTTTTATATTAGTTCCAACAAACTGAGGACTTTAAAGTCCCTGTGAAGTGCCTTGCCTATTTGATATGTTGATGTAATTTCCACTGAAACAGGAAGTCAGGGTGGGACATATTGATTGGCTCTTACCCATTTTTAAATTGTCAATAGTGTTTCGCCTAACTCACAGCCTGGGCTAAGCTGTACTTGACAGTGCCATAGGTTTTTATAGTGTTTGGGGTGGGACACTTCAAATTGTAGAGAGCATTTGATTGGACAGAAAATCTAATCAGAAGCTAAAGTGCAAAATTATGTCATCAGAATTAGAGAGCAGCTGTACATTTTGAATGCATTTATCTTCTAAACATGAATGTTCTCATTGTTTTGGAGTACTCTAGCTTGTAGATAGTCTTAAGGCCAACATTTTCATACTAAAAGCCACAAAACTTCCATTTTGATTTCATGAAAACTTTAATGTACATACTGAAATAATATTAACCAAATAAATGTTTTTTTTTACATTGAATATTGATTTAGTGCCTAACGTCATAACATAGAAACAAATTTAGTGTACTCAAAACACTGTCTAACAGATTTATTTAGTCTTTGCTATGCTGCTGTTGTTTTCAGATGTGTCCATACTGAATAAATACCCATTTATTCAGTTGGTTTAAAATGTACACGTTACAAATTTACACATGCACAATTTGATGACGGACTTTCAGTAAATACAGGCAGAGCCACTTAACACGATTAAAGATAGATGATGCTGAAAAATAATTCAAATTACAAAATGAAATCTGCCTATTATTCTGTAACACTTATTCTTAATTTGAAAAAAATTCTCATTATTTGAACATTCTAAGTGATATTTATGAGACATTCTCATTAGTTTTGAGATACTAAGTAATCATTTTAATGAAAAACAAAGAAAACAATTTCACTGTGCTCTACTGTATATGTGACCAATAAAGACTCATTAATTATAAATTTTGAGAAACAGTCTGATTATTTTCAAAACAGAATTTCAGAACACTTATTGTTTAGAGATGTGGTGGCTCAACTCTTGAGGCTCTGGGTTGCAAACTAGAAGGTCAGGGGCTCAAGCCCCAACACCACCAAGCTGCCAGTGTTGGACAGTTGCGCAAGGCCCTTAACTGTATCTGCTTCAGGGGTGCCATATTATGACTGACCCTGTGCTGACCCAACTTCCTAACAAGCTGGGATATGTGAAAAAACTATAATGTATATATGACAAATAAAGGCTTCTAATTTCAAGAATTGTTATTATTTTGAGATTCTAAGTTAGACTTTGGAGAAACCATCATATTATTATTATCAACATCACCTAGAAATGTTTTTTTACACTTCAAATGGCAGAAATGGGTTTCTGTAGTTTGACAAATGGATGATTAATTCTATCCTTCTTACCAGTCCTACCTTCTTTTGAATAATGTTGTCCTATTTTCCACCTTTAATAATACCAGTGTAACATATGGTAAATGCACACTTATATAGCACTCATTCACCCATACATTGATTAGTGTCTCATTCACCCATACATTGTGTCTCATTCACCCATTCACACACACACTCACACCAATGGTAGCAGAGCTGCCATGCTAACTTACCATCGGGAGCAACTTGGGGTTCAGTGTCTTGCCCAAGGACACTTCAGCATGGGAGTCACCCGGCACGGGAATCGAACCGCCAACCCTACAATTAGTGGACAACCCTCTCTACCAACTGCGCCACAGCTGCCCTATCTCTTCCCTAGTTTATCTTACTATTAATGGTAGGACAAATCAGTAAAAAATGGAATCCACAGCACTGTCAGGTCCTAGAACATCTTTATAAATGGCGTCTTCAGTCTTATATGACATGTGCTGATGGTGTTGCAGTCATACTTTTCTGCAGGCTTTCATGATGACCTATGGCCCTTTGTGTATAAGATTAAAGATCCCTGAGTCTAGACCCTGATCATCTTACATGCCCAATAGCACATAAGAATACACAATTACAGAATCACACACATCTGTTCATTTCTGAGGGATATAACAGAATTATTGCATAAAAATGTGCTAGTCAAAGGCATTGCCAGTGGACAAAATTTGTCTAACCTCTCCATGAGGATTTGTGAGAAGGATGAAGTATAATGCAATCTACTGTGACTCATATTGCTCTCAGAATCACTTTTGGTGGTCAGTAGACAGGTTTATGGGATTGTTTTGCTGTCTGTGCTGAGGGAGTGTTAATGTTTGCACACCGCTCTCCTACAGACATCAACACTGCAGGTGGGCAAAAAAGCAATTTCATGGTTCATTCTGCACATAATGCTCTAATCTTTTGATAGAGTCAGTCTTTTTTGTTTAAGTTCATTAATCACTCAGCTGAAATAAACAATGGAGAAAAATGGGTTTATGTGAGAAAGTGTATTTGTGTGTGTATACCTATGTACAGTATATATTGAATTGATAGTCTCATCTGAGATGCAAATATGCTGAGGCTACAAAAATGTATGTAACTTTCTAAAATGGAGAGCACTTCAGCTGTTCCTGGCATGCTTCTATAATGTGAGTTCTGAGTATATGATCAGTGTTGCAGGTTGAATATAAATATAGTGAAAGGAAACAAGTGTTCAGACATATTCGGATACATGGCATTATGGACTCTACCTAATCAACAGATATTAAATGAAAGGCTGACTGCCTCTGCTAGAAAGCGTGAAATGGTTGGATCTTCCAGCAGGACGATGATTAAAAATATACACCAAAATAACACAAAAATGGTTTACTGACCACAAAATCAAGGTCCTGCCATGGCCATCCCAGTTCCCTGACTTGAAACCTATAGAAAACCTGTGGGGTAAACTGAAGAGGAGAGTCCACCTATGGAGAAATGCTCTCAGGAAATGGAAGTAGCACTGTGTTTGGACAGTGGCTTAATAGTTAGAATGTTTGCTTCGCACATCCAGGGTTGGGGCTTCAAATCCCATGTCCTCCCCATGTTTTGGGTGCTTCTCACCCAGTCCAAAGACATGCTTGATCAGTATAATTGCCATTTCCTAATTGTCCATAGTGTGTGAATGTGTGTGCAGTTGTACCCTGCCCATCCAGGGTGTCCAGGCTCCCCATGACCCTGTGTAGGTTTAGCAGTACAGAAAATGGTTGGATGGATAGATGGATATTTGGAGAAAGAAGGGTTGTGTGTATGAATCCAAAAACACCATACCAACAGTGAAATACAGAGGTGAGAACATCATGACATGGGGCTACTTTTCATGCAATAGGTTCTGCATTACACTTCATCGAAGGAAACTTGAGTGGAGTAATGTACCTATATGGAAACATTAGAGAATTTAATCTCATGAGCAAAGAAACAGAATCTGGGGTGGGGAGAAGATGGACATTACAACAACACAACGATATCAAACATGCAGCCAAGATTACTCAAGAAGGCCTTGCATGATCTAGCCAATATCTTGACTTGAAAATTTATGGAGGAGTTTGAAATTGCGAGTCCATCAAAGCGATCACCATTACCTTGCGGATATTGAAGACGACTTGCCAAGAACCACAGCATCTGGACTGGGATCCCACAGGACAGAAAAACACAAGGTAGAAGTTGCCTTTCATGCCCACATGAGAGAGCGGCAAGATATGAAGCTCACAGGATGAACAAATGCCATGTTTATTAACTTATCTTTTTTCATTGGGAAATACTGTGGGCAGGTACAAACAAAAATAATAACTAGCTATGTGAGCAGGATTGAAAAAAAAAAAACCACACACATCCCCATTTGAGTCCCACACACATCTCCATTTGAGACCAAATATGAACTTGAGTAATGAGTGATAGGGTTAATATTTAATTAAAAAACAAAAAAAAACAACTTCTGTTTTAAGCCACGCCCACTTTGGTTTTTAACCTGAATACACATATAGGTACAGCACTAAACAGATACAAATTCTGAAATTGTGCAATATACTGTATATTAACAGCACATAATATATATTAACAACACTTGTCCAATCTGGTTCGAGGAACATTGTATTGTGTGTGCATCAAAAGCTCCTGTACTGGGCTTTAGGTACATCCTTTTAATTGTCCACTGACATATTAGCTCTGAGCTTCCTCCGCTCACCTTTGTTTGCTGTGCTGAGTGCTAGTCAGCAGCGCTTGAAAAAAAGCCCATGAACAATTAGAGCATGAGGGTCATTTTCTGCAAGAGCTCACCTTCTCCATCTCCAAGCAGTCTCTCTCCTAGCAGGAGCGCTAAATTAACACTTCACAGCTGTGTCTCAGCCCTGATGAGTCCTATATCCCATTGCTATTTGCTGTGTGTCTAGGTTGGCTGGGGAAAAAAGAGTGTGGGAAAACAAACAATCTATCATTTCCGCTTCATTTGGCCCCCCAAAAAAGAGCCGTTCACCTGCAGGGAGCGTGACAGCCAGACAGGTGACCAGATGTCCGTAGTTACAGAACGTCACCTTTGGCCTAGGCTAAACTTGATGCTGAGGTTGCTAGGCTGCAAGGAAGTTGTTGTTGTGTGTGTAAGAGGGTGGTGGGTAAGCTAAGGAGAGCCTCTGAATACTGCATGAGAGGCTAACACTTTAGCCCCTGCAATGAGCACCATGGTAATGAGCAGCAGGATGTGGTGTCACTCACACCTGTTGAGCTCGCTCTAATTACAAAGCCCGGACACATGGAAGACGCCATTTCTCAGGCACAGCATGAAATATGGAACAGTTTGTGTGTGACTGGGAGATACTGTATGAGAAAAAAGAGGGTGCTAGTGTGGGTTAGGGAGTATATTGTATATATCTGTAATAAAAAAGTCATGCTGCTATTGTTTTTACAAGGTGAGAGAGATATGTTTGTGTGTGTGTGTGGGGGGGGGTGAGAGAGAGAGAGAGAGAGAGCGAATAACATTTTTTTGATACTTTACTGTGTTCAGTAAAGCAGAAACATTGTGTATGTCATCACTTGAACATATTTTATATGAGCAGTTTGGAACCATCCTGCCAAAACACAATTATTGTGAAGAGATGTCCCTTACAAAAGCTGGCCACAGGGTAATTTTGTGGCTTACCCTGAGCAGGTTTCTAAAACATTCATCATCTCGTACCTTCATTCAATTTCGATGTGTTTATTTTTATTCTTTTTTTCCTATTCCCTTTGTTGTTGCAAGTGTTTATTTGTGTACATAAGAGGGATTTGACGTTTAGTATCTGAGCAAACAGGAGTGGAAAGTGCTTCAGAGTGGAATTAATTAGTGTGCTCTTAAACGCAGCACGCAAGGCGAGCGGCTTTGTTTGTGGTGTGAGGCTGAGCAGTGGCGTGGTGAGGGGGTGGATCACAGGCGGGTTAAAATCACTTGTCATGCTCGAGATGGTCATGATGGGATCACAATTGGTCAGCGGAGAGAAACAATCAGCGTGGCTATCTAGGCTGCTCTCCATCATGCATGCTTACGTCTGCTTGAGTGTGTGTGAGAGAGGGTGAGGGAAAGAGAGGGAGAGAGAGAAATGAGTGTTGTGGTATGAGTAAAAAAAAAAGATATCTCCAGGGACAGGTATGAGTATGCACAATAGTAACACAAAGCTTACTGAAATAACTATTGTTTCAGTTGCACTGGAAATCAATGCAGTTGATACTTGAGGTGATGCTGGTAGTGTCTTTATTGGCATATTATCTTGAGAACAATAAAATCTTGTATGTGTGTTTCTTAATTGCACGACTTATCAGTTACATCTCCATTTCACAACATCTGAGGATTCCACTCAGGGATTAGCAAGCTGATAGCCCTCCCCATCTCAAAAGGGCATGACCTATTAAAAGACACCGCTTACAGCCCTCAAGTATGAATAGATAATACACTTTTTTTATATGACTACAGTAAAAGCTAAGCTTCGTTCTGCCACGGTTCAGTGACTAAGTGGAAGAGGGAATATGCGTTTGGTGCTGCCATTCAACAGGGTTTTCTTGCTGCTACTTAATATGCTGCCACTCGCCTGCATTCACTTGCTGCCACTTAATGTTCCCCCATTCACCTGCATTTGCTTGCTGCCACTTCATGTGCTTCCACTCATCTGCATTTGCTTGCTGCCATTTAATGTGCTTCCACTCATCTGCATTCACTTGCTGATGCTTAATGTTCTGCCACTCACCTACATTCACTTGCTGCCACTTAATGTGTTGCCACTCACTTGGATGTTCTTGTTGCCACTTTTGCGTTGCCCCTCACCTGCGTTCACTTGCTGCCACTTAATGTGCTTCCACTCACCTGCATTCACCTGCTGCCACTAATGTGCTGCCACTCACCTGCATTCACCTGCTGCCACTTTATGTGCTGACAGTCGCCTGCATGTTCTTGCTGCCACTTTTACGTTGCCCCTCACCTTCATTCACTTGCTGCCACTTAAAGTGCTGCCACTCACCTGCATTCGCTTGCTGCCATTTAATGCACTGCCACTCACTTGCTGCCACTTAATGTACTGTCACCCACCTGCATTTTCTTGCTGCCACTTTATGTGCTACCACTGACCACTGTTTTTTGTTGTCATGTTATGTTTTTCCCCTCCCCATTGGTTTTTGCTGCCACTTAATGTGCTGCCACTCATCAGCACTTTCTTGCTGTCACTTTATGTTCTGCCATTTACCAGCACTTTCTTATTGCCACTTTCTGCACTGCCAGTCTCAGCTTTTTCTTTTTACTTTTATTTTTTGTCAGATGAATGATGTTGGCTTTGGTATATTTATTCCCATAATCTCAGAAAAAAATGAGTTTTTTATTTATTTTTTATTTTTTTTACCTTTAATATGGAAATGTGACTGTATTGTACCTTTGAAAAATATTTAATGTACATTTTAGTTTTAGAGGTACAATACATACACCATTCTAGGTAAAATATACATGTTAAAGGTACAGGTGTACCCTGAAGGAAACACACTAGCAACAAGAAATATTACAGTTTACTACCCCTTTTTATGAAAGGGCATCTGAGGTGACAGTAATCATCAAAATAATTCTGACAATGTAGATATGAGCACAGCTATATTCAGATTCATCTGTCTTTTGTGTTTGTGAGGCAGTGTCACTATGTAAAACAACCACAACAATTATAATGTTATGTAAATACCGGAAAAGGACTAGAGACTATGATTCCCATCAGCCACTGCACCTCACCTGATCACGGAACATGATTATCTGTACCTGATTCATGTTTGGGGTTGATGTTCACTTGTATATAAGTCACGTTTTCCACTGCACACATTGTCTTTTGTTTGTCTTACTTTAGCATTGTTTCTGTTGCTGTGATCTGTTCATTGTTCTATGTTTTTTGTTTCCTAGTCTTTGTTTTTGCCACGCCTTCTAGAAATCCTCTTTTGTATTTTGTTTTGAGTCACACTAAACTTTATCTGCATCTGCATCCATCTCTATCTCCATAACCTAACAAATAATAATAATAATAATAATAATAATAATAATAATAATAATAATAAAATAAACTGGCAAGTAGAGAAGAGACTTTGTGACCTTTTTAACACAGCCACACCCACCTACCCCTTGTACCATGCTAAGCTCCCATGCTCTGAAGTGGGGACACTTGAGACACTATAAATGACAACAATTTACCATAAGCTGTGAGCGCTCTGCCACCACCCCATGACCTGACTCTCTCTCTCCTCTCTTTTACCACCTAACCCTGTACAACTTGGGGGGCAGGGAGCAGCCATGGGTCAGGAGCAGCCTTGCATGGGAGGAAAGTGTAACAGACTCAGGTAGGGATTAAGAGTTGATGGGCCATGCCTACCCTCATTAACACATGGCAGAATGAAAGAGTGGAAGGTGTACTAAGTAGGGGGCTCTTGTCCTCTCTGCAGCTGTAATTGTTCTTGTCAGTTTCCAGTTACAGGTGCCACCCAACTGAACTGCAACCATGTAATCCCCCCAAATCCAGCCTCTTCCGAGAAGTGTTAACCAGGAATGTTTCGCCAGGGTCAATGGATTAGGCGGACTTCACAGTGGTGACTTGGCTTGAGAGGTGGAATTAGAGGAAGAAGAGACAGAGGAAGAAAGACAAGAGTGAGGGAGAGTGGTGTTATATTAAAATGAGCTTACCAGGTGGTCCCCTGAAAAGTGGACAGTGCGTGGAGTAATCTGAAAAGCCCCTGGCTGCTTTTGCTGGGGACTTGCTTTAAAAAGCAGGAGAATGAAGGAGAGGAGAGAGGCAGGGGGCTTCAGAGGTGCCACCGATGCAGTCCCATTGAGGCCTCGGTAAAATTCCTGTCAGGCTTGGTTTACCACAATCACAGCAGTGATTAGGCGCCTTTTGATGATAGGTTTAGTTTTCTGGTTGTTGGTGAGAAAGAAGGGAGGAGTAAAGGGTGTATGTGTGTGGGTGGGTGTTGGGAAGAACATAAGGAACAGGGAGGGGTTGGAGGGGTGGTCTGGCATAGCATATTAATGTCCCACACTGGTAGGGACCTCCTACGTAATTTCCCAGCGGGTCGTGGGGGTCAGGTTTGTATTTAGTTAGTGGTAATGATCTCGTTAGGGATCTGAATGGACCACCGTCTAAGCTCTTTCAGGCCGCCGAGCGTGCCTGCGTGCTCCCCCTCCCCTGGCCGCCTCTGTGTGGCCTTACGCAGCCCCTGAACTGTGATTAATAGACTTCCAGGGCTTAATAACTTGCAAAACAGCATTAAACAAGGGACGGACAGGGACAATCGGCCCGGGGGAGCAGCGGGAAAGCCGTAGGAGGAGGGTGGGCCGTAAAACAGCGCCGGCAACAATTGCCAATGGTTAGAATTAACTAAGATGGGGAGCGCAACATACAATGCTACAGCTGGCCACTGGCAAAGAGCCATGGAGGGGGGAGAGAGAGGTGAGGGGAATCTGCTTTTGCTGCTTCCAGGTGGCCCAGGCCCGGCCCAGACTGAGCCCTTTCAGTTTTGTAAGTGTTAAAAGACAGAGGCCGCGAGGGAGAAAGGGAGCGCTGGAGAGGGAGAGTGAGGGGAGGAGGGGGAGATAGTGAGAGGAAGCCATTGAGTATCAACAAGAAAGAAAGTAAAGAGCAGGGAGAGAGTGATAAGCAGATAATGGTGAGCACATTCAATGGAACAAGTAATTCTTGACACGGCGAAGTCCAAATATGAGCACTCTTTGTTTCTGCAATTCGTTGCGCCCACAATACTAAAGTGGGAAAAATAGGCATGGTGACCCATACACACACAAACACGCACAGAAACACACAAATAACCTCTTGGCAACCCCTGTCATGCTCTAGCAGCCCACAAATCTGCCAGCCCCTCACTCTCTTTTCCCACCCTTGTGTTCACTTGTCTAAATACAAATGTGCTCAGCATGGTGGCTTGTGAAGAGTCGTGTTCAGACCGCCCTCTCTTCTTATAATGTATCATTTCTTTTCGCTCAAAACTAGGTGTGCATTTTATGCCTATATAATACATCACTGATTTGTAAATAACTGTAATTGAGCCCCTTGAGGGTGCTAAATGTTTGTGTAAATGTATTATATTTTTCAAAACTGCAGGTTCTAAAAGCTGATTTTGCTTGCTTCTTTGTATCATCCTGTGCTGTAATTGAAAACAGCAGGAAGGATTATCGCATACAATAACTTGTGGCAGTTACTGTACTTTGGAAATAAAACAAAAAATAATTTAAAGAACTACTATTTGATCCAACTGATGTAAGATATTATTCATACTATTCGTATTACTATTATTAGTGGTAATAATAATACGTATTATTATTATTATTATTATTATTATTATTATTATATAAATGTAAATAATTTTACATTTGTAAATAATCATTTATAATATAAATATTACTACTATTACTACTACTACTACTACTAATAATAATCCATCCATCCATCTTCTAACGCTTACTCCTTCTTCAGGGTCGCAGGGGAACCTGGAGCCTATCCCAGGAAGCATCGGGCACAAGGCAGGGTACACCCTGGACAGGGTACCAGTCCATCGCA
>JAOUWY010000002.1:15168982-15179101 GCA_025728095.1 Prietella phreatophila | reverse complement strand
CCCCAGAAAAAAAAAGCAAGCCTGGCAATATTACAATGAGCAGAGATGGGAGGAATCACTCCATTATGCATACACACCACTGCTGGCTGTGCGCATGTCCCCGAGGCAGCAGTATTCATTAGGGGAGCTTACCAGCCTGAAAGCTGGGAAGCCATGATAACGGGATATGATTTTCATATTTAATACTTTCCTTGGAAGAGCAGGCGTGTGCCACAGATTGATAGAAGAATCAATTGCTACTTTAGCAAAACACTTTCTACTTTGCCCTGCAGCTAGCGACGAAATCACTCAGCCAAGAAATTAACTTTTCCTTCCTCTCTCACTCTTCTTCTTCTTTTTTTTTTTTTATACCACTGGATCTGCCAGGCAGGCCTTGCGGTTTACAGTGGATATTATTAAGCAGCTAACTGTTTGGTATTTAAGACCCTTATCAGAAGAGACACAGAAGCCACGCGTTTTGTTTATTTTGTCTGGCAGATTTTGCTCCATAGTGCCTAGTACCATTGCAGGCATGAATCGGAGCATGGGAGTAAAACATTTCTGAAGATTAAGAAGTTAAGACAGAGATCTCAGTACACACAGCTGAAAAGATGATTGGAGAAGAAATTATACCTTTTACCCAAATTAAATGCCTTAAAAATGGCCCTTTTTTGAAAGACTTTGGGTTTGAGTTTATTGGGAAAGGAGCAAGCGTAACTGGAGTTCTTTTCTTAATGTTTGTTAAAAAAGCAACGCTATTAAGAAAGAGAGAAAAAAGCTACATCTACATGTCTAGAAACCCACCCTGTTGACTCCATAGAGCCCTCTTTGGGGAGTCTATCAACATTTAAAATCATGGTGCATATTCAGTGCTTACCTGAGATCCCACAGTGTACTACAGTAGGTAATGTTCATGTGTGTTTGTCTTCATGACTTCCAATAATTCTTACAGACAATGCCAGATCCTGTGAGAAAGATGAATACATACAATAAGTGATGTTTTAAAAATGTGGGTGTAAAGTATAGATTTATTTTAGCACTACTCCTTCAAGAATAGAGGATTTTGAGGTGTGCACATTGTATGCAAAATTCTACTTTTAAAATGATCACACACGTGTATGCAAGTGATGTAAATATTATTGTCAATAATATCTCCCACACATTTTTTGTGAGAAGTTCTTCCAGAGTCCATATTTTCTCTCTCTCTCTCTCTCTCTCTCTCTCTCTCTCTCTCTCTCTCTGTCTCTCCAAATAATTAGCAGGAACAAAGCAGTTCTCTTTCTCTCAGCACTGGGCGAACATCGTCTCAACCTGCTATCACCTTAATGGGTTGGCAACCCCTCAAAGACACTTTGGTGGAGGATGGCATCATGAGCGCACATTCACTGATGGAGCCAAAACCTAATCACCCTTCATCATCTTTGCTACAAAGCAGCCCTTTGATGCACGCCCCAGTTTCAAAAGCCAGCGGCAACAAATATTTATCTGATGACATTCTAAACTCCAGTGATTTCCCTGAAAGGCAACCGGTGTTCGATTGTGATCCATTTGTGAGCGAAGTAGAGGTGTGTGGGTCAGAACAGCTGGCTTCTACTCACCTGACCTTGAAGGCAGCTGGAGAGTGCTCTCATAATGGAAGCGCCAGCAGGCCAGAGAGTAGTGCGTCACTGCAGAGCCATCTCAGCCAGAGTGCGTCCCCAGATACCACTCACTCAACACACTCCTCTGTGTGTAGGAACTCGAGAGAGCCGACACAACAACGTCGTACACCTGTTCCAGGTTAGACATTTATGCTATGCTGGTTTCAGTGTTCGTAGGCAATGTTCTGTTATGATTTGCGAACCATTATGTCACAAACAGAATAAACACAGGTTTACATTTACATTGACATTTATTCATTTAGCAGACACTTTTATCCAAAGCGTCTTACAAATGAGGAAATACAAGCAAAGCGATATATCAAGCAGAGAACAATACAAATAGTGCTACTATACAAGATAATTTTTTGAGTTTATGATTTTATTGAGTGCTAGAGGAGCAAAGTGATGTACATGTAAGAGCAGGTTTAAGTGTAGTGTTTTAAATTTTTATTTGTTTGAGTGGGGACAATGTAGGGGTTAGTTAAGTGTTCACAGTTCACTGTCTTTAGACGATTTTTTTTTTGTGACTGATTCTGCTGTCGAGATTGAGATTGGAAGCTCATTCCACCTGTGAGGAACAGTCCTGTTAAGGAAGGCAGAAAGGTTTAAAAGGTTGTGTACCATATGAAGGACCTGAATTTGAATCTGTCGTGCTAGGGCAATCCAATTCACATATAGAGACTACATCACAACACTCAAAAAAATAAAAAAAAGGGTCAAAGTGTTTTTATTTGCTTTCTCTGATTAGTATATGCTGTAAGATGATGTTCATTCAGACAGTAGACAGGAATTGGAGCTGATTAATCTTGGGAGGATGAGCAACTCTGTTTTTAACAGTTATTTGATCTCTTGTTAGATGTTAAGTGTTGAAATGTTGAGTGTGTTTCTGTGCTTTCAGATCAGAGTAAAAGCAAAAGCTCCATTATCTGTAGCTCTGATTCAGAGGTCACACCTGACCTTTCACTTGACTCCAGCAGAGATGTTTCTGCTTCACTTGGTGATGGCCTCCATGAGCAGCACAAAACCATGATGAATGTCACACCCATTCACGAGTCTAAAAATGGAGTGGAGTCTGGAGA
The DNA here is from genome assembly GCA_025728095.1 of Prietella phreatophila. Classification (NCBI taxonomy): domain Eukaryota; kingdom Metazoa; phylum Chordata; class Actinopteri; order Siluriformes; family Ictaluridae; genus Prietella; species Prietella phreatophila. The sequence goes on along the minus strand of JAOUWY010000002.1, from coordinate 15,176,403 downwards.
ACCTCTTTTCCCAAAGCCAGAACAGAGGTAGTGCTTTATGAAACAATGTCTCCAAAAAATTGTGGTACAAATGTTTGTAATAGGTTGTACAACACAAAGCCTGTGCATTATACTCCTTTTCTAACCTTTACCCAAATATCAGTTTCTGTTAAAGATCTTCGAGCTTTAAATCATATGTTTTAGTGCAGTAGAACAGTACAGAGCAGCAGCTGAAGGAGCCAACACGTTTATTAGTGACTGAGAAGTCCACAAGAGAGTTCTTTTGAAGAACAAGGCAAACACAACAATTGCCAGCACTTTTTCTTGTTAGTCTCCATATGTGCGAATTCAGGGGTGTGTGTGTGTTGGTGTGTGTGTGTGTGTGTGTGTGTGTGTGTGTGTGTGTGCTCCTCTGTGTATGTCTGTCTGTGGGAATTTGATGAACTAGGGTCATGCTTCATAGGGCTTCACTCATTGAGACTCAGTGGCAGCTTCGGGACATCATGTAGCATGTAGGGAAGGCTTAGTCCCGATTTCAACATTATTGCCCTAATCCCTGATAATGCTATAACAGAGCAATTTTCTGCTCGGGAGAGTTGCTCACAGTAGAGTCGACAATTTCTTGACACTCTCTGAGTGTTCAGAGGAATGGAAGTGCGGGCAGCACTTTAGGAAGAGAGTCCATGAGATGATGTCCACCAGTTTAAATAATGTGGTTGTAGCGAATTGCTCGGCAGTGTATTCGATTCCAGATTGATGCTTGTGTTTTGTATGTGTATTACCACCTGAGCTGCTTTTCATTATGGTCAGCTTTTACTGGCTATGGAATTTAGCAGGAAATATTATATTTGATTGATAAATCAGGTTTTTTTTTTTATCTTAAACTTTAATTGGATAGTAACCGTTCTGGAATACTTCAAAAGACATTCCCTTAGTTTATAAGTCAATGTATCCCATCTGTTGCTGTGCATAATTTGGCAACCTCTCCTACCACATCCATCAGTGGAAATGGAACACTGCTGACCAGATGTTATTTGGGTGGTGATATTTCTCAGCATAGCAGTGACATTCTCCTTCTCAGATACAATGGAGGTGCTGGCTTTTTAAAACCCTAGTGGATTGACTATAATGGAACACAAAATTACACTTTTACACTTTACTGATGAAGTGTACATGGTGACTAACAGACATGGAAAAAACAAACAAACTATAAACTGTATACAGTTATAATGTGCATGGTGTACCTTATAAGGCTGGTTTACCTAATACCTTAATAAAACTTTTTTTTAAAGGCAGGTGTATCTACAGGATATCTGCTCTCACATTGCTCAGTATATTTGTAATATTCCACTAAATAAATAAATAAATCTCCCCTCTAGTAAAACGTGTAGAAAACTGACTAGTAAGGGTGTAATGATACAGCATATCATATAGTTGCCTTTCCTCGCTGATTCCGTCCACGCTAAAGAAATCACTGCAGCTTTTGGGAAGTTCATATTTGGTAGTGGAGAATGCAGGATTGAAAACAAATCTGTCAAAGCTGTGTGAGTCTGACAGCACAAACAGCTGTTAGCAGAACTGGGGGGGTCTTGTGCTTCAGACACACCATCGAGAATCGTGCCAGTGATTTGCTTAGGCATATTTAATTTTGTTGCGTTCTTTGATTTTATGATATACTGCTAAGAGTCTGAATGGATCACACAATGACTGACATTACATTTCATCATCCATCCATCCATCATCCCATTCAACACTATGGACACTTTTAGACACGCCAATCAACCTACCATGCATGTCTTTGGACTGGGTGAGGAAACCGGAGTAACCGGAGGAAACCCCCGCAGCACGGGGAGAATATGCTAACTCCGCGCACACACAGGGCCACAGCGGGAATCGAACCCTGGACCCTGGGGGTGTGAGGCGAACATGCTAACCACTAAATAATTTAAAATGGAAACCTAAGGCACATATTCAGGCTATTTTTAATTTTTTTTTTTGTATTGTAAAGGTATGTTTCGGGGCACATCATATCATATGGTTTTGTACATCATTACAACCTTACTGGATTGCTATACTGGCATCTTTTACAAAGTGCTTCAATTTCCACATGAATATTGGTCTAATTTTTTTTTCAGTTTCAGATCGTTTTATATGTATGCACTTTATTTCACCTTGTAATTAAATCAATTCTGACCAAGCAACAGCTTCAGATTTTACTAATGTAACTAATGAATATGTGGCCTCGTGAGAAGAAGTATGTGTTAGGCTCTTTTCTGTAACTCTTTTCTTCTCCTAGCTTAGTGAATGCAAGCCTTAAGTATGAATCTGAGCACATCCTGGCCTTTACAGCAATCTGCATGCTCTCTTTTTGTTGTTTTTAATGCTTGATTTGAAATCGTACAAAGAGGTAATACAAACGTGTCTACTAATCCAGTAAATATTAGATAGGAAATTATATGCACCTTTTATGATAAAGAAGAAAGACATCTGAAATAAATACAGACTGCAGCAGATTACAAAAAAGACCCTATATAATAAGCTAATACATAATCAAATGTTCACAGCACTGTTGTTAAGAAAGGTCATGGTTGAATGGTTCCGCCAAATAAAACGCAGAAACATGGATGCTCTGTCCATTTCTGAAGGCGATAGAGAGTTTGACTAAAAATAGATTTTCCTCCAGACTGCAGAGAGACTGCAGCAGTCTCTCTAAAGTGGGCTTGGCCAGATGGCCTGTGCTGTACACTGCATCTTGGATATAACTTACATGGGCGGCTTACTCCGGATGTTATCAAGAAACAACCGTCAAAGAGAGACAGCGAATCGTCTCTGACCTCTGAACCAATTATAGACCATCATAGATTCTTTTTGGGCCTTTCATGTGGGAAGGGCTCGGGATGTGGGCCTGGCTAATAATCTACAAAGACAGATATAGGATTAACAGTTATTTCCACCACCACCTGTGATTTAATATTTGTTGACATATTTCAAAGAATAAATAAAATTTAAAAAATGGCAAAAAGTGCTGGGTTTGAATTTGCTTGCCATGTAAATTTTCATATGAGATTGCAGAAGTATAAATTGTACTTTATTGTCTAACTTTATTAACAGTTTCATAAGATTCATGTGACGTTCTCTTCTATTTACATGCAACGAATTGAATGCAGCCAATAGGTCTCATTCACCAAAAAATACTGCAAAAGACTGTGCAAAACAAATGTGCAATTATATTTTCGCCAATTCCAGTAGTTTTCTGCAAAAGAGCACAAAATCCAAGCATTTTTGGCCACAGCAGTCACAAAAAATGTTGAGTTCTTGTACAGATTTATGAGAACAATACACATATACACACACACACACACACACACACACACACACACACACACACAGAGATAATACATAAACTGTGGTGTGGTTTGCTCGTGTGGAATTTTGTTTTTACTTTCAGACTGGCACTGGAGGAATTCTTTTATCTGCTGGACAGCATTGAGGAGCGACTCCCTGCTAGAGACACCGAGCTGTACAGTAGCTCTGCAGTCAGTGAACAGAAGCTCAGGGAGATTATTAGGTACAATTCACTGCTTTGCTTGAGTCTTCTTCTTTTCATTGCTGTGTAGTGTTTATATTTCCAGTGGAAATTGCGTTATCATGACTTTAAGAGCACTCACTTTAAATTAAGTGCCGTTACTTGGCACCAGCAACATTCTATCAATAAATCTCGGCTTCTGAAGGGTTTCAGATCACTGTGAATTGTCATAGTAACTCTCTTCTTGCTATTGAGTTAGGGGCTGATAATTGTGTCGGCAAATGAATGAGCAAGGCATCTTAAAATGATAAATTTTCTTAATTTGCTTGCAAATTTGATCGAATTGTAAAGTTGTGACTTTTTGTGTGAATAATTATTATAAATGGATTGTCGTTTCATGCGTGTGCATGTACAAAAAAAGGTCAATACACATAAAGGGGTGTGTGTGTGTGTGTGTGTGTGTGTGTGTGTGTGTGTCAGCTCATTAATACTGTGTGTATTCTGCAGCCTGTGTCGTCAGCGTGGAGAGCTGCGAGGAGAAGAGCTGTGTGCATGTGGAGCTGTGGTTCTGCAGCAGTTGCCCTGGTTGTTATGGACCACAACTCATGGCTGCCTGCTACACAGCGATCTGGTTAACATACACTGGTCCACTGCAGTAGATCCAGCACACATCAGGTAGTTTACACCCTGTATCAGGCTGTTGTAGTGTGGCTGTGTAGTGTCTGTAGTTTGTAGCAGATTGTTTTTCATAAGAGATACTGGAAAATAATCATTTATGTTCTGCGTATTGATGTGCAGATTAAGCCATGGAATGTGCATTCATTTCACTTATATGGTCCACTAAATAACAACATGAATATTTGTACATGCTGTACTGGGTAGTATTTTCTCTTGTTATTATTTTTCCTTAGCTCTATTTCTGCTTCTTTTTTTTTTAAATAAATGTGGTTAATGCATTTTATGTTATATCTTTTGTGTGCTAAATTATTACCTTGTAATTATCTGCAATTGTATAACAATAGTTTGATATCACATGCTGTTCGGTTATACATATTATGATAATGTAGGATGTGCTATTATCGTCTGTGTTTGTGTGTGTATGTGCATACAGGTCGTGTCTGTCTGGTGATAGCGTTGCCCTGTGGGAGCGCTGGTTCACACACGCCCTTCAGCTGTTGAAGCAAGAGGTTCTTTCCCTCAACAGCATTGTGCAGCTCTTCTCTCCGCTCCTAGTGCACTACAATGCCTCCTACACAGACAAGGTAGCGCTTCTATCCACTCAACCTTAAATAGGTGTAGACACATGTTCTTTTTGAATGGTTTTGTGTCTTTTGTCTTTGACAGTGAAGCTCACTACTAGTGTTGCACTAAAATACCCAAGTGTTTAGTACAGATGCAATTTTGCCTGGCATCTCTTGGGCTCTGATTGATGAATCTTCTTCTTTTTTGTCTTCATCTTTTTCTTCTCCTCCTCATCGAAATCTGAGTCTAAACTAGGCTTGTGTCATATAATTGCTTTCTGTGAAGATTAATGGAGAATCATTAATATGAAATAAAATCTAATAACCTATGTTAGACTTAATCAAAATCAGTTAACTATGTGTTCCTGACTGCACAGCTGATAATATTATTACGTCCTGCCCTCTTATCCTTATTTATGAAAATCACAAGCAAGGAAAAAAAATCAGTATCACACACAATTCTAGGCTACACGTGAAATATTCTAGTGAATATTTTGCTAGGGATAGGCAACATGACACAAATATCATATTATGATGATTAAGAATATTTCTGCGATGCATGCTGCATATCACAATATATAACTTGGTAACAAACTGTCTGCAAAACAGTAGTAAAATTAACAATGACAACAAAAAGAAATGTTAAACTGACTTCAAAGGTACATTTCTTTAATGCCTACAAAGGCAAAGAAGATCATTAGTTTTTAATCACATCAAATCAACGGCATCCGTTCAGTACCTTGTAATTATTAAAAACATAACATAATTAATCACCATACCAACAATATCTGAGAAGTGTATCGTGTAATCTTTTATCATGATCTCGATATTATATCAAAATATAGTCCAGCCCTAGATTTTGCTGTAAAGTCCATGATGTGGCCTTAGTGTTATTAGTTATTAATCCATCATTTTAGTAATCACTTCAAGTGCAAAAATGACACCCCAGGAACGTGCACATTTAGCTTACAGTATTTTTACCTTCTCATTTTTTCATGTATGTTTGAATTGTATAGGATGATATTTTTACATGAGCATGTTGAGGAGAATTATTAGTGTACTAGCTGTTGTGACTGTGAAGAGAATGTGCAAACACAAGAAAGAGACAGGCTAGAGCTCTCAAGAGTGTGATCCAACAGCTCTCCCATCATCATGGCCAAGAGTAGCAGGAGGATAAGTGCTTTTCCCTCTCTCTGCCTTGTTTGCTCTGAGAGAACAGAAAATGTTTTGCATGCATGTCGTGTTGCAAGACTAAATATTACATTTTAAAATGCACCAGTTCACTGATTTTTTTTCTTTTTCTTTTTGCCATGATGCAATTAACTAATACAGCTTTGTTTAATAATAATAATATTAATAATAATAATAATAATAAGAGGAGAAGAAGAAGAAGCAGCTATAGGGTTGTAATAGAAACCCAGATGCATGTGACAGTCTGTTCTGGTAATCTGTGTTTCTGACCTACAGATCGGAGCTAAAATCACATAAAATATTTGAAGTGCTTAAGTTTTCAGATTAATGCTCACTAAATGTTACAAACAGCACACTTGATTTGAGAGTTTGGATTTGAAGAATAGAGAGGGTAACGTCTTAATAGATAAGAGCGATTCGTTTGGAGATGTATTCAAAGTCACCATCAGCTGTCATGCTACTGCTTTCTTGTAACTTGTACACTGTGTTTCCTGAGAAGAGATGTCATAGTGAGATGAGGCGGGCAGGATATCCTCAGCTGATTACATCCCAATTATTTGAACGTGTTATCAGTTACACAGTTGGAGACAATTGCATATTTGGTATAATTTATGTCACTCTAGATGTCTCTATCTGTAAGGAATGCTGAATCGAGAAGAGTAGTATATTCAGTGCTGTTGAGTTACCGGTGTGTGTGGGGGGGTTGGGATACAGGCCGAAGTGCTGCTGAAGAGGCTTTTGACCCATGCGGCTGAGACTCATCACTCAGCGGAGAGTGAGGACTCCTCATCCTGCAGCTTACCCTCGCTTTTAAATGACATCGCGGAGATCAAACTGGTCAGACCCTCCAAGAAATCCATCAGCTCCACTGGAACGTGCGGTCAGTGCACACCCACAGCTACTCATACTTTTTGCTAGCCATACACTGCCATTTTCTCCTCCACAAGGTCATACAGAAAATGTAGTTATGCTCAGAACACTGTTGAATTCTGATTTCTAACAAAAACAAATCTGTTAGAAATAAATTGAAATTAAAATACTTATGCTAAATGTTAAACAATGTGACAATTTATGAACATTTTATTATAAAAAAACATGCATTTATTTGGCAAATATATGTATAGAGAGAATATACATCACGCTGTGTGGAATCTTTCTAGTTGTTCTGAAGCACAGGTAAGGCGTACTTTAGAACCATTCATATATTTTCTGGACTATAAGACTTCATTTGCCCCCTACCATTGTTTTGAATGAATGCAGACAATAGATTAGAATTTCGTCTTTTATTTCTAGATCTAGATGTGTTAAACTTAAAACAGACCACCCAATTTTTTTTTTTTAAAGTAAATGGCACTTAATATTTGGTTGCATATCCCTTGTATCAAGTCGGTGACCTCTTCTTTTATATTATTTTTCTTTCTGTTGTTGTTGGTTTTTGGGGGTTTCTCACTTCATTCCACGCTTCGGGGGGGGGGGGGGGGGCC
>JAOUWY010000002.1:15154965-15167378 GCA_025728095.1 Prietella phreatophila | reverse complement strand
GACGACATCCTCAGTTGGATTATGGTCTGGCAAATGACTTCCCTGATGAATCTTTTGTTTTTGTCCTGTAAGCTTCTGAATTCATTCTGCTGCTACCATCATGAGTTACATCATCAATAAAGTTTAGTGAGCATCTTCCAGAAGCAGCCATACAAGTGTAAGCCATGGCACTTCCTCCACCTTACTGGACTGATGAGCTCATATGTTTTGGATCATGAACAGATCCTTACTTTCTCCACACTTTGGCCTTACTATCACTTTGGTAGAGGCTAATCTTTGTTCCAGAACTTTTGAGGCTCATCACTGTATTTCTTTGTGAATTCCAATTTGGCTTTCTAAGTCTTACTGGTCATGAGAGGTTTGCATCTTGTGGTATGACCTCTGTATTTCTGCTTTATTTATTTATTTTTTACACCAATGGTGGACTGTGATACTTTCTCTCCTGCCCTGTGGAGCTTTTTGGTGTTGGGGGGGGGGTCGGGGGGGTGTTCACAACAGTGTTTGTCATCAACTGCTGTTGTTTTCCTTGGCCAGGTTGGTGATACACCAGTGGGTTCTTTCTTGGTTGGCACATTCCAAATTGTATTGGCTATGCCCAATGCATATGCAATGACTGATTGATTTTTCCCTTTATGCCAGCTTCAAAATGGCTTGCTTTTCTCCCATAGACAGCTCCCTGGTCTTCATGTTGGTTTATACTTTTTTAACAACAAACACAGTCTTCACAGGCAAAACCCAGGGCTCAAACCAAGAGTAAACATTCAGAGCTATTAATTGTTTAAACAATCCATTTAACAGGGCACATCTGGGTAGCAAGGAACACCGGTCAGTCATGTGTTCCAATAATTTTGATTACTTGAAAAATGGGTGCATTCAAACAAAATTGTTTTTACTTAACATATAAGTAGATATCAGAAAATGACAGCTAAAATTCTGATCTATCATCTAATAGAAATCTTTTGATCTCAAAACAAAATATCTTCAATGTTTAACAAAAACAAATTAATTGGCCTTGCTGTTCCAATACATTTTTTAAGGAGACTGTATGTCATCATTTTTGTGTTTTTTGCCTAATTGTACTATTCCTGTTTATCATGTAGTCATGCGACACTTGCAATTGCAATATTTTGCCACCAACACTTAATCACTTCAGTGAATGTAATCGCTTCAGTAATTATCAGAATTAGCAAAAGGAATCGCAAAACAATTGCCACATTGAAGTTTTTGTTCTCAGAGCACCACTCAGCTATGAGATATTTTAACAGCACAAGTGAGCAAGCTTAGCACATTCTCTATAGATATTTCATATATAGATTTTTCATAGAAAGTTTAATTTGCAAACTGTAACAAATAAAGGATTTGGTAAAGGTCAGTTCATGGTGTATGGGTCTGAGCTTCCATGTGAATTAACACTGTGTGTGACAGAACACTGTTTTTACTATTATCACTTAGATGAAATTATCTTTGTCATAGCAGGACTTTTTAAGCAAGGAAAAATATAATTGTTTCAACTCTAAGCATTAAACATGTACTGTCTTTGTAAAGATGAGGTTTTTTTATTTTCCAGGGCAGACAGAGATATTGAGAAAGTACTGTAGCCAATAACTCATCTCAGCATCCCTTCACTAACAGGCACAAAACAAGCAACACAATGCCAGTAGGTGGCTCTGAAGTGCTGTTTTAAAGCATTATGCCTAAAAATAAAAATGCTGGATACATTTAATGTGAATTGAACAAAGAAGTTGAGCTTTGTTGTCATGCGTCTTATAGTACAGAGCGACTTATTGCATGGAAAAAACAGTATTTGTTTTATCTGCATTTCCCCATTTAGAGTTATAATATAGTCTGTGCATTATGTAAATTGTTGACATATCAAATTTTGTTCATAAATAAATATAAATAAATATTTGTTAATCCCATGTATCATAGTACACAGTCAACTAAACTTTTCTCGGCTAGTAGCTGCTTTGATTTTGTGTAAAATAGGAAACACTTTTTTTTTTTTTTTAATACAAACAAAAGTTTCATTAATTACATTACTATTAATAAAGGCTTCTATGAATGAAGTTAAAAAAGGATCCTGCTTAACACAAAAATTGAGCGAGATGGTTACGGCACTTGATGCCCACACAGATCAAAGAGGGAATCTGCAGGTATTTCAGAGGCAGACAAGGTCACGCTTGTAAGCGTTGATCTGTAATGCTTTATGATGGAAAGTCTCAATATAGTGATTCCATTCTGCTAGAAGATTGGAAGAAGAGCATGGTGCTAGGGCTTTGTGGTCCTCATGAGAAAACACTCTTCCAGAATTCCATTTCTTTACCCCGTTAATGCCTAGTGGACCTTCAATTCCCCATTTAAACCCATCCCAGTCCCTGTCCCCATCAGTCCTGCTGTTCAGATACACAAAGACTGCACAACCACTCCCCTTCCAGCTTCCTTTCCTGCTCTCCCCCTCTCACCATGCTTTTTTTTTCTTCTCTCGTTTCTTTTTTCCAGAAGAACAAAGTGATGAAGAGGACAGTTCCAACCAAAGCCCTGTGGAAAGTCTTCCTATTAGAGGTAAAAAGTCAGTCCAGAGATTCCGCCCAATTGGAAATTCTTTCTCTTGGTCAATGAATAATGGGGGTCTCTGCCCCCTACCCAAAAATAGACAGTTGTGGAAAGATGATGGGGGTGAAAGTTCCAGCCGAAGAGCAGAAGAGGTCCTCTAATTATCACAAGAGAAAACAGGCTCATCTCTCCCTTCTTCTGTCATTGGTACACATGAAACTGAGATTCTTGGGCAGATTAATGTAGCCGTTTAATTGTCCTCTGGCCGGCCGGGGGGTGCCATACAAGATCTGGCATTGGTTCTCATTATCTTCTACAGCTAGAGGCAGACTTGAAAAGATTTGATGTGAAGGTATGCCTTTAAGAGTTCAGACTAGCAAGCCCCCAGCACCAGGCTCAGAAATGTAAAACTGTCCATTATTCCACTTGGCTATCTGATTTCACACTGTGCCTTTCATCTGCTGGCTTCCCTAAAGAAAGAAGTCCAGCATCTTACTGCCACTAATCAAAGGCACGGCAGTACAAAAAACACCTCTGTTATCCCTGCCCGTGTCAGACATATTTACAGGCAGACGCTGGGGTCTTTCTTTTGCAGTCATCACAGTAAACACCAAAATCATCTAAATAAATCCTTTTTAATGTGTGTTTATTTATATTTATATGTGAGCAATTATGTTTTTGTAGATTTTGCAGCACAAACAAAAACAACCTTTTAGATTCAGTAAACGTTTATCTTTCTTAGTCAGTAAATAGGCATTGGAGGGTGTTGTTCATCTGTTGGCAGTTGCATAATTCTCATAATTTCAGTGAGGTAATGAGGCATTGCAGAGTACTATGTTGTATATTCACTTTAAGAGCCAGTCAGTTGGTGATCTTTTTGGGGTTTACAATTAGTGATTGGCTTATAATGAGCTTATAACATTCATTCTCCTTCAGTGACCACTTATGGGTCACTGGGTGCAAATCAGAAATAGACTCTGGAGGGACGTCAAGTCCATCACAGTGTCAGCACTATATTTCATCCATCCATCCATCCATCCATCCATCTTGTACGAGTCACTCCTTCTTCAGGGTCGTAGGTCACTATTTTTGTTTTTATATAATTCAGATCATTGCAATTGTCATTCTGTTATCATTTTCTCATCACCATTTTCTGCCTTTATGATGATGATGATTAGAAATGTGAGGAGAAAAACCTATCTGGAGTCACAAAGTTAGTAATGGCTCACATGATACTTACTTAATTCAGATGTTGACCGGAAAGAAAAAACATCACATAACCATTGACCCCTAGGGACAATTTAGAGTAGCCAGTCCCCACCTATTAAGATGTTTATGGGAGGTGAGAGCATTCTGAATTACAATGATGAAAACTACATACATATAAGAAGGTGCACAGACACACCCCAGGTCCTGAAGTTGTGAGGTACCGGCTGTGTCCCTGTGCTGTCCGTATTATAAGTCATCAAAGGCATTAAATTAGTATAATTAATAAGTATCACTGAGTGACCTTCATCACTGTACTTTAAAAAGTAGTGTAGCTAATCTGGGTTGTACAGTGAAAGTACTTTCTGAAGTTGTCAATAGTCAGGATAAAAGTGATGCTGTGTTTTGTATGTTTGAAAAGTAAAACATGAACTCATAGTATTGTAGCTCAACATAACTGACTATGAGCAAAAGGGTGCGTTATATGATTCCCCTAATGTAAATTCTAATAAAAAGAATATCAAAGTAAGGCTTTACTACCCATATCATTTTCTTTCAAAGGTTATGGAGACTGAAGCATGATTTGACTGTATTCAGGTGATAACACAAAAGGATGGTCGGTGGTGTTGTTGCGTGGCGACAGCCGGCTGGCTGCATGTCTGAACTAAATCCGTAGTTTAGTGTTCATCTTATGTCCTTCCCCCTCCACTCTTCATCAGAGCTCTCAAAGGCTCCTGTTGGTTCATTAAACATTGAGGCCCTGCAAAGTTGGAAATGCAGGTCTTGGGCAAATATTTGATCAGCCTGTTTTGTGTGTGTTTTTATCTTTCTTTTTTTTTTGTAGAGACAAAAGCATATCAGCTGCTTAAACAATCAATCACACAAGAGAACCAGTGGCAAAACACACAGAAGGAAGAGGAGGAGGAAGATGGTTCTGACTTGGCGCCATCAGGTAACTGATCCAACCGTGCTCTTTTGGAAGACTACTGCGATCATTTACACAATCCTAAGTAGGGCTGGACAGTATGCTGATATAATATCAATACTGTGATGTAATTTATTGCAGTAGTCTTTTCTGAGATGTAATGTTAAAATAAATCTTTAAAATGCAAAATTATATGATAAATTGACTTTTTTTAAATTAATCTTTGTTTTTGGATTTTTTATTTTTAGATTTCTCCTTTCCAAAAAAAAAGAAACTATTTAAAACAAAAATATTTTTACATTTATACAACTAGACTGTTTTACTAGCAGATACATGTGATATGATAGTCATATGATATTTTTTGTCATCTTGTCATCTTGTTTTATGGTATGATTACCTTATTTTCATAATAAGTTTGCTTGTAATTCTCATGATTTTTCCTTTTCCGTTCTAAGGTTTATCAGATCATGAAAAATTGGGGAGTAGCAAGAGGCTTCAAGATATGCGGTAAGAAAGTGTATGGATAACGATAATTTACATGATAATGTGTTTTTTATAAATAGAGCAACTGTGATGAATTTTCATCAGTCAAACTGAACCCTTTTTTTTTTTTATACCGTGCATCCTCACACAGCAAATGAGAGATTTAAATCACAGAAAAGCTTGAGTATAGAATATTTTAACTTGCACATCAATAAATCTATGTACAATCAGCTATGAAATGCAGAGGAGAAGGCTCTCTGTGCTGATGTGCCTCTTCACTGTGGATGTATTAGGACAGGTAATGGGTGGGCAAATATTATGAGGAGTAATCGTCTTTGATTTTATGTGATTACTGAGCGCAGTGCCGACACAAGGTCCAGGAGTCTGTTGGCCCAGTCTCTCCCTCTGTACTGCCTTTTTTTGTATTTGTTTTTTTTTGTTCTTCTGGTCCACTCCCTTTCTCTCTCTCTCTCTCTCTCTCTCTCTCTCTCTCTCTCTCTGTCTTTCCTGGCTAGCATACACTATTAGCCAAGGGAAGGGCATAATGGCCACCCTCGATCAGAGCTCTCTGATGGATGCCATGGCCTGCTCAATGAATGGCTGCATTAATAAACATGAGCCATCTCCAGGGCGAGATGCTTTCAGATCATAACCCCCCCCCCCCAAAGTTATAGCACACACCTCAGAATCTGTTGGGCGAGACGAACAGAGACCTTAGGACGGCTGTTCCAGTGATGAGGTCACAGTGTTTTTTGTTTGCTTGGTCTGGTTGTAAATCACTACAATATGAAGTTGCACTTTAAAGGCAGACGATTTCCAGTGTTGTGTAGTGTTCCAGTGAATGCTTTCATATTTTTTTTCCCTCCCTGTTTAAGAATGCCTCTTACCATAGCAATTTCTTGCGCTTTATTGCTTCCACAAGTGCCCTACACTTGAACACTACAAAACATGTGCTCATCTCTCTCTCTCTCTCTCTCTCTCTCTCTCTCTCTCTCTCTCTCTCTCGTGCACACACACACACACACACACACACACACACACACACTCTTATTGCTGTTATTTTGTTACTGAGATGATGAGCAACATCAAAAGACACGCTGGCTGGGCCCAAAGTTGAAAAAAAAATTATGCCTGCCTCTCTGTTGTCTTAGCCATAATTACGATGTGGCAGTTAAGCCAACGCTAGAGCTGAGGGATTGGAGTTTAAAGCAGGGCTTTGGTGCAAAAAATGCATTTATGGGCCTTTGTGTTGCTCCTCATTATGTGTGGGGCCGATTCATTAAGTAATTGGTTTGCAGTTGTTTACATGAGTATTAAGGCCCCCTATTCAGTAGTCTTTGAGAGATACATTGTGCAAATGTTGCATGTTATGAATGCCCAATGGGAGGCGGGGGGCCAGGCCTATTGGCCAAACACTGCACTCGGCTGAAAGGAGCAGAGAAAAGCGCCGAGCGCTTCTTTGCATAGCAATGACTCACCCTTAATAAGCTTTCCAGATTAAATGCATGCAGTCCATACAAGATGCAAGAGATACTCAACACATTTATATCTGCTCATTTCACTATTATGGCACTGGAGAGAATTGGGGTCTTTCTTATTTTCCCTGCTCTGTCTTGCTCTCGCGCTCTCTCTCTCTTCTTGCTGTAAGATAGTTTTATACACATACACAGTGGTGAATTACTATTAATGTCATGCAAAGCAAACAGATCAACTACAGTTTATTAAAGATGAGCTGTACTAAATCTTTTGCTGGCATTGTGTTGTGTAAATCAGCAGTGCATCGTGCTCCAGTAGGGATGAAATGCATGATGCAGGCTAGTAAAGTAGCTGCACTCCATGTAAAGATCAATTGTTCCCTTCCTTTTTTTAGGGATGCATGCCACAGCTTCCTCCTCTCCTGCTGCTATTGTGTCATCTTCTACTGTAGGCATGAGCTGTGAGTCTGAGTGTCGCATCATGGATTATTTATTATGTTTAATTATTGTTATGTTTAATTATGTTATAATTTAGTAGCAAACCACATTAATGAGTATCAGCGGACGCAGAGAGACATTGTCTTGAAGTTTCTCGCGTATTAATTTTCTGTGCAAACAGCATGAGACACATGCACTTGCTCAATAATTCATTGTCTGTTGGCAACGAAGCAGGAGGTAATTCCTACATACACAAACACAATAGTCTGCCTGGCCTGTCGGCTAGGCACTTGTGAAGGTGTGTGTGTGTGTGTTAGAGACCGAGAGAGCATGTTCGAGAGGGAGCTGTTTGTTGCAGCATCTAGCAGCCACTAGGGGTCACTCTGCTTTTTTTTTGTAACTCGAAACAAGTCAGTCAAATTAAAAATTAAATCCATGCCTTCGCATTAGTCCTCATCCTTTTATATGTTTTTTTTTTTAAAGATGTTTGCTCATTATTGGTCATATCATGCTGCTCATTGTGCTTTTCATTTATTTTATTTTTCTTGTGTGCCCATCCCATACCACATTTCTCTATTTTAGCATTTCATTACAGGTAAAACCTCATTTCTCTGCCTAATTCAGGATTTCTGACATGAGGTGATTCTGTAAATACACGTGCAAAATAGGTCTTACAACTCGACTACCCCAGTGAGCTTCCTCTTCATTGTCTTCATAGCAAAACAACAACAAACGTAAAAAAAATAAATAAAAAAAAAAGCCTGTCCTGCAGTTCTTGTGCTCAGCCAATAGAGAGCAGTCCTATTTAGGTTTACTGAATAAACATGTCGTTTCCAGACGCTGGCCTGTAGAGGTCGCTCCTGCTGCTCTTGACTGAGTCATTACCTCATTGTGACACTCCCCATTCCCCCACCCACCTCCTCCGGCCGCAGTGCAGTGCAGAGGTCTAATCAATCCTAAATCAGCCGTGCTGCAGGTCAGTGCTGCGATGAGTGTAGGAGGAGGTGAGAATGGCGGCACTGGCTCATTTTTGCACCCTTACACAAACATTGTTTCAGAGTGCATGTGCTATTAGCATTTCTGTGTGGGTGGCACTTTTTTTTTAAGGCAGGTAAATAAGTGGAATTTTCCTTAACCACATGGGATTAATTATAATGCATAATAGATGCCAGTTTAGAATGATTCTTGACCTATGTAATAGTTGACGTATTCTTCAGTTCAAGAAATTACTTAGATTTTTTTTTCTGTTTTTCTTCTTTCTCCCATCCTTATTTCTTTTCTGCATGTCTTCCATCATGCATTTTGCTTAATCTCTTGGGAGAGATATTGTTAAGTGACCTGAATGATGGATAATAATAAATGCAGTAGTTCAGGGACTTTGACCGCATGTTTGTTTCTTTTCAAAAAACAATTTCAGAGCAGAGAAACAGTGTTGTCTCCCAGAGCCTTTTATTATGTTTAATCACACAACTATAATGACGTGAGATCACAGTTATTATGAAAATGACTGCCCAGATGCCAAGCATGGAACAGAAGCTGTGTGTTTACCTGTAGCACAGTGAATACAGCGAGTTGTCTGAATTTTTATTTCTCGGTTCAAATTCATAACAGCAACCCACACATATATTATGTCCCATATATTAATGTATCAAATGCTTGCATGGAAATGAACTGGGGCACTCTGCATCCAACCAACATTACAAATATGTCCTAATGCCCAAAGCAATGTGCAACAGAAAGGATGAAAACACACACACATATATATGTATATATGTATATATATACACACACACACACACACACACACACACACACTGCAGCGGAGGTAAAACAGAGGTTTCCGCCAAAGTGGTAATTTGCATCATTTTACACATTACATTCACCTCCGTGTATGAGACACAGCCAAACAGTTGCCGGTCCAGTCTTACATATTCAGATCCATTGCCTCAATTAAGTGAACCTCAGCACAAGATGAACTGGCATAAATGTTTATGGAAATGGAATATTAGATTGGAGGGGTCAGAGGCATCCGCAGCTCTCTATGGTAATCATGTCTTGAAATCAGACCCGTCCCTGTCTGAAGAGGAGCATTTGATGGCGCGTTCCCATTGCATGCAAGTCATATAGAAGAATAGCCCAATTTTACACACTGAAACACATTTATTACTTGTTCTAGCTGACAAAAAGAACACAATGTTGTTGATGTGACAGTAAAAAAGAAATATTGCTACATATTTTGCAATACACTACACTTGTACTCTTTTCTTTCTTTTTTCTTCTCTCCTGCTAATTTTGTCTATTTCTCACCATTTTCTAGAGAAAGAGTGAATGAGCATAACTTGTATTCTATGTAAGTTTACATACAGAAATTTGATCAGTGATGCACAGCAGTTTTTTTTCTTTCCAGGCCATAAGAAACAATATTTCGACATTTTTAGTTTCCTAACTTGTGACATTCTGTCTAATCATGTAATTACATAACTGCACTGATTCAATGTGGACATTCATTATACCATTGTGCTCATCAAGGCTACATAATATAATAAAATAAATGACATTTTTGCTCTTTTTTTTTGGTTCTCATGAGTTTAGTCATTTGTAAAAGCAGGATATTTTCACAGTTAGGCTTGTCCGCCATCTCAACTAGTTCATAATCATTTCACCTTGCAGAACATTTCTAATATAAGTTATGTCATGCTTCATTTGTGAAATACATTACTGAAACTATGTGTTTGAATATACACATTTAAACAAAAATACTGTCTTACTAACAGTACCAAGAATGAGTGCAGATAATTAAGGTTGTTAGAGCAGTGTAACTAAAATGTGAATGTGCATGGATGCAAATCACTCTTCTGTGACCTGGATAGTTCAGGGAATAACCCAGTATTTCTATTTTTTTTCTTTCATTATGACACAAAAAGAGAAAGGAGCAGAATAAACAATATGGGTATATGATAACGTTGAGGACGCTGATAAAGATGAAGACGAAGACGACATTGTTAGGACCTGAATAGACCCTGTGCTGATGGAAATTGAAGAGGAAGCCTGTATGAAAAGTAGCTTGGGCTTTTGCATATGCATTGCTACAGATCAAAGGCTTGCCAGGGGTCACTCATTTACATAGAGATATCACTGATGCTATGGGAACCCAGCAACCCTCTGCTCAGAACACTTATGAATAAAGAGGGCCTTGACTGGGTCCTTCAGCACAATTAGAAAAGGAGTCAAGGAAGTTTATTTGGCCACTCGGCTCGTTTGCAAACAGCCTTAGCAGGGAAATGGCAGCTCTCTGGATTTGGTCGGCTTTCCAAAAATATATATTTATATTGTTTAGTTTTCATCAGAAACTTTTATGTTTAGGATTTTAAAAAAAATATATTATCTATTTATTTTTAAAGAATTCTCCCATATTTCTGGATCTATTTGTGTGTTGGAAAACCATTACTACGGTGTTTTTAGATAGTTAACACCTACTAACAGTGGCAAGGTAAATCTTTAAGAAATACCTGTTTTACCAGCTTTTGCTCTTATTTCTTGTTTCCCATATAAAAGAAAATAAAGTCCTTTTGATGTTTTAGGGACATTGTGATGTCTTGATTGGGAGGATTGGGAACAGTTAAAAGATTTATCTGGTTGTTTTTTTTTTGTTTGTTTGATTTTTTTTTTTTGGTTTTTTTTTTTGCAGCTGCTGTCCAACAGCTGTCTCACCACAACACGGATTCACAGTAATTTATGGTGGTCATAATAAACTGAATATTATATGACAATTTGATGCTTCTAGTGGGTTATGACTGTAGACAGGGTTTTGAGGATCTGGGGGTGTATTACAGAAAGAGCCTTACATTTAGTATACTATCTTATCTGTTTGGTAACCTAATGGCAATTTCAGTTAGGACCTCATTTAGGACAAAAGCAATTACAGAATAAGATTTCCTAAGTGCATATATCTTATCTTAACTACAGATAACTGGGTCTCACAGAAGCATCCTAAGAAGACAAAAACTCCTTAAAATAATAAAAATCTTTTAACTTTAGGACAATCTACTGGTGTCCTAACTTAACGCTTATTTGAAAGCCAACAATAACAGTCACATTACAATAACCATGCAGAGAATGGTTTATTAGTGATACAAGATAAAGAACTGTGATGTTTGGTAGTGGGAAGACTTTGGAGTACCTAGATGATGTGCAGTGCTTTGAGACTGACAAATAATTATAGACTCCCATGAAATATGATAATGCAGTTAGCACAAGAATTGCGACCAACATTACAGAAGCCAACGAACCATCACAGGGCATTACCAGTCATGGTGCTAATGATTTTACTCTTCAGTATGCTCCATTTTGATTGAAAGTTTACTACACAGTTGTTGGTTGTAGTTGGTTGCTTGGCAACACACCTGAGAGTTAATTTTCAAAATTGATGGAGCAGTTTAAGATTTCTTATCTAGAGACAAGATAAGATTTTATAAGATATGATAAGAATCCTACTTAAGATTATTTTACAATCTTGTAATTTATCAGACTAAGAATACAGATTGAACGTTTCTTTAATATGCCCCTGGTCCTTACATAACATCTGTGAGATATTTACAAATCACACATATGGTCCAAATAGTGCCTTTCTTACTTGGTGTAGAAGTGTGTGTTTAAATAGGCTGACCTACCACATTGCAGTAAAAAGACTGTAGGCTTAAAGGGTTGTCAGTCTGACAATATGATCAACAGCACCAAGCCAAAAAACTAATTCAGTCAGCTAGACACTTGCAAGTGTGTAAATATTACCATCGGTCTTGATTACTATGGTGTGTAACTGACAACAACAGGCTAAAGATTTTTGCTATTGAGATGTCTTTCTTTTAAGAGCATAACGAAAAAGGGAGGATTTTGTTCTCTGGGTGGTTAAATTTGATTTGACATGATTCAGATTGCTCTCTAGGACAGTTTGGGATAAATTCTACCTTCTATTTACTTGTTTTTTTATTTACAGGAATGATTCAAAGAAGAAAACACAGGCTTTTTCTGCTGTTCAGTCAAAAGGTAAAGACCACAATGTTGCAGTTACCATGGAGATTGAAGGTGTAGGAGCAGTTACTGGAGCAAAACTATTATTGTTCTTGCAGATGACCATTTAAATGTATTGTCTCTTGTAAAAAAGTTATTCGAAGTTATACCATTCAACAGTGTTGAATTCACAAATAAGACTGGTCAGATGGTGTTGATTTATTTTGATATCAGATACAGTGAGAGGAAAAAAAAGTATTTGATCCACTGCTGATTTTGTATGTTTGCCCACTGACAAAGAAATGATCAGTCTATAATTTTAATGG
>JAOUWY010000002.1:15012343-15023190 GCA_025728095.1 Prietella phreatophila | reverse complement strand
TAGGTAAGACACACTTGTCTTTGTACTCCTCACCTGGTTGCCACCACACACGCTTGACACCATCTGAACCAAATAAGCAGAGGCAAAGTTCCTGGAACTTTATATAAGAAATCACTCCATGTAATACTTCTCTCAGTGTAATATGCACGTTTCTTATATCATTGACTACCATCCACACAGACAGCAATACAAAATGACTTCATATAATTCTAATTCTAAATTCTTGATGATTCCTACCAGTCACTGGTGGTAAGACTGTATAATTCTTTCGCTCTGCACAACAAAAGGCAAAATGCCCACATGTCAACACGGACTTTCAGGGTGAAACTTTTCCACGAGCATCCTCTGGTTTGCTTGTTGTCCTAAAAAGCTAAAAAGACTTGTGCAGCCCAACCAGGAGAGGCCAAATTTTCATGGAAATTAGACAACATTCGCAGACTCGTCCACTGAAGGTAAAAATGTTTATTACAGAAAGATGGTTAATACAGGATAGAATACAGCAGGATAGAATAATGAGATCGCTCTCTAGCGCTTGTACTAAACCACTACTCTACATATATATATATATATATATATATATATATATATATAAAGGCAGAGCATGACATACTTCTCTGTACCAATAAGAAGCAGTTTGAGGCAGTTCAAACAGGCTTTTTTTTAGGATCTTGGAAGATGTGCAGATGAACCTTGAACAGAACATGTCTGTGTCTCTGTAAGCAGATAAACATTCTGTACTGATCTCAGTGATATGACATGGCCTTCTTAGGTGTTATCTTCAGATGAACATGAACAAGAACAAACTTATTACAAAGTAAAAATGAGTAATTTCCACACAGATAAAAACACAAAAGCAAGCGTTTGTTTTAAAATCTGATTCACAAGACCAAGCTCAGTGCTCGGATTAGTTTCTGTCAGTGGCTGCTACATAAATAAATGTACAATATTTTGAGATTTGTATTTTCTCTGGTGGTCCAGTGGCTAAGGATCCCATGCTCTCACTGCCGTGGCTCAGGTTCAATTCCCAACAGGGAACCCCTGCCACTGGGGTTGTACTCAGTGTCGGTCCCAAGCCCAGATAAAAAATGGAAGGGTGGCATCATGAAGGGCATAAAACCTGTGCCAAATCAAATCTAAGTGGACCTTGCCATAGCACAGGAATAATGCAAAGAATTGTGTGTGTGAGATTTGTACCAATATGCAATGCCTTCTTTTTCAACTGGTGATTTGCTGTAGGTGGCCTCACAGACCCTAAACAGTATCTGCACCCTAAAGGTCTTCAGCTCCTGTAAAGAATCCAAAAAAAACAGAGTTTACATCAGCCAACACTAATAACTCTGCTTTCACACTTTTTTCTCAACTGCCAAAACATTTTTTTTTACGTATAATCATATGACACATTATCCATAGATAATATTTTAAAAATTAGTCTTGTTAATGAGTGAATATGAGGAGATTTACAACATACTGAGCTGAAAAGAATTCCAACGTTGCTGTAACTAAAATGAACAACGTGCGTAATTCTGGGGCATAAACTGGTATGGGATTTAACATTCCCCTTTAACTGTTGCATCTGCATTTCAAGTGCATTACTGATAATAATAAATCTAATCTAGACACCAACATCTAGGTTAGTTAGTTGGCCAATACTAGCTAGGACTGAGGGGAAAGAAAGCCAAGTGTGAAAGTAGCCTTAATGTCATTTTACCAAAAACTACATTCTGTGTAGTTTATATCTGTAATTTATATAGCATTTGTAAATGGGTGGGATTGTAGGTAATCAGAAACTTTATAGATTCTTAGGTGATTTCAATAGGAGCAGGACAATTCATCTTGATAAGCTGGTAAACATTTGTTTGATAGTGTGATGGCATATTGCCTGTTGGAAATATCATAATTACAATGTGAATGCACATGAACGCCAACACAATTTTGTAATAGTTTTCAATAAGCCCTGACTTGTAGCCGACTTATAGCTATGTTTAATGCAGTGACTATTGGCCATAAATCTCTCACCACTGATGCTCTCTTCAGCCTCTCACACATTTCGGCTTCTCATACAGCAATGTGACCTCCCTGATGTCATGTTGGAAAAGTAGAGCTGAAAGGAAACCTCGTGTATTCAGGAAGAAGCCTGATGATGGCATGCAGCACATTAGAGAGTAAACGGCTCCTTGCAGAAGAAGAACCAACAGAAGGTGGGCACGTCAGGTGCTCTGAAACATTCCTGAGAGCAGAAATATGATCCATGGATCCCAGGTTTCCTACATGTAGGACACTGCAGAGTGGTCTCTTCATGGCAGCCCTCAGTCTTGCAGGTTGGTGTTACCCCAATTGCCAGTCTGTCGACCTGGGTCTGAGCTGTGGAGACTCTCCTGTCAGCCCCTCTCATAATAAGAGGTGAAAGTTGGAGAGGGTTCATCCGTTAGGCTGGGCCTTCCTAACATTTTCTCCAGGTCAGGTTTGAACCGTGGACATCCAAACACCTGAATTTAAAGTTTGGTTAGGGTTAGAATGATGGAGAATGAGAAACAAGAAACAAGATCAAAGAACATAAATCAAAATGTGGAATAGGGTACAAATGCTTGGTATGACGATAACTCTCAATACTTCACAAAGAGTGAATACCTCAAAAGTCTCTTTTTAAACTGTGGTGTGATTGTGTTTGAGATTGGATGCAGGTATGTGTGATTAGAATGAATGAGTGTTCTGGGAATTGCGGTCCATGACGGCCATGTTTGTAGGCCGCAGTGCAGGATGGGAAATGTAGTTACTGGTTTGCTGTGATATGACACATGTTATACATGACGTGGACTAAACTGTATTTGGAGAGACCAAAATGTGCAAGTTCATGTCAAGTTTCAATACAAATTTACCAGTGTGTGACAAGTCTGAGTTTGTTCATAATCTGACTCAAGTGCAGACTCAAGTCTATATCCAGGATCGAGTACCCCAACTCTAGTACACATTACTGAAGGTTACTAACTGAGAATGTTGGTGGAAGCAGAATAAGCAAAAGGAGAGTTGGAAAAAGTTAGATAATGAGAAGGAGTAAAAATAAACTTTCTCTCAAGAAGACAACATCAAACAACCTCAAATGAAATTCAGGTTATACTAGTTGACCACCTTATCAGCTGTGATTTGATCAGCAGCAATATTGTTTGAGAACACAACCGTCTCTGTCTGTATGGAAATGATCTTTTCTTTATAAATTGATTAATTTCTCTTTTTTGCTCCTCCATATGTTCAAGTTTGTAAAATTCATTCATTCATCCATTTATTGTACATATGTTGGGGATTTTAATAATTATTTGCAAACACTAAAAGTACAAATTTAAAGTGCACATTTTTTTTTCTATTTAAGGTATTACCTTTCATGTAGTGTTAAATAGCTGTTTATGAATGTAAAAAGGTCTGCAAAGTTTCAAAAGTCAAAAGTGCACAACAAATGTATTTATTGACTCCCAAAAGAAGGAACAGATTCTCAACACCTGAAACGCGTCGTTAGTAATTCCAGACTTACTTCCTGTACATAATTTGGTAACAAAAACCTGTTTTTGTTGGGTGTTAACATATTTTATTTTGAAGATAGTGTTCATGGTTTTGGAGACAGCATTTGCTTGCAATATAAATGTGCTGGAGCATTTGAGACCTGAAATATGTCCAATGGTTAAATTGAGATGCAAACTAGGCTAGCTGTCTAGCTAACTAGCTACATATGTGACAAAATGCTTACTGGATAATATAATAGCAGGAAAAACATAAACAATATAGCTTAGTTAGTCCAAGGTTTAGGCATCACTAACCTAATGTATGAAGAAGGTTGAAACTACTATGAATAAGCAGGAATGAATTCAAGAATACCATGCTCAAGGAATGCATTTTGTGTCCATTTTTTGGTTTGATACACATATTGCAATTGTTTTAAGAATTTTCATTTAAAAAATAATGTGGGGAAAAAGACTACAGTTGTAAAACAAAATGTAGTTAGTATTATCTATTAGTCACTACATTAATTTTTTTGGTATGACTTAATGTCTCCTGACAGATTGCCTGACAGATATTAAAAGTTGGATGGTAATGAACTTCCGTCAGCTAAATGAGAGCAAGACACAAGTTATTGTGTTTGGACAAAGTAGTTCCTTTAAATAGCTTGATAACAGTTGGGGCCCCTGTCTGTAAATATGCATAACTATATAAAAATTTGATTCTGGCTTATAATTTTACAAACAAACTAATTCTGTAGTCTGTGCACGCTTTTTCCAACTTTGAACCATTGTCAGGGATTTGTAGAGGCGACGGATGTGACTGCAGATTTTATTTATACAAAGTGCAAACACAACAATTAGAAATGTGAAAACAAGAACCATAAACCTGAACAGATGATACATGGCAAAAACATACAGACAGTGAGCGAGGCTGTGAAAAAAATAGCTTGACAAGAAGATGCTGAAACACAGGAACTTATATATTAGTGCTATTCAAGGTGAGAGTGATTGAAAATGTGACATGCTGGGGCTGATGGGAAGTGTAGTTCTGCACCCCTTTGGCGCTATCATGACAGATGTACACTGTGAAGTGAGGGGGAGGAGCGATGTCGTCAGCAGAGCAAGGAGGCACAGCAACGTTCTCAGCAGACCAAGGAGGCAGAGCGATGTCTTCAGTGGAGCAGTAGGGTGGACTGATGTCTGAAGTACAGCAATGTGGCATAGTGATGTCCAAGATGGAGCAGGGAGATGGAGTGATGCCCATGCTGAGACCATAATGGTGCGGCATCCTCAGCAGAGCAAGCAGGCGGCTTAATGTCCTCAGAAGAGCAAGGAGGTAGAACCATGTCCAAAGTGGGGCAGGGAGGGTGGGAGATGGTTCTAGTTAGGTCGAGAGCCCCCTCCTCAAAAAGTTTATTGAGGGGGTATATGGGGTCAAGCCAGTTTGTAGTGGCTCTGAACCAACCTCCCTCCCCTTCCCACAGCAGGTGGTTCCTGGGAAGGGCAGTTTCTTGGATAGTGAAGCAGCTGCATCCATGTTCTCAGTCAGTCCTTCTGTCAGGGCTTTGAAGAGGCAGAGGATGCAAGTGCAGATTTTATTTATACAAAGCGCAAACACAACTGTAAACATGAAAGCAAGAACCATAAACCTGAACAGATACAGGCAAAAACATGCAGACTATGAGTGAAGCTGTACACACACATGACAACAACTAAAGCTTGACAATATGCTAAAACAGAGGAACTGTATATAGTGTCTTTGGACTGGGGGAGGAAACCGGAGTACCCGGAGGAAACCCCTGCAGCACGGGGAGAACATGCAAACTCCGCACACATAGCCCTGGTGGGAATTGAACCCCGGCGGTGTGAGGTGAACGTGCTAACCACTAAGCCACCGTGCACCCCTATTGTTATTAGTAGTAGTAGTAGTAGTAGTAGTATCTTTTTATCAGTTTTGTTTCTAAAGATTATTTTATTAACTTGGGTGATTTTGTTTGTACTTCTGTACAGCACTTTGGTGAACATTTGTTGTTTTAAAATGTGCTTTACAAATAAACTTGAATGACGTTTCTTTATTTTTATCAATAATATTTTATTTATTGACATTTGCTCTCTGAATGATTTATCAAAGTCAGAGGTACAAATTCCTTCACAAATTATTAATCAAATATAATCCTCACAATGCTTAAACAAATGCACAACCTAGAGTTTAAAACAAATTTTAGATTACTACACAGTGATTTGTCACATGCATATCCTGGTCTGACAGAGGTGAAGTGTACATATCTGTTTGCACTGACACACACCATGACACAAAATACAGTGCGCTGTAAGATGAACATTCTCACCAGGAGATGCGAGACAGATAAAAACAGGTTATCATTAATCATTCTGTTGACAGTTCATCATTCACCTTTTCTTCCGGTTTAGCAAAAGGCAGTTGTCTTATGTTTTAGACAATGTCAAATCCACAAGTACAGTAGATAAATATATCACAACATATTGTTTTTACAAATATGTTTCTTCATATCATATCATATTCATCGGACCCTCCTGTATACATTTAAACATTCTATCCCCTAAGCTTGTACAAAGATGTATTTCTGGGTCTTGAAATAAGGTAAGTGTTGTCAGCTGCAGAGAAGCTCTCAGGTCATCTAACCCACCTGAATTACTTAGTTCAATCTTCCTCTCCATCTCACCACTTCCGTCCTACTTCAACCTAAGCATTTATCATGTATCATGATGCAAACCAAAGGACAAGGTTAAGCAAGGGGATGGAAACACAGTTTTATGATATTTAATTTTAGGCTTTAGTGGTGTCACTTGAATTTCCACTGTGCAGAAACATGTGAATCTACAACACAGTTCCAGACAGTGTAGGGGCTTTACTTATGTCAATATTTTAAGTGTACATATATTATTTCCTAAATGTAAAAAAAATAAACATTCCTAGGAACCTAGATTCTTAGAAGAAGAAAAAAGGTTTCTTCAATGCTTCTTTAAGGGTTTATTGGATAATTAATGGTTCCTAGCATAAAAAGAATTTGGATGTATTCAACTTAGTATTCAACTTAACTGAAACAAACCACATTCCATAATATTCCAGTTTCGCTTCCAGGCTACTTTCAGTGAAATAACACTAAATCTTTATGCATTATTTTTCAGAAATGCCAGAACCTGATAGTTTACCCATGTCATTAATGACTTTTTCTTCAAAGTAGAGTGGCTTGTTTGAAAAGCTCATTTGCTTCTTGATGGTAATAGGGATGTAATATGATCCAAGAGCAAATACTTTTATTTAAATGGATGCTCACCATTGCTTGGGCCAATGTTTGCCTTTGTTTGAACAATCACCAGATCAGTCTATGCAAACAAGACCTGAAACATCCTCTTGGCTGGCCTTTCTCTGCTGATCAAGATCTGCCTGTCTGAACTGCTGCTTATTCTACCCTTCAGTATTTTCAGCTTTCTGGTTTTAACCAGCACTGTAAATAGTGTCACCTCACTATCTCCTCATTTAATACATCACATAAGAGTTTTATAGCATTCTCCATCTCACATAAAAGCACAAGTTAAGTCTCTAATAATGATTAAGTCAGGGTTTTTTGTAATAGGACAATAAGTCAAATTGTTAATCCTGTATACATGTATGCATATGTGACAATGTGTATCAATTTTATGGAAAAGACAATGACCAGACATATTCCTAACAACTCTTCATCTTTGGCTTACAATTGTTGCTTCATACACTTTTTTTTCAGGTGAACAAAAGCTATATGTCAGAGAGAATGAGCAAGTGCTTTTAAGCTCCTCTTCTGCTCTGTGACTCAGATGTCTGTTTTTGGTCTCAAAGAGTACTATCAGTTTCCGGCCAACAAGGCTTCCTGGTCCTCAGAGTAAATTCTAAGGCTTCAGACGGCCCTCCACCTCTTATGACTGCCCCCAAGAACCAAAGCAAACAAACAGTAGGGAACTTATGCTATTTGTTGGTCCAGCGTGTCAACAGGTGATTCCAGTTATACATACCCATAGTGCTATTATGGCCAACCTGCAAAAGTGTGCACCATGATGAAGGAATGCAAAATGGATTCAAATAACTAGACATGAATTAAGCCTACCATAAAACAAAATTACACTTGACACCTAATGTGTCAATTAAAGTCTAGGACTAGGTTTATTCTTTGCATGGAGATATTTCATCATTTCACAGTTCAACATGAGACAATCATATGATTTTACAGAATTGCCTTAAATGTTGTTTGTGAGACTTACTAAAATTTTCTAATAAATAAAATTGTACTGATGGCACTAGCTCCAGCTAAGGTTTGCACCTCTCTCCACACCTTCCTCCCCCACCACTAAAAGTGTCCTCTCTACTTTCATCATATGGAAATAATAGAGTGGTCAAGTAAATACCCCTTCTTGTGGGTGTTGATGGGAGGGGATAAAGGAAGATGGATGTCTCTGGTGGCCACATTGCAGGTGCTTGCTTTTAGAGCTCAGCGTTGTCTGCAAGCAGTTTCTCATTAGGAGCTGGAGAGCAGGACAGCCTTCAAGTCTCCTGCATACATACATTGTGCTTTGGACTGTGTAATTTAGGAGCCTAATTTTAGGAGGAGGCAAATCAGATTTTATTCAAAGCAGATCTGAGTCAAATGGAGATTCACCGCACTGTGGCCAGACTTCAAAACCAGCTCATTACTCGCTCTTTTTCATGTCCAGAATGCTGCAAATCTTTTTCCTTCAGAAAAGAGGCAAAAAGATTAGTCATTTGAAGTCTTCCTGTTAAGTTATCCTTGCCACACACTGACTGATACAGGAATACTGAAAGGTTTGAATTTACAAAGCAATCATTATATAGCACATGGCAAGATTTTCAAAAAAGTTTTAGAAGCTGTAGTGTGATTTTAAACAAGATACATACTGTAGATGCAACAACTTTCATAGAAGATGTGTATGTTGCCAAAGCATACACGTGTATTTTACTTATCATGGGGTGTTCAAATATACAAGTGGCTTATATGATTAGCAAAATTGTTTGAATATCTATTTATCATATCATTGTAGCCCATAGCGCTACACAAGGAAACAAACAGAACTTTAGCATAGAGGTATTATTGCTGTTCAAGCTGGGTGAGAGAAATGTTGATAAAACATTACACATTGAAATACATTTTTTAATCTGACAAAATCTACTTTTGTAATTTATTATACACTATGTGGAAATAAAGTAAAAATTTAGCAAAGGTTGTGCAAGAAAAAGTAGATGCTATATAATGCATGGACATTGTCAGTCAGGGTAAACTGTCAAGGCTTGGGAAGAATAGCAGTTATCGCGTGACTATGCAGCAAATTAAATTTTTTTGCAACTTTAAAGGGAATGTCAGAAGTGAACAGGAACAGAACTTGTCATGACATCTTTCCTATACTGAGTTGTTTACTGCTTGTGAAAGTGAGTAGACTAGGATGCAATGCAACTACAAAGAGCAATGTTCTGGGTCTAGATTGATACACAATTCCCCATAAAACATCTGTAAAGAATTAAGGCCTTACTGTTAAAATTCAAATGGAAAACCTTGTCTCTGGGGTCAGGAAGGAACAAGTACTAAGTCACAGGCATCTTCCTTAAAGTGATATTTCATCCTGAAACAGCAGCAAACTCAGTGAATAGAGATCCAGACAAATATGTATATGGTGATTTTATTTGACTGGACTTGCTCAATAAAATTTTCTGCCCTTCAAGAAATACAAGGAAATACATAAGAACAACATTTTTTTTAAAATAACAGGAAGTTCTCAGAAGCTTTCACTTGGACCAGTGTAATATATTACAGCCTTATTCAAAAAGCAATCAATCTGTTAACAGTTTAGCCTCAGCAATTAACATATTATTTAGTGTAAGTGTAAACTGCGTATGCAAACCGAACATAGTAACAACTGGATAAATAGTTAATTTGAATTTACATTGTGATTCAGACTGATATAGTCCAAAGAAATAATTATATTAATTAAAGATCATGTAACCCTACCAATCCACATTATTTGATCCAGAAAATCAATTTATTGCTGCAACATGGTAGCTACATATACTCAGCAAAAAAAGAAACATCTTCTCACATTCAACTGCTTTTATTTCCAGCAAATTTCTGAACATGTGTAAATATTTATATTAACCTAAAACATTCAACAACTGCAACATAAACTGAATAAGTTTCACAGACATTTGACGAACAGAAATGGAAAAATGAGTCCCTGAACAAAGGGGAGTGGGGAGGTCAATGTCAAAAGTAACAGTCAGAATCTGGTGTACACCAGCTGCTTTAAGTACTACCATGCATCTCATCCCCATGGACTGCACCAGATTGGTCAGTTCTTGCTGTGAGATGTTACCCCACTCTTGCACTAAGGCATTTGCAAATTATCGATCATGTCTGGGGGGGACATAGTTACATGTAATTTTCCACTCCGAGGACGATCAGCTGTCTTTCTTGTCTCCTTGTAGCAGGCCTATGGCATGTTCACGCAGATGAGCAGGAACCCTAGGCATCTTTCTTCTGATGTTTTGGGGGTCATTATCATGCTGGAATACTGCATACTGATCATGCTCAGCTTCAGTATGTCACAGTAGATGTTGGCATTCATGGTTCTTTCAATAAATAGACGTATGAGTGCTGCCAGCATTGCTGAAGAGGTTGAAGGGGTGGGAGGTCAGCTTGTCAGTGCTCAGACCATATGCCGCACACTGCATCAAATTGGTCAGCATGGATCTCATCCCAGAAGGTAGCCTCTTCTAAAGATGATGCACAAGAAAGTCCACAAACAGTTTGCTGAAGACAAGCAGATTAAGGACATGTATTATGAGACCAAGATAAACTTATTTGGTTCAGATGGTGTCAAGCATGTGTGATGGCAAGCAGTTGAGGAGTAGAAAGACAAGTGTGTCTTGCTTACAGTCAAGCATGGTGGTGGGAATGTCATGGTTTGGGGCTGCATGAGTGCTGCCGGCACTTGGGAGCTACAGTTCATTGAGGGAACTGAAGCAGAGCATGATCAGTATGCAGTTTTCCATTAAAATAATTACCCAAAACACATCTCCAAGATGACCACTGCCTTGCTAGAGAAGCTGAGGGTGAAGGTGATGGACTGGCCAAGCATGTCTCCAGACCTAGCATGTCTCCATTGAGCATCTGTGGGGCATCCTCAAACAGAAGTTGGAGGAGCACAAGGTCTCTAACATCCACCAGTAACATGATGTCATGATGGAGGAGGGGAAGAGGATTCCAGTGGCAACCTGTGAAGCTCTGGTGAACTCCATGCCCAAGAGGGTTAAGGCAGTGCTGGAAAATAATGGTGGCC
>JAOUWY010000002.1:14962720-14974291 GCA_025728095.1 Prietella phreatophila | reverse complement strand
TGGAGTCCTCTTCCACTCCTCCATGACAACATCACAGAGCTGGTGGATGTTAGAGACCTTGTGCTCCTCCACCTTCCGTTTGATGTAGGGTTTAGGTCTGGAGACTTGCTTGGCCAGTGCATCACCTTCACCCTCAGCTTCTTTAGCAAGGCAGTGGTTGTCTTGGAGATGTGTTTGGGGTCGTTATCATGCTGGAATACTGCCCTGCAGCCCAGCGCTCATGCAGCCCTAGACCATGACACTCCTACCACCATGCTTGACTGTAAGCAAGACACAGTTGTCTTTGTACTGCTCACCTGGTTGTCACCACACAAGCTTGACACCATCTGCACCAAATAAGTGTATCTTGGTCTCATCAGACCACAGGACATGGTTCAAGTAATCCATGTCCTTTGTCTGCTTGTCTACAGCAATCTGTTTGCGGGCTTTCTTGTGCATCATCTTTAGAAGAGGCTTCCTACTGGGACGACAGCCATGCAGACCAATTTGATGCAGTGTGTGGCGTATGGTCTGAGCACTGACAAGCTGACCTCCCACCCCTTCAACCTCTGCAGCAATACTGGCAGCACTCATATGTCTATTTCCCAAAGACAACCTCTGGATATGACGCTGAGTACGTGCACTCAACTTCATTGGTCGACCATGACCAGGCCTGTTCTGAGTGGAACCTGTCCTGTTAAACCGCTGTATGGTCTTGGGATCGTGCTGCAGCTCGGTATCAGGGTCTTGGCAATCTTCTTATAACCTAGGCTATCTTTATGTAGAGTAACAATTCTTTTTTTCAGATCCTCAGAGAGTTCTTTGCCATGAGGTGCCATGTTGAACTTCCAGTGACCAGTATGAGGGAGTGTGAGAGCGATGACTCCAAATTTAACACAACTGCTCCTCATTCACAACTGAGACCTTGTAACACTAACAAGTCACATGACATCGGGTAGGGAAAATATCTAATTGGACCCAATTTGGACATATTCACTTTTGTCGCCAGCGGTTTAGACATTAATGGCTGTGTGTTGAGTTATTTTGAGGGACTGCAAATTTACACTGTACACTCACTACTTTACATTGTAGCAAAGTGTCATTTCTTCAGTGTTGTCACATGAAAAGTTATAATCAATAACACCTGATTCAGCTTATCAGATAAACACTAAGGACTTCGTAGGCTGAATTTGGAATGGTAGAGGATGGAAAACACAAATCCCTGTGAACCTGAGGCTCTCCAATACACTATATGAGTTTTGCATCTCTGAGGTATGACGTGTCCAAAAATGGACTTGCTCTGACTTTGAATGAGTTTTTTTAGGAATTGAATGATCCAATTCAGTGCCATGTTTCATATTTCTTTCTCTATTGACTAAATGATGTTATTGCAATTTTACTTGAGAATGCAGGATATTTTTTTCCGAGCTAAAGATACTGGGTATTGACATTTAATAACAATAATTATTGATTAACCAAAAAAAAAAAGAGAGAGAGAGAGAGAGAGCTGATAACTATGGTGACCAGACAGCCCATATTTTAGGTTCAATTTAACTGTTCAACTTATTCCCAAATTGCTTATTGTCCCATATTTCAGATGTGAAATCTTTTGTCATTTCCCCCCTTTCTTCTGCAGAGCATTTGTGCAGTAATGTATACACCCTTTGGAGCAGCCCTCCATAGGCTGGTGATAGTTAGTATATTAATTATGGCCATAATTAGAATATAGGAACTTATGACATCAGAGGTGCCATTCTTGATAACTATATAATTTATAAACATTTACCAGAAATTGCTTAAAGATCTCCTACAGCATTAACCTGCTAGCTAATACCTGCAAATAATATTATTTGTATGACCTCCACCAACCTCCAAATCCCTCTTTTCTTTGTAAAACAAGGAAATATCTGTTTCCCAACTGATATAAATGTATCAGAAGCTTATTAACTTATATTACCCATATTGTTTTCTATTAGATGGTGTTACTGACCTCTATTGGTCTCATTATGAAATGCATTGGCAGGGATCCTTATGAAATATTCACAGATATAAGATGTTTTTTGTTTGCTTGTTTTGGTTTATTTTATTTTTGTTTTGTTTTGTTTTGTTTTACTGTTGTACAGATTTTAGAGTGCATAATTATTTAGTAACACCAATGCCAGTACATTAAACGTTGTCACTGACTTAAGATACAATTCAACGCCTGGTAAACAATTATAAGGTGCCATGTCTGTGTGAACAATGTCTAGTATACCTGACAGTTAACTATTCTTAAATAAAATGATTGGCCATGTTGTAAGTCCTTGTGCTCAGATATGCCTGTACCATTACATACTGTCTAATGTATATTTATTGTACTTTCCATTTGCATAAACTGACAGCTGCTGAGTCAGCAAAAGAAGGCAAAATGGTAGCCAAAAAGAACATGACAAGTCTGCTTGTGGGTTTCATGGTTTTATTTTTCCTGTCCAAATATGTCCTGAGCATCCAGCCTTCATCCAGTGAGCCAGCCAGCCAGCCCAAAGTTCGTACAAACATTGCTTTGTTCATCTATGTTTTTTCTGGCCATCATCAAACACCATTCTATTTTGTCACCCATAATTTTGTCTTTCGACAGGAAAGTGGCAGCTACACTGCTTGCTTCATCCCTCCTTTTGTTGCTCTACTACAGATAATAATCACATCATATAAAGCCATTTGTTTTGAGACTTTGTGTCGGTGGCCACCCATGTTTGACTGGGGCCCTGGACTAACTGCTGATGATGAATTTTCCAAACCTCCATTATTGGCTGGTATGAAAAAATTGCCTCTCCCTCATCCTCTTTCTCTTTTTCCTCCTCCTCCTCACTACCCCACATCACATCTCCCAGTCCATGTAGGTCCATGCATTTTTGACTATTGCTTGTATGTGTACTTCATTACCTTCCTGTATGAGTCAGGTGTGGTATGTACAGATCAAAAGAAAGAGGAAATGCCAATCCCATCCTAGCTGTGGGTTAGCATATAACCTATTACCACTCTCCAGCTCGTGTGGGAAAACGCTTTTGTTAGTTTTTTTTTGTTTCTTTCTTTGCCATTTTAAATTTTCCAATTCGAAATCTGAGCATTTTGATGTGAATACTGAACACAACTAATTTCAGTCTGTGTTTGTAAGTCTTCATTTTCATTTATTCATATTCCTTATTCCTATACTTTTCCTGAAAAAATTATGAAAACATAGTATCAGACATACTGTAATAACATAGCAGAAAGATTAAGCTGTATCTTATTGTTTCACAGTCAATAAGACACATCTTTTCTCAAGTCTGTCTTTCCAAATACAAGTTGGAATTCGTTGCTGATTTATTTTGACAAGTATCTAACATAAGCTGGAGGATATGGAAAATCTTCTTTCATATGAATCCCACTGAGAACCTCAGATAAGCACTAAATCTTTTGGCAGGCCAGAATGGATGCTGAATCAGTTGTATAGTTTATTGACATCAGCTCAATAGCCATGCTGCTGCCAAAAAGTACTTCACTATTGTTGTTAGGTAACATTTTGAGGACCCGAAAGCAATGCAATGCAGCAAATCAAATGCTTTGCTTGATATTCAGAGAATCATATTTCCTGTGCCAATAATGGTTTTTGTCTTTGATTGTTATTGTAGGTATTATGTAGACATTGTGTAGGTTGCTCTTCATTCCTGTGGAACGCAAGAACAAAATAAAAAATGATGGTTTATGAACGTTCAAATGGTAGAAAAAGGACCCATTTTAAATTGCATGCAAGCTAATCTGTATCGAATTCTCTAGTTTAGTACCTTTTGTGTTGTAGAGAACCATACACATAATCTACATATCTGAAATTAAGGGTCCGTAATTGTTGCCATAACATAATAAAGTGCCACCTGCTGGCAGTGTAACATTTTCATTGATAATCACATTAACCTTATCCTCAGTAAGTCACAGTGTGATATATGAAACACATACACCGTGGAGGAGTCACAAGCCCATTTTACTCAGCGGCCATGCAGAAAGTGAATGTGTGTGTCTGTTCAATCACTGCTGTCACTTTTCTACTGTGCTCTGGGGGCAAATGGATGTGGTGAAGCAATGTCACTGGCCAAAACTCTGCTTTGGCTCAGCTGACCTCATCTCTGAGTGCTTCTGACCCTGTTTTTCCATCCTGCCAGGGATCTTGGGGTCAGACGAATGCAGTGTAACACGCACTCACATGAATTTTTCACCGCCATATTTTCTCTGGGTAAATAATCAAGGCGAGAACACCCGACAGCAGATGGCAGCTTATAAATCTTGGATTTAAAATAAATACACAGGCCCAAGGAAACTATGCCTCCCCACATCTTTCACCCGCACCTGTGAGGCTTCCCCATACACGCATCTGTGCTTTGCGTGTCAGCCATATTTTCACAGTTTTTATATGTCCAGTCTTACATATTTTATTATTATGTATTCTTGATGCAACATTTTCAAAATGAACACTGAAAATATTTCAGTAGTCTAAAATTAAAATGATTTGAGTTAGGAAATATTTTCCCTTTACCAGAACTATAAACAGCTAAGATAACAATACTAAT
Source organism: Prietella phreatophila (assembly GCA_025728095.1). NCBI lineage: Eukaryota > Metazoa > Chordata > Actinopteri > Siluriformes > Ictaluridae > Prietella > Prietella phreatophila. The sequence continues at coordinate 14,969,732 of JAOUWY010000002.1, read as the reverse complement.
ATATTAATTGAAAGGAAATTCTCTTATATCATGTACCCTCTTATATTATGAACTGCTATCAAATAGCTATGATGAATGTATTAATTTCATTACCTTGTATTAATTTAATTAATTAAATTACCTCTTTGAATAAGCTGATCAACTGCTATCCTTGATTATATTATTATGTATTTTTGTGTCAGCATGACACAAGACTCATTTTGTATTATGACTATGTGCTGTGTGTTTTGGTTAAATCTGTCTGACACTTGGACCAGTAGAAACCGTCCACGCACGGCTTCTTATCAATATGTATATAATACTTCTGTTTTGAAGGGCGTACGATGGCTTAGTGGTTAGCACTTTTGCCTCACACCTCCAGGGTCCGGGGTTCGATTCCCGCTGGGGCCATGTTTGTGCGGAGTTTGCATGTTCTTCCTCCAAGTACTCCGGTTTCCTCCCCCAGTCCAAAGACATGCATGGTAGGCTGATTGGCGTGTCTAAAGTGTCCATAGTGTAAGAATGGGTGTGTGAGTGTATGTGATTGTGCCCTGCGATGGACTGGCACCCTGTCCAGGGTGTACCCCGCCTTGTGCCTGATGCTTCCTTGGATAGGCTCTAGGTTCCCCGTGACCCTGAAGAAGGAGTAAGCGGTAGAAAATGGATAGACTTCTCTTTTGAATGAATAAAGCGGACATCTATGTGAGCATGCAAGTGTCAGTGTGTGTTCACTCGGGCTCCCCAGATCGATCTGAACCGCTCTGAGGAAAACCACACTTTCTAGCTCATAGCAACACAGAACTAAAAGTAAATAGAAGTAATGTAAATAAATGTAGAATGGTAAAATAGGCTAAAGAAAGCATGACGGAAATCTGGAGACATAAAGCCGAGATTCCTGAGATGAGTGGAAATTTAACATTAATATAGATTTATTTCAGCATGCAAATGTGATTTCATCCAACACCTGAAGAGACTTTTTTTTAGTCTTACCAATTTTTTTTTTACATTTTGTTTACTTGCCAAGGCAATCTCACTGGACATGCAAAGTTAATGAGGTAGATGAGAGAGGTGTTATTTAAAATGCAGAGCATCTTATTAGAAAGTCTCTGGGTATAAGGGCCAGCAGCACAGAGGTGGCGAGCACCTGCCTTCTGCTGTCTTTAATAAAGCTTCCCTAACTCTCCCCTTCTCTGTCTATTATTTACTCTCTTTTAAATGATTCTTGTCCTTCAGTGAAAAAGATAAATGAAAGGATTAATATATATTGGTCTAATCTTTTAGAAGAGTGGAAGAACATGACGAGGCTGGGTAGCATTTCCCACAGGTGACTGCATGTTGGATTCTAGGATTAGAAGTCATTTGCTTTAAGGATTAACTATGATCAGGAACCATTAGATGAGCTGAGTTTCCTTGTGCATAAAGGAGAGAAATGGCAAAGCCCTTTAATTGTCTGCTGCATATTAAACACAGAATGTAGACCCACCTTGTGCACTGCAGTCGGATATTTAAACTGGGCTACATAAAAAAAATAAAAATTCATCTGCAGCTGTCAGTCAAAACAGGCAGAAAGCAATCATTACAGTGGCATTCTGGCATCTACATACTGACATTCTTTTAGGCTACTATTTGTGCAGTTCATTTCACTAATAGTAGTAAACTTAGCAACAGTGTACTGCTATCAGGCAGTAAGTATTCAATTACAATAAGCAAGTGATTATTTTATTTTATGCCAGTTTATTACTTGTAATCACAGTAAATCACTTGCAAAAGCACATTTAAAAAAAGAAAATCTCAAATTAAAACATTTTAACAGTCAATTTTATAACAATGGGGGGGGGCAATGTCTAAATGTGTGTACAATTGTTGCTTGCAATGGGTTGGCACCACATCCAGGGTGTCCCCTGCCATGTGTCTCCTGGGATAGACTCCAGGCTCGCCAAACCACAGTCTGTCTGGATTACAAGCACATAGTTGTGTAACCAGAGAGTGTGGGTGCTAACATGGCCTGCCTGCAGTCCTGACCTGTCTCAGATTGAAAATGTGTGGCGCATTATGACACACAAAATAAGGAAACAAATACCCCGTACAGCTGCACAGCTGAAAAAATGCATTATGGATGAAGGGAGAAATTAAGATTAATGGGGGAAATTACTATTAATATGGGAAATTAATATTAATGTGGGAAATTACTTAACCAACTGGTGCTTCAGTGTCCAAACTGAAATGCTTTATAAGTGTTATTAAAAGAAAAGGTCATGTTACATAGTGGGAAACAGTCAACTGTCCCAACTTTTATTGGAGGGGGTTGCAGTCAGATTTTAAATGAGTATATATCCATCCATCCATCCATCCATTTTCTACCGCTTATTCCTTCTTCAGGGTCGCAGGGAACCTGGAGCCTATCCCAGGAAGCATCGGGCACAAGGCGGGGTACACTCTGGACAGGGTGCCAGTTAAATGAGTGTATATTTTCAAAAATAAATAAAATTCACGAAGAAAAACATAGAATAATGTGTTAATGGTGTATTTTCAATATAGAACAGGGTGAATTGAATTTTCAAATTTCTTTGTTTGTTTGTTTTTTTGCATTTTCCATACTGTCCCAACTTTTTCAGAATTGCGGTTGTAACTATTTATGGCAATTTCACTGCCACAACTTCTATATTCTAACAGTGTTCTTAGAGACTGAGAATCTCTTACCCAAATTTTTAAATCATTTTAACATAGCAACACCAGTGCAATACAGTAAAAAGTATTTATTATATTTTTTTTATTCTTTTTTTAGGCTTTCAGGAACATGAAGTAGCTTGAATGCAGTAGAGATCATTTGACTTTTGGAGCACAAGAATTCATCTGTGAACTGAAGAGGAAAATCTAGATGACCTTGTCTGCCACAGTTTATGTCATGTGAAACTTTTCCTTGTGAAACAGTGAGTCAGTGAAGTTGTTCAGAAAGCACTGCAAAAAAATTGTGATAAAAAAATAAAAAATGACCCACATGTAAATTTCACATGTGGTGTCTAGACACTTGCGTAATATGTTATGTTTAACACATTTTTTACATGTGGACTTTTAACATACAGTCCTGGGGTTTTTTTCTTGTGATTTCACATAATTCATTTATTTTGATGTGTAAAATGTTTCATGCAATTACATATTCCCATACATTCCCATACAAATTCACATTTGCAATTTCAGCTCATAGAATGGTGAAAATTCACGTTTTTCCACAATTGACCACATATTACTCACATTCACATATGGGAAATATAGGTGATTTTTCAGTAAGGATACACAAAATGGTGGTCAATTGATGTCCAAGACATATGCACATCCAGATTTACAGTTTTAATTTTTTTTTTTTTTTTTTTAAAACACTGGAAAGGTGCACTGGGTATGCTCAGAACCTTTTGCCAAACTATATTTGCAACCAGCAACTCTTAAGCACTGTATTACAACCAAGCTCATATTTGAGTATGTTTAGTGTTTGGAACAGGCTGTTTAAGCACACATTTTAAACACCTTCCAATAATTATGTTGATATACCCACTGTATATTCCCTGATCTCTCATCCTGAAATGTCTTGGAACAAAAATGGACTTAATTGGGATCACATGTCAATCAGCCATAACATTAAAACCACTGACAGATGAAATGAATAACATTGAGTATCTTGTTACAATAACACCTGTCAGTGAATAAGACATATTTGGCAACAAGTGAACAGTCAGTTCTCGTTGGAAGCAGGAAATATTGGTAAGCATAAGGATCTGAGTGATTTTGGCAAGAACCAAATTGAGATGGCTGGACAACTGGGTCAGAGCATGTCCAAAAAAAGCTGGTCCCAGTATGCAGTAGTTAGTTCTTACCAAAAGTGGCCCAAAGAAGGACAGCCAGTGAACCAGTGACAGGGTCATGGGCACCCAAGGCTCACTGATGCACGTGGGTAGCAAAGGCAAGCCGGTCTGGTCCAATCCCTCAGAAGAGCTTCTGAGCATACTGAAAAAAGGCATACTGAAAATGTTAATGCTGGATATGATAAAAAAGTGTCTGTACACATAGTGGAATGCATCTTGCTGCGTATGGGGCTGTGTGGCCACAGGCCGTATAGAGCGCCCATGCTGACCCCTACAATGGGCACATGAGAATCAGAACTGGTCTATCAGCAGGATAATGTGAAATGAAAAATTGTACAGGAATTGTTTGAGTAACAAGACAAAGGGTTCAAGGTCTGGCCTCCAAAATTACAAGGATCTCAATCCGATTGAGCATCTGTGGGATGTGCTGGGTCAGATCCATGGAGGTCCAATCCATGGAAGCCTGATCCATGGAGGCTCAAAACTTACAGGAATTAAAGGATCTGCTGATAACTGCTTGGTACCAGATACCACACAACACCTTCAGAGGTTTTGGGGAGTCCATGCCTCAATGGATCAGAGTTGTTTGGGGGGGGGCGGCTACACAATGTTAAGCAGTTTAATGATATGGCTAATTGTCATCTGTCACAATTCTACACAAAATAGCCCATAATACTGACACACATATATATACATATATATAAAATAAAATAAATAACTGTTGCATCATAAGTCAATTAATTAGGTAAGTGGAGTTCACTGGTGTCCATTTAAAGTGTCATGTGATTCCTGGTAGGTCACACAGTTTGTTAGAGAACATATGTAAGCAAACAGCATCATGAAGACCATGCATTAAAACAACTCTGGAACAAAGGTCTGGAAAAATATGAATTTTTTTAATGTATTTATTTTAAATATCTTACATTTACTATGGAGCAACATTACCTCAATTATGAACTAGAGGAGGCCAGTCATAAAAAGGGAGTGCCAGCTAATTATTCAAAGAAACAACCAAGAGGTGCAGGATATTTTACTTCTCCAACCTACATTGACTCTACTAACTCAGATTCAAACTATAAACTAATTAAAAGATCGATCTTACACTCAAAATGTATTTAAAAAAATTAAAAAACTCATGAAGACTGGAATAGGTTTATTAGCAGTCAAAGCAATACAGCACACAAACTGGTACCAGGAGTGTTCACCACATGAAGATGTAACATGCACCAATGAACCAGTGGCTTACAATCTCGTGATATACATTTCATGCATGTTCCTCTTATCCAACTTTAACTAATCACACGTTTCCTATTTTTACACATCCAATCACAACTCTCCAGACGTATCCTAGGTAAGCACTGAGTGAATTCTCACTTCCCATGTCTTGTCGACAGGGGCGCGCGCGTAACGGGGGAAGATACAGTAGGACGATTCTAAGGTCAGCAGAAGCCCATACTTTCCTGTATGATTTCGCTAATTAAATGACCTCTTTGCACAGTAATCTATTAAGAAGCACGCTATATTGAATGTCCTCAGACCGTTCCAAGTGCATGTGTGTGTCCTCTTAAGACATTTGCGGTTTATTCACAAACGCCGCACTTCACAGTTGTGAATCGTTACATGCATCAGGTAGATGGCAAGAGATGGCGCAGATAACATCTGGACAGGAAAAGAGGAAAGAAAAACATGAAAAAGAGGACAGAGCACGACAAAGACATCTAGTCACCCAGTTTTTCCACACACAAAAAAATGAGGTGATTTTATGTTCCCTGTTTTGTGCAATGATTCTGAAGCTAGCCCGGATGAAACTCTTATAACTAACATAGAAAAATGAACGTTCAAAAAAGACGGAAAAGCACCAAAAGACAGTAAAACTAGTCCAGTTATGTATATATTCACGCTTTCCGAAGCTTTGCAGCTTCCGTGAGGAATCGATTGAACTGCCATGTAATCATATAAATCTGTTTTAATTGGCCCGAGTGAGTTTATGAGAGAAGTGTTGTAATGATGTATGATTCATGAGTGAATTGTTTGTTTATGTTGGCTCATTTCAATGAATTGATAAAAACCAGTCTGAATGATTCATTCACGAATAGAATCAATTTGACTGTGCCTCAGATCTTCTGACACTGCCAGATTTTAATCGGAGGAAAAAATTGCTCGCAACAGCCATTAATCGGCTGTCGGGGAACATGCCAAACTAGCGATCAAGTACTGCAGATTTTGGCCTAGGATTATAGGAATCTTTTAGGATTCTCAAAATTTGTCTCAGACGACCAAATCGTGGCCAAAATCGTACAGTGTAGATCCGGTTATACAGGGTGGGTGTTGACAACAGGGTGACAATATGGGGTGGATACAAAGAAAAATGATAAATAATACAAAGAATACTTGCTTGCTATTTACATCTGAATTCCTCCTAGGGATATGTCTCTACCTCATTTTCAGTAAACTTAAGATGAGCATTGGTGGGAAAATGAAACATTGCTTGATTATACATCGGGCTAAAACGGTGAGGTTAAGCTTGGTACATTGTGGAAATGAGGCAAATTATAAGCAGTAGTTAGTCAGATTGGGTGTTTGGGGAATAGGAGGTTTGCCGTAATGTCCAGGGATTACATAGTTTCGAACAAAACAGTAGAAGCAGAACTAGCATTTACCGATTGATGCTCTTTCATCGCACAATGTTAAATTGTGTACACCCAGTGTTGTTAGAGTTGCGTTAATGTGTTTATTCACTGTACATTAAGTCGTTTCAAAATATTACACACTGCTTTTTTGTTGTTGTTGTTGTGAAATTCATCTTAAATCAGCAGCCATATTCATCCATCAATTAAGGTCTTGTTACCACAAGGGGGCAGCAGAACACAACAAACTCCATATTGTGCGCTTTAGTCGGAGATTATGAAATAGCATGGTGAGTTCGTACAAAATTGTGGTATTGGAACTTAACATGGTCTCACACTTGAAAATTTATAGCAATTCACACCATTGAATTATGGAAAGATGGTTAAGGTTAGAGGAGACTTGCAGTACGTTTACATGGACAACAATAATCCATACTTAATCTGATTAAGACCAAACTTTGATTAAGAAACTACCATGTAAACACCAACCTTAATCTAATTACGGTCATAATCTAAGTAAGCTCTAATCGAATTAAGACAGGTGGAGTA
>JAOUWY010000002.1:14898562-14918211 GCA_025728095.1 Prietella phreatophila | reverse complement strand
ATATATTAGTAAGAATCTAAGAAAGAGATTTAGACTTGATTTTCTGCCCAATTCTAAATAGAAAGAGGTTCAGATGAATATTGCATAGATATTCCTGCCATCCTCTCAAGTACAAGCTCTTTGCTGTCCTAGAAAATGCTGGAATCACCTCAGCAACACACCCGTCTCACGTACAATAAATTGGACAAGCTCTATCTCCGCATAACCTATTGCCTCTACATTTTTGCATTGGGAACACATGCAGGACAAAAATTTGATTTGCTTTTGTTATTCAGAGAATCACACTGGGGCATCTGGGCTTGTTTGCCTTTAGCAGGAAATGGAGATTGGTTTGGGCTTCTGAATGAATTGCTGGCACCTGTGTTTATTGCTTTCATTAAGATTTAATGAGTTGAGTGTCCTTCCCAGTGACTTAGTCTTGAACTGTAGACTTTAACCAGAGGAAATGTTGGATGAGGGTGAGAACTACTGGAATCTATACTATACATGTGTGTATGTATATGTATGTCTGTACATGGGGAATGGCCAAACATGAGCCAGCTATTTTGGCAAATATGAATGAAAACCCTTATGTATCACTGTATGTAAATATGTGATGTACAGAGGAATTACAAGACATACAGGATGTTGAAGACATCTCTAAAAAGACATATAAAGAGTTTGTAGTTTGCCTATAAACAATGATGAATTTCTGAAATGTAATTATATGTATAGGACCTGGTCTGTGGTATGGCAAGTCTAGTCTGTGAGAGAAAGTACAAAGCAGGAATTTCACACTATTCTGTTAGAGCACTAGCCTATGTCCGTTACCTTCCATCTGGCTCTATGCAGCCTCAGTAGGAAAACAAAAAATTATGTGAATTTGTTAACTGGGTGTCATACTCATTTGAGGGGGAAAAAGATTTCCTGAGAATTTTAAAGCACAAATATACAAAAAAAATTAAGTTGTGCAAATTTTTATTATGTTCATTTACTTTCATCAACTGAATACTCTAAATGCAACTAAAGTGTTTCTTTTTATACCAACATTTTTTTCTTTCAATTTGTATCTAGAATCACAGTATAGTCAGGCAACAAGTTACTGTCCAGCACACACAAGTTTTGATGTATGTGAAGCACCGTTACACTTTCCTGATCTGCTGGTTTCAGCCTTTCCAGCACCCCAATATGCTCCTATAAAGTTGAATGCCTGATTCCACTACACATGCTGATACCTGACATGCTTGTGCCATGGGAAAAGTTGCCAGATTCAAGGATTCAAGGTACATGGCACTTCAAACTATATGCCATATTAACACCACCATCACACTGCACGTTTCCATTGATCTGCAAAATGTTATATTAATTTGTAATTTATTAAAGGCCTTGATTCTGTTGTCCTTTTGATAACATACTAATTTCCACAATATGATGTTATTACTACGTATAGGCTCTTCTATATTCCCCTCTACAAAGTCTTGTATTTCATCATGCATTTACTTGTAAGATTAGATACATGTTTTTGGTCAGAAAAATATCAATTGCAGTAGTGCTATAGTGATGTAGGCCTATACATACGTACCCTGATAATAGACACAATTATTGATGTTTGTCTATGGAAGGTTAAAATGAGATGAATCAGAAGCAGAATATTGTAATGTACGTGTTTTCTCACTACAGGTTCACATGTCTATTGTTGTAGTTACAGTATAACAATTAAATCTCTTAATATTATTTATACATTCTAATTTTTTTCATAATAATGTATTATTCTTGGTATTATAAGTAGTAGAAGTATATCTATAGGCCTTTCACTATTCGCCTATAAAGGCCATGAATAGAAGATCATAACATTACAATACAAAATTTATAATTTTGTTAAAAGAATATAAATAACCAGAATGTTTCTAAATTAATATAAGACGGCATATAGGCCTACATAGCAGAAGCAAAGGTATAAGCCGATGTCATGTTCTATTGTTTATTTGGCACACACAGCTAAGAAAAGTAATAGATATATACATGTTCATCGCAGTGTATATTTGTGTTATTAAATACATTTCGTGCGTCTCGGAGCCGTGTGGGAATCGCCGCTGTCATAGAAAATGCCTTTTCCAGCTCGTACTGTGTTCTTTTAATATACTGTGGGGCAGCAGCTTTACTTTGCTGTGCTTTGGGGATTAAGAGCATTTGGTGTAAAGGAGAAGTTAAGTCGGGCTGCTGTGTCGCTCCTGTCGCAGCCGCGGCCTAAAAGCCGCTGTAACGCCGGTAAGATGGCCGTGCGCCGTTTCCCTGGATACGATCTACTTGGGTGTTCTGAACTTTAGGCTAGCACAGCGCCAGATTGGCTCTACGTGTTACGTAAGGCACTGAATATCGCAAAGGTTTTATTGGCTGGTCCTAAGTCACTCATCACAAGTTGTGTTATCGGTCATATTGGTACCATTTCCATGGTTTGAAAGCCCAAGTGGATTTATATTATAACTTATTTAGTATAGAAATGCTGAATATAAAGAAAATAGCCTGTAGCTTACTACACTATACTTGGGCCAAGAAAATAGGCGACTAGCCGAAGTTAAAATATATGGTGCAAACACCAGGCCACTTATGATGACCCCAACTTCTGACATCGGTTCTTTGAGGGGTTTGGGAAATATAGTTCAAATGTTTAGTACTTGAAGACTTTCATATTGCAAATAAACGCGAGAATTGAAGCGCTTTTATTAAGAGTAACCGATTAAATGGATTTCACAGTAAGGATTATTAAGCCTAGCGGTCTCTTTGGTAAAGGTTATGTTAATTGGCATGATTGTTATGCGCTTAGAAACACAATAGCCGCCGTCAGATATTTTATAGCCATTTCTACATTAATTTATTACTTACATTTCCAGTGAAGACACTCAATTTACTGGAGCTGTGAAGAGTTCTTGACTTTGTGATTTTTATTGTTACTATTATTACTATTATTATTATTATTATTATTATTATTATTGGTGGTGGTGGTGGTGGTGGTTTTAAATATTTATTAATAGGATGATAATAATAATAATAATAATAATAATAATAATTAGTTGTGGTATAGTTTTCATTATTTTATTTGTTGCCGTTTATAAAATTTAAAAAGTGATGCTAAATAAGTGATCAATTAAAAAGACTTGCATTGTTTGAAAATCATGTGAATTGTTTCTCAGCATGTGTAGCTTGCAGTTTATAATACTTGGAAGCTCTAATATTTACAAAGATTTCAGTCAATTTATTATTATTATTATTATTATTATTATTATTATTATTATTATTATTATTATTGTTGTTGTTGATTTCTATTAGGCCTACTTCCCAATTCCAAAAGGCGTATGGCTAATTCCAGTAGCCTAACTAAACCATGAAGTCGCTAGACTACTATAATGATACTAGGCTATACAAAATATTTTTTTTGCCTTTTTGTCGATGGTCTGTGGCTCGTTCCCATTTCTGCCTGAAGTAGATGAAGTAAACCAGGTGTGTACTCAGCCTGCAAACCTGACTGCAATACACATTAGAGGTAATTACCGCATTTTGCTCCTGACTATCTTTGCCACGAGTTTTGGTTATTATAGCATATGAACCATTGCGCAACCTCTTGCAAATGGCGAAAACATCAGTACCATGACCGCACGTGGTAATTACTTCTTACACGTTAAGTTTCGTTAACGCTGCTTATCGTTTAAATCACTTAACAATGGAAAAAAGCAACCACTCAATCAGTCTACACATGAGAACTCTAGGGGGTCGCCGTGGATAGTGCTGGCTCTTACTCGCACGGTGGAGAGAGCGCATTTCTCCCGCATTGTGAAAGAAGCGCATCATCTTTCAGCTGAAGTCGCAGTCTGTCAGCAGCAAGTCGCGCGAGAGAAAGGGCTCCAGTAAGTCTTGTTACAATCCGCGAACCGTATCTCTTAAATTCGAGGGGCGAAAAAACCTCCCGCGTTTCCGAGTTAAATGCAACCCTTCGAATGTAAACCTAAACATGCCGTCCAAGTGTGTGGAAATGGGCTGTGAGGGCACGATCGGCTCCTACCTGTAAGCTGCTGTACAGGAAAGGCGTGAGAGTCCGCTGCTCGCCCGATGCCTTCTGCAAAGTGCTCCAGGCACAGCGGCATTTATTTGAGCTCAAACTCTGCCACTGTTGACTTTAGCGCAAAGCAAAGATTTCGCTGCCCAGCTAGTTTAAAAAAAAAAAAAAAAAAAAAAAAGATTATTTTTACAGCGATATCGATCTGCGCGCTATAAAAATTCAGCCACGCATTAGGTCTAAATCTAAAATGAGGGGGCCGAAATTTAATTTCTGTGCAAATTTACCCAGAAGTGACGTGCCTCCACTGAAAGTTTACAGTCTTGCAATTTGATGGTCCATGTACACATCCTATATATGTATTAATACCATATTTTCATTGTTTACCCGATATTATTTATTTGCAGATGAGCAGTTGGCCTGTAGTGAGCGCAGAAACTGATCTAAAATATAAACCGGCTTCTGACCATATTGTAACTGCCAAATAATATATGTAACTGATTAGGAACTTTATTTTCCTGTAAGGCACTAACATAATGTCAGTGAATTATGAAATCTGTTCAGACGAATTTTAGTTGACTCACTGAGTGAGTGCTTCATGGACAGGAAACAGGAAAAAGCGCATTAGAAAATGAGCAGTGTCCAGCACAGTGTCCAGCCGCAGAGTGTCAAGAAAAATAAAGCAACAAAAAGTGTCAAATAAAATATGTGTACGTAAATTAAATATTTAAAGTCATATTCAAAATGACTGCATCATGCAGGTCTTATAAAACGTGTCACAATGTCAAAATTGCAACACAAAATACACCTGTCACCTTTTACAGATGGTTGTTTCCTCTCCACCCCTCTTTAGCATCAGTAACTATCAAGCAACAGTCTTCTACTTCTACTTATTATTATTATTATTATTATTATTATTATTATTATTATTATTAACACTAATAGTAATAATATTATCGTCGTCATCTCGTTGTTGTTACCATCATTGTCTTCATTTATCAGGCAACATGAAACCCTCCACCCCCCAACAATATTTGTTACAAATAAATTTTGAGTAGGCCTATATGTATGTATTTATGTATGTGATTTTAAGCATGTATAAAAGAAAATAATATAAAATAATATCATGTAATATAATATAATGGTTATACTAATAATATTATATACATTTTTAATGTTGTAATGTTTTGTTTTTGTGCAGAAAAAAACCCTGTTGAAAGTGAATTTCCAATTTCAATACCATTTGTTTGTTGAAACGTGTTTTAATTCCTTTTCTAATTTCTTGCACAGCTCCTCTGAAATCTCTTCAATCCTCCAAAGTTTATTTATCGGAAATCTGGCTAATGGCTGTGGAAAAAGAAATCCCAGGAGACTGGTTTGCACCACACTCACACTAACCTATATGTCTATCTACACATTTAGAGATAATCAATATTATAAACATGGGCTGTAGCAATTCCAGTACTTATATTCACGTCTTGTTCATTTTAATGGTTTTTTGTGTTTGTTTGTTTTTTTGTGTTTTTTTTTTTTTTTGCTATAGCTTTTTTATTTATTTTTATGTATTTACTAGTTCAGTTACGCGTTTAATTCATAAAATGAAATTACCTTGCGAAATGGCCTGAAACCTAAATGAATAAATGGGTTGTGGTTACTTCGTAGGACGATCATAAAGACATGCGAGAATGATTTTGATGAGCAAGAAGCACATTTACAGAACTTGTTGAAAATTCAAATAACACTTTAATATATATTCTGTTCTCATCATTGTCTACAAGAATACACATTTACAAGCCATAAATAATGTTTTCACAAATGGATGAAGAACAGTTCCTCCGTTTCATTTGGTTGAGATTCCCAGATTCAGATCAGCTGTATTTTTGGTCCATTTTCAAAGTCACCAAGCAGAGTTCGTCACATTCATTTCTTCACATTTTTTATTTTTTTTTTACAAAATAATTACTAATAAACGTGACCACTAAATTAACGTAAAACGTCAAAAAAGAGAGTCCTTAATACGTATACACAAAAAGTCATTTTTACAAATGTACAAACAAGTGAAAAGTTCCACTAGACTAGGATGAGTTCATGATGGGTCTCGAGTACACGCCTTGGTAATAGGACGTGTCCGCTCCTAAAGGCGAAGAGTCGAAGCCCGCTTTCGCCGCCATGGAGCCCATTGAGAGCGCGCCGGCCATCGGCGAGCTGTAGCCGTAGTGCATCACCTGTTCATACGTTTTCAGGTCCATTTTGTGGTGATGCTGCTGCTCTGACGACATAAGGTTATTGATGGAGAACGGGTGGTTGAAAGCGTAGTGATGATCCGGCTTCAAGTGCGCGTCGTGCGCGAGAACCGCGTGGTGCTGCGCCATTAGATGCTGCTGCTGCTGCTGCTGCTGCTGCTGTTGTTGGTGGTGCTGGGAAACTGGCGAAGTGGCGCTGTGTTCTGGACTCATTCCCGGGTTCGACTTCAGGTCAGACAGCGACCTTTTGTGTTCGCTGACGGAGGAGTTAGAGTGCGGAGACTCATTGCCGTTGCAGCTTTCAGAGCTGCTGTGTGAACCAGGTTCGGACGACTTCCGGCCAGATTCCTTGCTTGAAGATTTTTCGCACTTGAAGCGCTTCTGGCGCCGCAAGTAGCAGCCGTTCTCAAACATGTTGCCCGAGTCGGGGTGCAGGGTCCAGAACGAGCCCTTTCCGGGCTTATCGGGCGAGCGAGGCACTTTGACGAAGCAGTCATTGAAGGAGAGCGAGTGGCGGATGGAGTTCTGCCAGCGCTGCTGATTCTGTCGGTAAAAGGGGAACAGGTCCATGATCCACTGGTAGATCTCACTTAGGGTGAGCATCTTGCTCGGAGACTGCTGGATGGCCATGGTAATCAGGGAGATATATGAATACGGCGGCTTGGCGTGCGTGTAGCTCCTGCGGTACGTTTTTGGGTCACGGGATCGGTTGATATTTGACTGGCTATACATGGGGCTCATGGCATTCATGTTCGTATAGGATGTCAGGGCGTTCATGGAAGACGCTTGAGCCGTCATTGGGCTCATGCTCGGGCTGAGTGCAGCGCTCATACCCGTCATGGCCGGGCCCATTCCCGCCATGGCACCTGCGCCCGGAGACATGCCAGTCATGGAGGGGCTCATGCCCGTGTTCACGTACGACATGTTCATAGTGTTGGCTGTAATGTTCGCGGCTGTGCTCATTCCAGACATGCTCATGTACGTGTTCATAGAGTTCATTCCCAGTCCCGTATTCATGTTGCCGACCGAGGTGTAACACTAAAAAAAGGGGGAAAGAAGTTTTTATTAAAGTCGGTCTTATTATAAATAGCAGTAAGCTATGCAAACAGGCATATCATTTCAAACATGAAAATATAAATTAATTTCAATCTCGTTTACGCTTTAAAATATTTTCTATTGGGTTTTATTTCATTTAACGTTGAGCTTAGAAGCAAAACAGAAGTAACCTTTTTAAGCTAATGCTAAAAATAAAATATGGGCAAAATTGTTAAAATTCACCAAGCTAGACCACCACTTAGAAGTTAAACTAAATCTGAACATTCGTTTGTAATTAAATAAACGTTTCTTCTGAATTTGTGCTAAATATTTTTGCAGTGTACTGATATGTATACATAAGGTTCCATGCCTGGAAGGAAGTTTGTATTTCGTGTCAAGCCCAAGTTTTGTTAGGATAGTGCAGCGCATCGAGATGGGGGAGGATTTGGAGGCGCCTCAAGTCAATATTTGATCTCAAAGTTAATATTATCTCAGGGCTAATATTGAGTTGTATAAAACGAAATCGGCTTTCCATGAGGAAAAAAAAACTATATACATATATATTTAGGGTAGTCTACCTACCTCAGGCTCTCCATAGTAGGTGCTCCAGTCCGCGTGTTCGTGTCCTTCCATTTTGACAGCCCCGAGCATCCTGAAGTTTCCGTTCAGTTTTTAAAGGGTTTCCCCAGACAACAGCGTCCTCGCCGGTGGCTGTTCGGGAACCACAAGGATCCTCGTGTTCTAGTCGCGCTCTCCTATCAAGGGCTTGCGCATGTGTGCGCACTTATGAGTGGGAGCGTGTATGTGTGTGTATGTATGTGTGAGTCAGCTGCAGGCGCGCTGACGGACGCTGAGAGGCGACAGCTGAAGACTGGAGTTCAAATGACGCCTGCTGCTGCGTGTTAGCGCTGTGATATAGCCGTGTGCGCCGGGCGAGCCTCCAATCCCTTCTTCACTCGGCCCTATTTGAATAATCTGCTCACACCTAGGCGCGAGACTTCGCCGCGTTGCCCCCCTATTGTACACCTGCGCCACTCCAAAAGAGCAAGCGTCCATATGAAAAGATTCATTATAAGCTAATCGTATTGTATTCCAACAGAAGAAAAAAGGAGGGGGGCGCGAGGGGGTCTTTAAAGCAACTTTATCACGCGCAGATAAAAACTGACGTTACACCTAACCTTTAATCAGGCTTATTCATGTTTTAACAATTCTTTAAATCACAGTCCGATGTTTTTAAACCATCTAAATTGTTTCAGAGGAAACTGTCCTGCATAAACAAAACATTTATCTTCATAGGTGTTTTTTTTATTCTTCTTTATAGGTGTTTTTTCTTCGTAGGTGTTTCTTATGAGATTATTGGTAGCTATTTAGTCCATATCAAGTGTTTTATTGTACACAGAAAATTCGGTTAAGCAATACACTTTTAAAAAGAAACGCACACAATACGCCTATTGATTGATTTTTTTTACAACAGTTTAGTAACCAGAAGCTAAGTGGGTGAGATGTGACAAGGTGAATGAAACTGTTCAAATCTGTTCCCAGTTGTTGGATTATAGGTTTGTTTACGCGCGCTAATGGTATGGTAGTCTAATAACAGGACGAGATTTGCTAATGTAAGAGCTCACTCTTAGCACACAGGTCATCCGTGTTGATTCTGCAGCGCGCAGTGGCGCGATTTGATTGCCTTCACTAAACAAAGTAGCCTAACATTTATCCAAAGTGTTTGACTATCCACAAAATAGGCGAATCACACAGGCGAATGCTGATGCTCTTGTTGGGAGGGCAAATTGTGAAGACCCTTGATTTTGACAAATTCAGTCTCACTTAGCTTATTAGTAAGAACAACAAAAGCCATTCCAAATGAGACATTTTACATCAGCTCAGAACTAATATTTGTGAGCAAAAAGGAAGGGATCAACATTTCAGAATATTCCTTTGTTAATGTTTGAAATGTCTATAATCTGTTTCAGGACTGATCTTGGCCTATCATGTGTACCTAAAGCCTTACAAGTGATGCCACAGAGTTTGATGGCGCCCCCTTTTGGTGTCAGGGTTTAGGATTTTTGCTTAATATCAAGTCACCTAAAATGCGTTTTTGCCGAACTGTTTGCTAAAACTAAACAGCATGAAGACATAAACGTTTCTACTCATGCATCTGATGCAATGTAGGCTCATTTTTGAATAACTTCGGCATGGCTTCTGAATAACGTGTCCATGACAGCATTAACACTAATGCCAAGGTGTTTGGCACGTGCCTGTGTAGCATTGTTATCGTTCCGTATCTGTTTGATTGCGTATTTGCGTAGCGCAGGCGCACAAATGTCAATATAATCTCAGAGTTTATTTGGACCTGTGTGTAATGTGTAAACGGCGCAGAGGGTGACGGACACTCAGAAAGCGCAAAAAGCCAAACCCTACCAGCCTGCCCCTAGTTTGATAGACTGCCAGAGGCTGCTGATATCGAGGGCAACATTTTTACCACTGTTTCAGAAATGTGCTTGCCACCTAAATTTATATTTAATCTACATATATGAACGCTTCCCTTGTAATCCGTCTAACATAACACTGCAGTAAAATCAGGTCAACTGACCAGGAAAAAAATCACTGTTTCCATGGATTGGACAGACCTGAAGATACATACATGAACATGTCTATATCCCAAACCAAACACCAGACTATATGCTACGCAGCATGACTGCCATATTACAGTTTAGTATATGTTACTTTGAATATAAATGGCTTAATTCACATTTTTCGAATGAACCTTTTCTTGTGGATTAATATTTTTAAACAGAACCAGTGTACTCACTTCAGCATGAAAGCATTTCATAAAATGGTACTTTACATATAGACTACTTTATGATCACATACGCAACTAGTAACCTTTCTGTTACTTATTATTTTAAATATTTTTTTTACTTTTGTACTCAAATATTAAGAAATAATAAAGCACAATGTACAGGCTAATGTAGTATAAATGATTGATTAATGTCATATTGGCATGATAAACATGACCATAGAATTCAGTCATATCTGCGGAATTAACATTTAAAACATTCGCATAAATATGGTGACTACTTCACGGTCAGTGACCAGGTGTGTAGTATAGAGTACTTTTGGAATATTTTGCTTAAAGTTAATCATTCATGAACGTGGTACAGATTGTGAGCACACTCAGTAGTGAAGGTCACTTTTTTGTATTTGATGAAAACGAAAAGGACTCTATCTTTGAGTAAACAGAACACGTTGGAGTTATGTTCTATACTTTGTGCCTGATTTACCTTGAACCAGAGGCAGCATATGACACGTGATTCCAGCCTTAACTGGAGACTGCTTGTGGAAGAGAATTAAGACAGCAGAGTGAATCTCACCAAATCAAATTATTTAAGCATTTTAAAAAATCACTTTTACTTATTTGGTTTAGTTTGTCCTTAAGGTTTTTGTGGGTGTTTTTTTCCCCTTCTATGTTTATATATACTGTGGCTCATCCGTCATCTATTTGAATTCTTTCTCTGTGTTGCAATGCACAATCACAGTGGGTGATGTCTAAGTGATCCTACTCAAACTCATACATTAGGGCCTGTATTCTGAACAAATATTGCCTTGGGATCACTAAACACTGACCTGCATTCTCCCTATTGTAGACCTAAAATCATGTTTCAGATCGCAAAGAGGTCAGGTTATATTTAAGCTTCTAAAAACGTTTGGCATGACCTTTCATGTAATGCAGGTTACATTTTTCAGCAAAGCTACAATAGTCAGCACAAGTTGGGGGCAGGTTCAAACTCAGCTTTTTGGAGGACCTCCAGCAGTATCAAAACCAGTCCAGAGATCAATGTTCAGAGTAAAAACAGAAATGCATTAGTGGCTATTTATATTTAAGTAGCGATTATATATGACTATTTTATTTGAAGTTTAGCTATGTGGTATGATACATCATTTTTGTTTATGTGTTTAAGTTTATATTGCAGATTGTAGGATGGTGGGTGATTGTAGAAATGTTTTGACAAGTCACTCAGTTTTTTTGAAATAGTTTATTTTCAGCCTGAAATCTTGAAAGCTGAATTCCTCTGACACCTGTGATTGTACAGATTATCTGCACTGGTTCAATGTATTTCTCATTGGCTTCTTACTGTCCTGGGAATCTTGCATCATTTTATGCATTTCAGGGTCTCTGTACAAGCTAGGTGGGAGGCGCAATTCAAATTCCCTGCTGTTATTTGCAGGAATGTGTTACTTAGAGTCTTCACTTTCAAAGCACAGCTTTCTGTGCTTTGAAACTTAAACAAACCTCGAACCAAGTTCCTGCTGTAAGGTTGCTTTGCTCTGTATCAGTGCTTTTACTCCTCTGTTTCTCCACCACAATAAGAAAGGGCCAATGGGTTAAGCTTGTGATTCGTCAAAATAAAATTAATAACTGCACCCTCTTTCTTCTGGAAGGTAATGGAGAAGTGTTTGCTGTGCAGGCCCTGTGGTGACAGTAAACATTCCGGAGCGGTGCAGGAGTTTGGCCTGGCTATTATCCAGCACAGCTGTGACAACGGCTGTTGGCTGCAGGTTTGTGGCCGGCCAAAGCGTGTTTACCTGGAAATGAATCTCAAAAGTAGAGTGACGGGGAATGCACACAACCCTGACTGGATGGAGGGAGGAAAAAAGCTCTGGGCAGCCATTGAGGTGTCATTCAAAGCCAGAGGGGTGGTGCAGAAGTTATTGCACAGAGGCCCATTGGGTCTGGGTGCAAACAGTGGCGTAAATGGTCTAAGGATTTCCTCAAATACGCACCTTTTTGATATTGAGAAGTATTCGCTGGGGAATGCCCTGCATTAGGGTCCTATGTGGTCTGTATCCAGGGGCGGCTGCAATACACTCCCCTTGTCATGCTAAAAAGACCTCAGCGTAGTCATGCATACCACAAACAAGGTGCCAATCCACAGCCATTCCACAGAGCATGACCAGGAAATGTGGAGCTGAAGGCACAAAATCAAGCAGCTCTTAATTGGAGCTTGATTGAACCTGATGGATGAAAGTTTGGATGAAAAACAACATTAAAAGAGCCACAGGAGAAAGAGGAAGACTTTCAATACACTCAAATTTAATACAGTTTAATTCTCTACCATGCTTGACAAACTATTAGCACTCAGGCACAAAATGGTTTGGATTATATCCGTTATTTTAATCCATGCATTTTAATGTACACCAGAGCAAAAGTGCAATATCATATAACCCTTCATTGTTATGCATCAACGAGGGAAACGCAAAGTCAACACATGTTTTAATTACAAACTGAAAGCAATTAAATGTGATGGCAAGCGTCAGTATGCTAATTAAGCTGTGTGCTCCCGTGGGAAGAAGAGTTCTTAAATATTACCACCATCAATCCCGATCCAGAAGCAGGAGCTGCCATCGTTCACACTCAGCTGACACATTTTCACTTCTCAGCTGTCACCTCTAAAGAAAACACAGGTCTGAGTGAAATTAATTCATTTGTGAAAGTCATTTAACTGTGGTGACAGGAGTTAAGCTTGCTGTTAACAGAAGGTTAAAGTTATTTTTCTCTTTTCCTTTTTTAATAGAAGAAGGATGAAATCACTGAAAAAGCAATTGCAATAGGACCTGAAGGAATTAAATTACAGATAAACATGAGTTAATATCGAGTATGTTTATCAGTTGGTTTAAAATTTAGTATTTTGACACATATTACCAAAATAATCATTATCTGTCTGAATTTAAATACAAAATTTTGAAAATGTGCTGTGACAGAACATGTATGGGCTCAGTGTAGAAACATCATGGCAACAAAGTCCATATTAGGATTAACAACAGCTACATGCCAGACCTGTTTAACATGTGCTAGGTAAAACTAGCAAAAATAATAGAATAAGCTAATCATTCTGTCCCTATGGCTGGACCTCAGAATAGAACATTACAGACAGTTACCTGATGCATCTTTTGTACATTCATATACATCTTTACAGGTTTACATTTAGCTTAGGAAATGTTTTTTTATTTTATTTTTTTTACAAAATGGTCTTACGGTTGCAAACTGAACAATTGAATTTAAATGAAAAGTTAAGAAGGTTAGGGTTAAGGCTATTTAAGAGTTTTTTTTTCCCCATTCATATGATAAGAACAACATCTGGCCACTTGTTTGAATTACTAGATTTGTCACGTGATAAGGTTCGTCTTTCAAGCAATGTTTCTGGATGAGATGAGTTTTGTATACTATTGTTCTCTAGCCATGTATTTATTAAGAATCTAACAACTGTAGGTTTTAACATAAAAAAATCTAATCTTTTCAGGACACAATGCCTAAAATATTGTTCAAATCTTCAAATAGTCCTATCTCTGATTCCTAGGTTCTCTTAAGAATCTGCTCACGTCTCAGTTCTACATCGGTCAAAAGACATTTCACTGTTCCCCATTTTCCATTGTTCTTTATATTTGTTCTTCAGCTGGCTTATCTGTAGCCTGATGGAGTGATGGCAAGTTTAGGATTACTGCAGTCACCATGACTGCTGACCTGCGTCTGCATTGCTCAGGCACAACCAAGTCCATCCATCTCGCAGCTCCTAAAACATGCCCTTTCCTTGTAAAACCAGATATAATTTTATTTAGCAATTCTGCTTATTATATCGCATGTGCTGATTTATATGAGTGCCCTTTTTCCTAAAAAAAAAAAAAAAAAAAAAAAAAAATTAAAATAGATCACTGACTGGAATCTCACTGCCTCTCCCGATGACACATCCATATGTAGATGCACAGTTTGTTAAGTTCACTGAAAAGCAGCAGGGGAGCACAAGACGTCCTCATTCCCCTTGCCATCATAGCCTATAATTCCCAAAGACCTCTCAGCCAGTCGGCACATCCCATCAGTGACCAATCTGTGTTTACTTACTCGTGAAAACCCTTGGCAGGGGAGCCTATGAATTCAGGCTCAGTTTTACAAGCCTTGACAGCTAACAAGCTAGCCTGCTAACAAGGAGGCTCCAGTGACGCTGGCCACTCAACAGATTAGCACCTCATCAGCCTCCTGTGGCTACGGACAAATATGGCCTTCTCACCCGTAAAATACAATAGGACAGTCAGCGATAAACAGCGCCTCAGTAGGGGACCAGCACCCCCATACTAAACTTACTGGCCCTTCCCCTTCTCTTAGGCTCACAGCTGCTAAAGGCTCTCGACCCTGTTCCAGTCCCAGGCCTCAATTTCAGGTGAGCAAATATTGCCACTTGTTTGAGAGTTTTGTGCCTGCCCCTTTCAGAGGTTGCGTATTGCAGTCACTCAAAGGAAGTAGGTGTGAGGACAAGGGAGCTCCTCTCAACACAGCTGGAGCTGTTCAATCTGTCCAACCATACACCACATCCTAAACAGCAGCCTCTTTGTAGTACAGGCAAGGATTTCCCTTCCTCCATACACTGTCCCCCATGTGTCTATTCTCTTATGCCTTCTTAAATTCCTACAGATACAACATTGCTGATTGTGTTTTTATTTCTTTTACTTGTGACAGCTAGTAAAGGAGAATTGATCTTGTCAAGCACTTGTTATTTTTGAAGCACCATTGTCTGCAATATGCATTTACAAGGGGTGTCAACAGCCCATCATGACATTAAACTCTCACCTGGGCCTTAATGTGGAGAAAACAACTAGAAGACAAACTGACCTTGTGTTCCACATGATTTCACATTAGATAAATGGTGGATCCTGACAGCCTACCTCTGTTTACTTTCATAAATGGAGATGTGTATCAAAATTGAGAGTTTTTGTAAGATTTTATAAATCAGGAATGCACTGAAATTATGGTCTAGAAAGCCTATTTGTGCACCTGCTTTGTCTTCGTCAGCTCTTTAAAATGTGTTTATGAAATTGAACTTCTGGATCTTTACGAAAAAATCACTGTGGTTTTCTCCAATAAAAAGAAATATCATGAATAGTAAGTAAGTTAATGAAAATAAACCAAAATGATAAACAAAGAAACAAAAAGAACCAGAGATATAGAAGCTAAATATTTTTTGTTTAATTTATAATAATTAAAAGAAACTTTTACACCAGGAAGCCAGTGCACAACAGACTTGTTTCGGAGTTTCCGAGTCTGCAGTGGAGCATTTCACTCAGACTTAAGTGTTAAAGGTGCCCAGCTGGAGTGGAACTGCCGCAAGAGTCAATCAAAGGAGGCAGTAGGCAGCTCTAGTGGGGGTTCTCCATGAAATAGATCCAGCGCCACTGCAAATAGCTCTCACCCATCCCAAATCAATCTGCTGCCTGAGCTCGTTTGCTTTTTGTGTGTTTGCTTGTTTGTTGGCTTGTTTGTTTGCCGTAATTCCTGTCGGTAGAGACTGAATCAAGGAGGATACATCACACAGACCACCCCAGAGCTGACAGTGGACTGCAACCTGATCTGCTGTTCAAGGCCAGACTGGAAGCAGACAGCACCTGACTGTGCACATCTACAGGTTCTTACAGTGCTACAAGAGAAAGAGAGAGAGATAATAAAGTCTAAGTGATTAGAATAGCAAAATCCACATTATGTAATTAAAATAAATATTATATTGTTCTGAACACGTGTCTAAGTTAGTAAAGGGATTTAAATAAGTATATACATATTTGAAATATACTTAACGCCATGTGTTTTTAATGAAATGTTATGGCGCTGACAATAAGTATATATAAGGCCCAGAATGCCATCTAGTGTTGAAAAGGAGATCTGCATCACTGAACTGGCAGTTATATGCACCTAGTTCCTAGTAACTTAAGACAGGAACGATCTACTTTTGAAACTTGCTCAGCAGATAGGCTTTCTATATGTTGTTTCTAAGAGAATATAGCCTAATGTAGCCTAGTGTAAATATATAGGCCTAATGAGTTTCTGTTGTATTTATTGTAGTTTCTTTTCCTAAGGTTTCTTTCTTTATTTATTTCTTTAGGAGTAGGAAGTCGGATGTCTGTTTAATGTTTGTTTTTCCTTCACAGTTTTACTTCATTTTTGTGAGTTGTTACTTCATGTAAAGTTTTACTTCATTTTGAGACTCTACACCAGTTGTCCCTCCAGAGATGGACCGCGTTCCTCTATATAAAATCACATACCTCTTAAAGAAACATTCCTGAAGCCCATACTACGCCAACATCTGGCCTTCATCAGCCATATTTACACAATATGTGCATTTTGAACCAATTTGATCTCTGCACTTCTCCATAATCTC
The DNA here is from genome assembly GCA_025728095.1 of Prietella phreatophila. Classification (NCBI taxonomy): domain Eukaryota; kingdom Metazoa; phylum Chordata; class Actinopteri; order Siluriformes; family Ictaluridae; genus Prietella; species Prietella phreatophila. The sequence continues at coordinate 14,901,706 of JAOUWY010000002.1, read as the reverse complement.
TCCAAATTTAACTGCCAAGTTTTACATCACACATGAGGCTCAATCCACAGCAGTAAATCTTGGCGCAAAATCACATGCCTGTGCTCATGGTTTCTTTTATTTTCCTGTATGATCTGTTCAGTTGTTCCTGTAGCATTTGCACAGTTCACTTTCACCACTTTTCACCACTTTTCACCGCTTGTGTGTGTGTGTGTGTGTGTGTGTGTGTGTATGCATGATCCTAGAAATAATTGAATTCATGTGTATGCCTTATGAGATTCCATGGTCTTCCTTTATGGCATGTTTCAGATTTTTGCTGATTTGATTTGCATTTGATTAATCACACCAGCCTGTTTACACAGAACCCTTGTCTCAAATCCTATTTTAGTTTTTTTTTTTTTTTTCATGTGAAATTGCTCCTTACTCCTGATCTAGGACCACGGCAGTCATGTCCGTCTCCTTATCTAAATGGTCTATGATAAAACTCAGACTTCTCCTCACTTCACAAGCTCGGGTAATGGAATGGGCTGAGAGCCAATTTGTCTGCCAGGTTTTCCTCTCTTCTGAAGATGAGCACTTATCAGCAGACCACGTGGCACGGTCCACATCTTTAAGCCATTTGAAGAGAGAACAGATAAAGCATCTCATTCTGAGTTCAGGCTCAGGGGGATCTTTCTGAGACCCTCTTCAAGTGCTTCTGAATCCACAGTCCTTTAATTTAATCTTACAGATGTGTGGAACTGCACCCTTTTAATTTGTTTGATTCAAACAAACTGCTGAATTCCTCTATGTTAAATAGTTGTATTTATATATAGTTGTTATATAGAACAAATCCTAAAAGACAACTTCTATCTAAACATATTATTATTATTATTATTATTATTATTATTATTATTATTATTATTATTATACGGTTCTATCTTTCATTCTTCCCAGTAGAACCTTGTAAATATAAGGTTCACAGTTATGATTTAAAAGGTTATGAAAAGCTGTTTTCAATCTGATAATAAATTTGGTTTAGGAAAAGAACCTCAACATGCACATGTATGTTCATGAGCAGTGAATATATTCTCTTCTCTCTCTAATTACTCCTCAGTGTTTGGGGTGGGCCAAGCTGCCTGATGGCCAGTGGTTACAGAATTGCATCCAGCTGCTTCTAACTGTATGTGACGTGTGCTGCCGCTGTTACCGAGTAGTGAACCTAACCCAGCATGCATGCTGACACGCACACAGCACATGCTAGCATCATATACCATACCTCAGAAACCAAAGAAGTGCTCTTAAAATGTGTGGTCTGGTGGCAGCAAAGACCAAGAAGTTATCAACATCTTTCATGTAAATTCTAAATTACATCGCCCAACCAACAAGTCAGCCATACAACTATAGCGACTAGATGTAAATGCAGAAACATCTAGGATTCAGCGTACACAGTACTTCAGAAATATATTTCTGAAGGTTAACATGACACTTCTGAACCTTGGCTTAGGGATAAATGATCATTCCTCAAAGAAAATTGCTCCAGTTCTCTGAGGAATGAAGAAGCCACTTTGCCCTCCAGAGTTTTTCCTACAGATTTGCTGATGTTTAGATCTGGTAATTGGAGAAGTGATGGAAGACTTTCGACTTCAAAATGTACTGTTCGGGAAAATAGTCGAGAAGGTTTTTGCCAGTGTGCATGAAGTAATATTACAGAATATTATCATGCTGTAATACTGAAACATCAACCTCAAAATGTGTTACATAAAATATTAAATACAGCAATATTGGAAATAATTGAATGGTAGAACTTACAATACATGGCAATTCTTTATGTACATACAGTACTGTGCGAAAGTCTTAGGCACATGCAAAGAAATGCTGTAGAGCGAAGATGCCTTCAAAAATAATGAAATTAAATGTTTTTACATTAATGAAAATACTATAAAGAGCAGTAAACATTAATAAATTAAAGAAACTCAATATTTAGTGTGACAACCCTTTACTTAAAAAAAAGTACAATTAGTGTAGTTTTATAAGGAAAGGAACTAAGTTTTATTGAGCATCTTGCAGGACGAGACACAGTGCTTCTGGAGACTTTGACTGTCGCACTTGCTTCTTATTTTTGCAGAAAAACCCAGCAGCTTCATTATGGGTTTTTTTTTTTTTTAAATGTGTCTCTTACATAATATGCTGCTTTCTTTTCTGAAACACAAACATTTTTCTATAACATTTAATTTTGTGCTGGAAATCGAATGTCTTGAAATCTAAAATGTTTTTTGTACTGAGTCGATATTGCAGAAGTCATAAAATAAAAATCTAAAGGTTTTTACTAAAAATAGGGTGCCTAAGACTTTTGCACAATGTATGCTAACTCTATATTAACATATTTTGTCTATAGATGAGTCAAAAGCTAATATACTAATTTAACTCCTGGATACAGATGTACATAATGTATTCATATGTGATTGAGTAAAGCACACAAGTTACTATGCAAAAGTGCTAGTGAATTGTCTGTAGCCAATAGTTAAGACTTTTACTACATTTGTTTTTAAAAATGGAAATTGGGGCTTAAGAACACAAATGTAAAATTATAAGACAATAACTAATAACTGAATATTATAAATAGTTAAGATTAAAGAAATTTAGTTTCAGGGCCATAAGCATTTATAACATACAGGTGAGAGTTTCAATCATGAAATGCGAACTGGTATAATCATTTAATGTGATGAATGTCATACATAACAATAACATTTTAACTTTATCATCATTATTATTATTATACATGAATATAGATTAGACTGTTGTTATTGGTCCTAACCTAAGCTTGTGGTGTTGAAAAAGGATGAGGATAACATCAGCTCATCATTTCCCATACTGCTCTGTGGTCCAGGTTTTGTGCATCAAAGTTCCTGAATATTGGTGGTTTACAAACTGGTTGTTCTGAGGTAGTAGTTTTGTAGTTAATTATAGTTAAACAAATCAGTGCTTTCAATGTTTTCATCATTTGCTAGATTTGTTCTGTGGCATGTTAAATAAGTCGAGCAAGTGACTGAATTTTGTCACTTGAATTTCAGACCCAAATATTTATCCTCTCTGGAATACTGTAAATTGGGAGGAGACCTCAGGGAAGACCCAGGACTAGGTGGAGAGATTATATTTCCACACTGGCCTGGGAACGCCTCGGGA
>JAOUWY010000002.1:14855288-14873361 GCA_025728095.1 Prietella phreatophila | reverse complement strand
ATGGTAGTTTCTTAATCAAAGTATGGTCTTAATTAGATTAAGAGTGGATTATTGTTGTCCATGTAAACGTACTGACTCATGTAAACACCTTAATCACATTATTATTATCTTACTCAGATTAAGGTCAATAATTAGATTAATGCTGTCCATGTAAACGTAGTCAGAGATGAGCTTGAGAACTCCTGACAGTTGGTAGTAACTAACAGGAGATGTCGGTGAGTTTCTATGTATTTCAGTATTTCAAACGAGAGTGAGTGATTCAAGCCCTCTAATCACCTGATCAAAGTCTTTTTTCATATACTGCCTGTTTATCTAGTGTGCTAATACTATCTGGCTCGTACCAAACTTTTTGACAGGCTGGAGAATAAAATAGATTAGATAACAAAATACATAGAGAAAACCGACTGGGTGAATTTTTTATTTTTTTTAATTAGAAATGGCCAGGCTTTCAAGTATTGTTCTCTACAATATTTTAACTACATTACCCTGGAGATGCACAGACCCTCAGCAAAAACTATTACGGTACATTCTGGAGTGCTGTGATATTACAGCAGAGCAACTCTTTTCTCCCCATCCAGAACTCATGAATATAACTAACTAGCTAACATTAATGACTGTTTAATTCTGTAAGTTATGTGCTGTTGATTTATGTTTCATCAGGCTATTGCAGTAACAGCTAAATGATAGTCACTAGAAGATAATCTCTGAAGTGTCTTCGCTCTTTTATCTGTTAGTCACAATGATGTCAGTTATTTTATTTTCGTAACACTTCTACAATACAAAATCTAACAACATCTGCTAATTAAGCTGCTAATGCATTAAAGTTTGAATCTTAAATCAAAAGCAATTACAGAAACACAACACTCACCAAATCATTTACACCAATCAGTCATAACATTAAAATCACTGACAGGTGAAGTGAATGAAACTGATTTCCTTGTTACAGTGGTACATGTCAAGGGGTGGGATATATTTGGCAGCAAGTAAACAAAAGTCAGTTCTCAAAGTTGATTTGTTGGAAGCAGGAAAAATGGACAAGCCCATTTTTTTGCTCAGATGCTCAGATTCTGATGCTCAGATTCTGAGCATCTCCAAAACAGCAGGTCTTGTGGGGTGTTCCCCGTATGTATTGATTAATACCTACGACATGTGGTCCAAGGAAGGACAACCAGTAAACCAGCGACAGGTTCATGGGTGCCCAAGGCTCACTGATGTGCCTGAGCGAAGGCTAGCCTGTCTGATCCAATCCTACAGAAGTGTAGCACAAATTGCTGAAAAAATTAATGCTGGCTATAATAAAAAGGTAGCAGCAGACTGGTCAGTGTGCCCATGTTGTCCCCTGTCCAACACCAAAAGTGCCTACAATGGGCAGGTGAGTATCAGAACTAGACCATAGAGCCATGGAAGCAGAGAGTCTGGTCTTAATCATGTTTTCATTTATATAACGTGGATGGCCACGTGCCTCACGTGGGATAGAGATGGCACCATGATGCACTACAGGAGGAAGGCAAGCCGACAGAGGCAGTGTGATGCTCTGGCAATGTTCTGCTGGTAACCCTTGGGTCCTGGCATTCATGTGTATACATGTACCACCTACCTAAATATTGTTGCAGACCAAGAACACATGGCAACAGTATTCCCTAATGGCAGTGGCCTGATTCAGCAGGATAATGCCACACTGCAAAAATTGTTCAGGAATGGTTTGAGGAACATGACAAAGAGTTCATGGTGTTGACTTGGCCTGCAAATTCCCCATATCTCAATCTGATCGAGCATCTGTGGGATGTGCTGGACAAACAAGTCTAATCCATGGACGTCCTCCCTTAAAGAATCTGCTGCTAACCTCTTGGTGCAAGATACCACAGCACACCTTCAGAGGTCTTGTGGAGTCCATTCTTCGATGGGTCAGAGCTGTTTTGACTGCATAAGGGGGACCTACACATTATTAGGCAAGTGGTTTTAATGTTACGACTGATCAGAGTACATTAAGTATTAAGTAATAAGTTGGAGATGTGAGGTTATGGGTTAGAGTAAAATATTCACATTGTGCACTAATGTAGACATATGCAGAAAGTATATTCAGTTGAATATAAATAATATATGTATAACATTAATTCATATCTACCCTTATCATTCCAAATGTAGATAAAAACTATCAACCTTTGGTAGTACCCATTTTTCAAAGCTGCACCATTATATAGTTAATGTATCTACTTTGTCTCACATATCATGGGTCTAGTATCTCTGCGAGTGATATCAATACAAACCTTTGAAATCTACAGCACTATCATGTACTATGCTTATTTGCAATTACTCATTTTCCTTGACTGAAAGCTACTTGTCATGTGCTATGACAGATATTAGGAACAAGGGATTGAAAGCTTATAGGGAGGAAAATATTTAGAGGAATGTAAGGGTATGATGAAGGCTATGGATAGAACATGTCACACTGCCAGCACACAGGTCTGGAAAGTCCATCAGTCACAGCTGTTTCCCTGCTGGGACCTCGCACACAATGCATGGCAAACAATACTACCCATAATGCCAGGGCCAATGAGAAGCGTTGGCAGTTCACCGATATTACCCCCACCCCTGATGGACCAAAACACAACTAGGTTCTAATACAAACACGCACTGTGTTTGTATTAGAACCTAGTTGAACATGCCATCCAGCATAATAACAAAAAGAGCAACAAAACAAATAGGTATTATTTGGTTCAAGAGATACAAAGGAAGAATAACCCACTGTAGCTACCTCATGGTATTAACCAGTCCCTCCAGGATCTTGCAATTTTGTGATCACAGAAATTAATGTAAAATCAAGTAAACTCTGCAATATTCAGTGGAGCTGGAAATTTTTCAAAATTACAACAGATTTTCCACAGACATGGGCCAAGACGCATCAACTGATGTCATCACAACACGCAGTAGGCCAAAGCCCTCTTCTGTTGACATGTGTCGAACATGAGTACAGCTAAAAGGTTTCATTTACCAACAAACATTACTGCGAAAGGCCTTGCAAAACAATTTCATGCAATTACATTTTCGCCAATTCGAGTAGTTTTCCACAAAAAGCACAAAAAACTCAGTAAGTGGCATAACAAATTTTGAAAAAGCCACAGCAATATCAAGCATTTTTGGCCGCAACAATCGCAAAAAAACTCTGCAAAGTCAAAGGCATTCAAGGAAGGGATGTCTCTGATTATCTTGAGCAAGGTTTCATTTTCATCAACATTTGGAAGTTCGGAATTAGTTTGACTTTTTTAGTTCAATATTATTTACATTAAGCAAATGTGAGTGTAAATTTTGCACAAAAATAATGCTTAGTAGTATTTTTAAAAAATCTTAATTTAAATATCCATTGGCCTTATTGAGGGGTAGAGTCTTACTCTATAAGTTAAACTCACAGAATACGTTATTGCACAGTCTTGATTTGCTCCTGTCAGAAACTCCACTTTCCAGCAAGGCCTGTTTATGTAAAATTGTTTCCCTAATTTTTCACAATGCCAAAGTTAGTCAAACATGCCAGGTCTAAAGTATCTAAAGTAGTCTGTGTCATCACAAATTATCTTGGTTTGTTAAGCACAATATAAATTGCAAAAGTTACACAAATGGCCAATTCATGTAAAAGCTTAAACACTCCATTGTACTCAAACCCCCCCTTATGAAAGACATTCATCCTCTCTGCTCGCTTATATAGCTCCATTTGAAATAGACTGTAGAGCTAATCAGCATGGCTTGAACTCCAGCTATAGCAGATGAATGCAAATCTTGTACTGTAGCACTGGTGGCTGAGCCTGTGGCAGCACTGGAGACCATGGAGGAGCAATCATGCACCAACAATGGCTCCACTGTTCGCACCCTCTTCCTGGCTTTCATGTGCACATGGAGTTTAGTAGAACAAAGAGATTGAATTCCAGACAAGAAGTGCCCAAGGCTGTTCACTGGGATGCTCTGAAGAGAAGACTCCCTTCCCTGTTTAAGTGCTTCTGCACTTAGTGTTCCTGAATCAAGATTTAGAGACTTATCTCTATGAACTTGTATAACACTAGCACAAGTGGAGAAATATGGAAGCTACAAACTCCAAAACTCTTGACAGAGGTTAGCAAATGTGCTGTAAAGCAGTAGGAAGCTGATTCTGCAGCATTATATTGGCTGATGAAGGTTTTGCAGAGGAAGCGGAGCAAAACCAGAACAAACTCCCCAAACCCCTGAACAGCTGAGTACAACCGGTTTTAAAAGAGCAGACCAAATCCTTTGCATGCCCCTGACACATGGATTTACAACTGGTCCTAACATGCAGACATTTTGAATGCATCCATCCTGTGTGAGATATGAGTACAAGGCTTTTCTCTGGCGTGTGCCTGGCCCCAAACTCTGCACTTCCCCAGTGGCAGTGGGTACCTCCTGTTGGCATGGGCTGTCACTCCACATTTCCCATCCCAGCGCAGGAGCAGCTGGTGGCCTCAGCACTGCCATGCTAATTCCAGAAAGCTACAGGGAAGCTGTGTGGTTTATCCACACAAACTTATCAAGGCTTACAGAGACACAGGAGAGAGGATATGGACTAATAGCATAAGGTATTGTATGATGACTGTGGTACAAGAAGGGATTACAACTGTGGGGTTGCAACAGTGATGCTGTCAGAGACATTTCCTATGTGTTTAGCAGAAAAAATATATCCCTTGCTTTTTAGAATCTTGTTCTGCCCCCAATACTTTGGCTTATTTCTTTAAGCAATAACATCAAAGTCAGCTGCCTCTTTTCCCCATTTCCATGATGATGTCAGCACATGTGACTGATAATGTGAGTATGCTATGATTAATAATTATCAATTGATCATCACGGAAATGAGCTGAAGCCACTTAAAGAGTGAGGTGACACATGAAGTAGGTTTATTCATTAAAGTGATTTAATGCAAGCACTTCAAATCTGATAGGAAGCCAGATAATAGTCTGGTTGAATAATGGTTAATACTACTTTGGAACATAAATCAACTAGACTTCAAGCAAGTAAAGTTTTAGGTAGAGATCATTTATGAATTCAAGTAAAGTTTACAGTGCCCTCCACTAATGCTGGCACCCTTGGTAAATATGAGCATAGAAGGCTGTGAACAATTTCTCTCAAAAAATCTTTATTGTTTAACCGCTTGATATTTTGTTCAAAGTATTTTTGTGATTTTTTTAAACAAAAGATCAAAATGTTCAACAATAAAGACAATTTCCACAGACTTCTTTACTCATATTTACGAAGGGTGACAATATTTGTTGAGCACACTATAGATAAAGATCAGTTATTGTCTAATTACGGTAGTTTTAATTCCAAATAATAAATAAGAGTTGGTTTAAGGGTTATAGTTACATAAATACTAAGTTGAATATTACTAAATTAGTACTAGAAAAATTGGCAGGAAACAATATCAGAACCTCAGTGGAAGTATCTGTTCCACAGATGGTGCTTGCAGAGCCAAAAATCCTTTCAACCTTGAAAAAAAGGCAGTTGAGGCAATCACACACATTTCTCTTATGAGACAACAGCTCTGAAAGGAAGGAAAGAAGTTCAACACATGACAAATGTGTCTGTAGGGACCACTCATCAAGTAAGCAGATTAGAATAAAAGTAATTTGTTGTAATCACCTGAATCCTGCCAAAGTAAGCCATGCAGAACTAAAAGAAGGAAATAGCTTATTTGCCAGTGAAACATCTTAGCAGACCATTTCAAGCAGTGAAAACATCAATTCTGGAATTTCTGAAATATAAGAAAACTGCTAATACTGGAATAAAGCCACAGTGCATCCTACTTCTTTGTGCCATATGGGTTGGTATACTTTGCAGTTTGAAAACAGAAAGACTACAATTAATCCACACTAATGCATTTCACAAGTGGACAGTAAAGCAGGCTTTAAATCTCATTGGCTCTTAGCAGCCTAGCATGAGCAGACTAGCAGTCCAAGGGTTGCACATTACATAAAACTATCTGCTCACCACTGGATGGACCGTGCCAAGAAAAGCACAGCACTGCTGGAGCAGAGGGACCAGAAGCAGCCGATTTGCAACCCAGCTGCACCATCATTCGCCTTTGTATGGTTCACATTTCAGTCGGGTTTTAACCCCCACTATTTATACACTCCCTCTTCATCCCAACTTCAGTCCTCAGCCACTAGGATAATCTCCACTTGTAGAAAAACCAAGCAGGGCATCCTTCAAACTATGACTCCTGCTCAAGGTTATCTTGATCTTAAAATCCATTTGCTTAAAACTTAAAGCACTTCACTGGCATTAACTTCAGTGGGGAAAAATGTTTTGCATCCTTCTTTGTTTATTTGTATGTAGTATTTCAAATTCATGCAATAGACTAGTACAAGTGTTACCAGGCTACACATAACATATACTTTACTGTTTTGTTTAGATGTGTAAAACTTTATGGTTATACACTTTGTGTTTGTGTTTTAAATTGATAAAAGATAATCCATATAGTGTAAGTATTTCCTACGTACTAATACTAATTGTGTTTAAGTAGCTTTGGCAATGTCAATTTATATCATTCTCGATCCACTTAAGATTAAAATACTGTCCACTATAAAACCCTTTGTGGAATTTCTCCATCACTGTGGCTAGACAAAATAAGCATCATTACTAATTATAAATTCTATTCATAAAGGGGTAATGTGTGGTATTTTATTTACTGCCAGAGCACAACTGTATAATCCTGTGCTCATTAGAGTTATTTTGTTTTAATATAAAAATACACACGGTCATTCATTCAAATATACCTTGTTTACTCATGTATTTCAAATGGCCAAACTTGTAAGTGCACATACTAAATTAGGTCCAATCAATACCTTACTCAAAATGTCAAATGTTCAGCAATATATACAGTGCTGTGAAAACTTCAGGTTTTTTTTGTATTTCTCATACTAAACTGTTTCAGAAATTAAAACAAAATCTAAGACAAAGCAAAGGTAACCTGAGAAAACACAAAATATTTTTGAAATAATAATGTTAAAAAGTTACCTAATACCAACTGGGCCTGTGTGAAAATTTAATTGGCCCATGTAGTTATTCCATCCATCTTCAACCGCTTACTCCTTTTCATGGTCACGGGGAAGCTGGAGCCTATCCCAGGAGGCATCGGGCACAAGGCGGGTTACACCCTAGACAGGGTACCAGTCTACCCCCGTAATTATTAATTCCTCAAATCTATGAAATAGCATTCATAATGGGGTTCAGCTGGATTAGAAACAACCAGGCTTGATTAATGCAAACCATGTTCAATCAAATCAACACTTAAATAGAACTTTTTCAACAGCAAGAATTTGGTTAAAAGGTCTTACACAGTAACACACTATGCCAAAATTAAAAGAAATTCCAGAAATGATGAGGAAGAAGGTGATTGAAATACATCAGTCTGGGAAGGGTTACAAAGCTATTTCAAAGGCTCTGGGACTTAAAAAAACTACAATGAGAGCCATTATCTTCAAATGGAAAAACTAGGCACAGTAGTGAACCTTTCCAGAAGTGGCAAACCTTCCAATACACCTCCTATGGCACAGCAACTACTCATCCAGGAAGTTACAAAAGACCCAAGGACAACATCAAAGGACTTAAAGGCCACTTGTGCATCAATAAGGTCACTGTTTATAGCTCCACTATCAGAAAGACACTGGGCAAAAATGGCATCCAAGGAAGAGTGGCGAGGTGAAAACCACTGCTAACCCAGAAGAACATTAAAGCTTGTCTGTATTTTATCAAAACACACCTTGATGTTCCTCAAAATTTTTGGGAGAATGCTCTGTGGATTGATGAGTCAAAAGTGGAACTGTTTGGAAGACAGGAGTCCCGTTACATCTGGTGTAAACACAGAATTCATACCTATGGAAGATCATATCTACGGTCAAGCATGGTGGTGGAAGTGTGATGGTGTGGGGATACTTTGCTGCGTCAGGGCCTGAGCAACTTTCAATAATTGAGGGAAACCTGAATTCTGCTCTCTACCAGAAACTCCTAAAGGAGAATGTTCGGTCTTCAGTCTGTAAGTTGAAACTCAATACAACTGGATTACGCAGTAAGACAATGATCCAATGTATAGGAGAAAATCCTAATATGAGAAGTAAGTGAAAGACTGATCTCCGGTTATCAGAAGAATTTGGTTGTAGTTGCTGCTAAAGTGGAGCAACAGGATTTTAAGTTTATGGGGCCAATTGGTTTTTCACATTGGTGAGAGGTGTTGGATAACCGTTTTTGCTTCAATAAATAAAAATAAAAAATACATAAAAAAACTGTATTGTGTGTCATAAATTCAATTATATATATATATATATATATATATATAAATATAAAATAATCAACAGTTGACATTTTGTGTAAGGTATGAATTGGACCTAATGCATATTTAATCAATTAATGTTTCATTCTGTGTTTGAATTAAGACAAATGGCAATTTCTTGCCAAAAATTTTCACTCATGTTCTAGAATCTGGTTCAGATCTTATGTACTTATCACACTAATTGTGTTCCTGTGTAATGGCAGTTTTAATCTGATGGGCATTTACTTGTAGTCACAACAAACAGTGTGGAGGAAAAACTAATATACTCTATTTTGTGTAGATTATTATTTCTGAGCAAATTTAAAGTTTTTATGTCAAACCATAAAATGGAGATGTAGCAAATCTTTAATGTATCTGTCAATTTGAATGATCTTTAGTCAAACCTGTTCTTTTAATAACTAATGTACCAAAAATAAAGTAGAGATGCTTCCACATGTGATTCTGAGACGGTTGGAAGAAACAAACGTACATAGGCTTAAATTCATCTTATTCACTCACTATTTAATTTAAATCAACTTATGTGTGAGGTATTTCACTGCCTCTTTTACCTGGTGATGGGAAGGAATTTTTCATCAACATTAACCAGCAGTCCAAAGAATACTACTCTGTATTCTTTCTTTTAAAACCCTTTCAAGAACTTCCTTGCTTAGGAGCTATCAGTTCAACAGATCACTTGAGTCAACGGTCAGGCAGGAAAACCAAGGCTAACAAAAACACCTCCACAAAACAGCTTTGTCAATCTGTCCAAACCTTGCCGATCGATAGGATTAGCACCACAAGCTCAGGAGGCTGACAAAGGCCAGGCCTCCATATGGATTTCATTGTAATAACCTGCCGCTATTAACATAATTGGAGGAAATCTCTCTATTTATGAGTGCTAACAGTGGCTCCATTGTTGTGTCTCAGTGACATCTGGGCTTTTCTGTGTTAGGAGAGCTTGTGTCATACAATTCTAAGCTGTAAAATGAACCTGACAAATGAACCATGCATGAACTCTTGGCTTCTGCTTGCTCATTTTAAACAGCAAGGGGTCTGAAATATGACATAGTGCCAAGCATCTGCGTGCACTTTCAACACACCATGGAGAAAATCCTTTATGTATGGCATATGTAACTTCAACAAGGACTCCCACTGGAAAGATTTACATACGTACATCTTGCTGCAGTGATGCCAGAGGGGTCAACGTGGCTACTGCTGTGCTGTGACGGTTACAAATTTGACGTGTTAACAAGGTCTCATACTTTAAAAGGAATCATGGTGAGCTCATGGTAGCACCTTAACCATGTGTTTTGTTTTGTTTATACTAAACTCCAGGATGCCCTGGACTGTATGTAACCCTGCTTTCTATCCTGTCAGCAAGCATTATGATGATGACTAATGATTAGACACAGTTAGTAATCCTCTTCATTTTATCCCAGGAAAGCTTGTGAAGTGCAGCCTCAGAGTGGTGAACACACTTTTTCTTCAATTGTTTTTAGCATCCTGTCTTGGAAATTGTCTAAATCTGTTGATTCCCTTGTATATAATCAATAAAACCCTAGAGTCTAACAAACTTAGGATCTCAATTAGCAACAGTTCAAGTTATTAGTGTTGTAAATTGGTCATGATAAATAGGTCAAGCAAGCTCTAGCAAAAATGGTGCAGCAGTTCAGGGCTCATCAAAACTGAGCACTAGACAAAGAATGTAGCAGAATCTACATATGGAAAAAAAACAACAACACTCAAATCTAGTTTTCCAAACATGTCTCATTGTGGCTTCTGAAGCAAATCCGCTGTTCCATTTAAAGGTAACATTTCAGTCATATTTTTGGTGCACACAAAGAAGTAACCATATGGAAAAGTATATTTAAGGTTTTGGGGCTGTTTCTCTGCCAGAGGACCTGGACATTTTGTTAGGATACATGGCATCATGAACTCTATCAAATATCAACAAATATAAAATGAAAACCTGACTGCCTCTGCCAGAAAGCTTAAAATTGGCCATGATTGGATCTTCCAGCATGACAAAAATCCAAAACATACATCAAAATCAACACAAAAATGGTTTACTGATCGCAAAATCAAGGTCCTGCCATTGCCATCCCAGTCCCCTGACTTGAAACCCATAGAAAACCTGTGCGGTGAACTGAAGAGGAGAGTCCACCAGTGTGGACCTAGAAATTTGATGGATCTGGAGAGATTCTGTATGGAGGAATGGTCTAAGATCCCTTGCCATGTATTCTCCAAGAGCTATTATTTTGGTAAAGGGAGCTAGCACTAAGTATTGGCTAAAAGGGTGCCATTAATTGTTGCACACCTATATTTAGCAAGGTTTTTTTTCCAGTAAACTTGTGTTTTGTTTGCATTTATTCGATATGCATGAGAGCAGAGAATTTTTGTGAATTTTTTTGTTTGAACAAAATATTAAAAGGTTAAACAATAAAGACAATTTTTCACAGCCTCCTTTGATCATATTTACCAAGTGTGCCAGGAGGTCACTGTATTAGTGGAGGGCATATACAGTTGCAATGAAAATTATTCAACCCCCATTGAAAATCTGGTTTATTGTCAAAATGTAGAGACATGAGCAAATCAAGCAAAAGCCATTGAAATAGTTCAACACAATAAATGCTTCAAGTGGTTTCCCCAAATTCAACTGAAAATGCAACTTATAATGATTTCTCCAATTTCACAATTATTCAACCCCCAGAATTGAATCCCTCACAACAGCACAAATATGCGAAACAGGTGTTTTCTCAAGCACACCTCATGCAATTAATCAAGGGCTTCATTAGTTGCACCAGGTGTGCTTGAGCTGGAACACATGAAATACCTGAACTTTCTAGGGCAGAAAATGTATGAATTAACTGGATGGGGCAGAAAAATGATACTATCAATGGCTGCAACCAGATTTCTGAGAAGGCGGGTTGTGAAACCCTCGAGTGACTGCAAAAGACCTGCAGCAAGACTTGGTGACAACAGGCACTGAGGTTTCAGTGAGAACAGTAAGACGTGTACTAAACGCAGAAGGTTCCCATGCCAGAACTCCAAGACATTCACCACTACTGACCCAAAAGCACAAGAAAGGTCTGCTCAAAATCAGATAAATAAACCACAGAAGTTTTGGGATTCTGTTCTGTGGCGCAATGAAACAAAACTGGAACTGTTCGGCACGATGGATCAGCGGTATGTCTGGAGGAAGAAGAATGAAGAAACAACATTCCGGCCACAGCCAAGCATGGTGGTGACTTGGTGATGCTCTGGGGCTGCTTTATATCCTCTTTGCACCCTCCTACAGAATGTGAAAAGCAAGATGGATTCATTGAAGTATCAGGAAATCCTAGGAGTACACGTCATGCCGTCTGTGAGAAAGCTGATGCTTGGGTGCCACTGGACCTTCCAACAGGACAATGATCCAAAGCATACCTCAAATTCCAGCAAGGCTTTGTTGCAGAAGTCATAAAAGATTCTACGGGCCATCAAAGTCACCTGACTTGAACCAAATAGAAAATCTCTGGTGAGATTTGAAGAAGGAGATTGCAGCATGCAAACCCAAGAATATTACTGAACTGGAGGCCATTGCTGGTGAGGAATGGGCTAAGATTCCTCAGGAACTCTACCAGAAGCTGGTGTCTGGCTATGCATCTCATTTGCAGCAGGTCATAACAGCAAAAGGGTGCTCTACTAAGTACTAAAGATGCTTACCATGAAGGGGTTGAATAATTTTGAAATTGGAGAAATCATTATAAGTTGCATTTTCAGTTGAATTTGGGGAAACCAGTTGAAGCATCCACTGTGTTGAACTATTTCAACTACTTTTGTTCATTGTGAACAGCTGCAAGTCTGTATATTTTACGTATATTTTACGTATGACCAAACTTTACCAGCTGCAAGTCTGTATATCATACACATATATATAGGATATATTTGCCATTTTATCCTATATGATACCAATAATGGTGAAAAACATTAAACCAAACCTTAAACTGTTTTTTTTTCTGAATTGAAGATGTAGTCTTTCTAAATGGGAAAAGAGGAGTTTTGTGAGGGTTTTTTCAATGATTTTGAGTTATTAAATAAATTGTTAGAATCTATACATTTGAAAATAATCCTACAACCCAACATGGAAAGTGTAATTCAGTAATAATATCTAACACCTTCCAAAAAGAACCACATAAACTAAATGAAGAACTTTCACTGTATTTAAACAGACATTTTTACTTAAAATCAGACTGAATAGTTATGCAAGACAACACAGCAATGGCCATGCTTCAGAAAAACCTAATTCCTAATTTAAACACTGGCAAATTCCCTTCATCCATGTGCCCTCATCAAACAAGTACTGCCAAGAAAAAGACATCCATGTGGCAGTGGTGCAGGCTGTGACTCTTACCACACACACAGACACACACACACACACACACACACACACACACACACACACACACACACACACACATAGGGCTCCAGCCTGACACAGAGGGTAATCACCAATCATCTGCACACTCAGTCAATCATACACACCCTGCCATTTGATGAGTCAGGCTGCTATGATCCATGATTTTTGACTAGTGGGAGTATGTTCTCTCCAACTGCTCCACTATGCACTTGAGCTGGAACAGCAAAAAATCAAAATTTCAGATGGTACAGATTAGGCTACTCTCTGCAGCAGAGAGTACTTCCCATCACTGCATAGCTCTCTCTTAGAAATATGTACTAAAGTGCAAAACAAGACTAGTTCTGTCTGTCACTCCATTTTAAGACCTTTGCTTACGATAATTGCTCTGACTTTTGTTAACATTGAATTACCAACTAAACAAGTACCATTATGTAGATCAGAACAAGTTACTCTGTGCAAACATCTATTTTTACCACTGAGCATAAGTTGCATGCTGCAAACCATAGACACACTATGTTATTCGCTAAAAACATGTTTTAGTCTGAGCCCGAGTTTCTAGGAAATGTTGAAATGAATGTTTTTGGTAACAGTATATCACATTGGATGAAAAAACTGAAATACTGTTCCTTCCATAGGAGTAGGCAGATGCTTGCTATATGGGCCTTTGGGGTCAGGCTTGGGGGAATTTATTTCCTGTTCATTTTACGGTTAGTTTTGGCCAGGATGATCATGGCACACTCCAGTTTCCATGTGCTCCCCCACTTTTGCTCAAGGTTCAAGTCTTTTGCTGCTGACTTTTCAGCTCTGTGTTACCGTAGTAACAATTTAATGTTGACTGCTATCCTTCCAATGAACCTGTAGGAGAGGAATGATGAAGTTCCTCTCAGAAAACAGAAGGCAGATTTTCTACCTTTCCTTTTAGCCAGATAATTTGATAGCATTTTCCATGGAAATTTAAAAAGCCAGATGTATTTAAAGTTAATAGATACTGACTAAACATCCCAAACTACATCGACAAATGATTAAACCTTGACCTCATGGTTTGTATGAGGGAACAGTCTATAAGTATGTAGTTTTGAATGCCATAACCTGCTTTCACATAGACCACATATCGGCAGACACAATCACAAATGTGTTATATAAAGTAGAATGCTGTGAACCTCAGAACTGGAGACGTACACTCCATACATAGACAATAGCTAAAAACTAAAGCTAAACAGAGACCAATCTGTGAAGGTGGTATCTAAGCACCAGTAAAATGAACAGTTTTAAAATTAACTGATTACAGATCTGTACATTTAGACCAACCTTTAACAAAGTAACCATACTACCCTGGCATATATTAGTTTTATATTCAAAGCATGCAGTGTCCATTAAATAGTTGAACTACAGATGGAAGTACAGATTTTGCCCATAGAATGAAAGTTACTAACCTATCACACAGTGGGAAGGATTTCTTACTTGCCTGTATGCAACACATTAACATCTGACCGCACAGTGTTTCCAGCTGCTTGAGTGATTCAAGGTCGGGCACAAGGTTTAGTCTTCATAAAAGTGACTTCAGAGAGATTTCTAGAAGTTTATGCCTTTTTCCAAAGCATTTGCCAAAAAAGCTATAAACTTTTGTCCTCCAAGCTAGCTTTATCTTCCCTTTCTGACAGAGGGGGAGAGAAGGGGGCTATTCAATCAGAGCCAAAGTAAATTCCCCCTCCTCCCAAATTCACACTGAAATGTCACAGACTATATACAGTGGTTCCCTCACATTACCACTTATTCAAGATCTAATGAGAAATTCCCAGAGTCCTCTGTTATATCATTTGCAACAGCAAAGCTGACTGATGGAAAGTGCTAACCTAATTTTCCTGGCCTCCAGGTGTGTAATGTGTTCGGACCATCTCAAAGGTCAGTGTGTGGAAATATGAGGCACATCAGCTCTTGAAAATATGACGAATGCTTCTTGTCAGCATGGTGAACTTTTGTCCTGTGATTGCGCTCTTGGTGACAGCAGAGGAGAGACAGTGCAACACCAAAACAGGAAGTGCTTCATTATCAGATGTTTATTTCCCTCGTTGCACATTACATTGTTTGTTATACACTAATCGCAAAATGAAAATATGAAACAAGAATGTTAGTTTTCTTCTTAAATGTAAAAGAGAAGCATTTTTTCAAGCTGGCTTATCTCAAGAACTACTGTACCCCCAAGCATAATGGACCCGCTTTCCAATTAGCAGTGGAACTGGTCCCAAGTCAGGTATTATTCAAAAGTAAAGTAGAAAAACATAGCACATTTCATCTCGCATTATACAAGCTTTGTACACTAGCTGGGCACAGGACAATGATGAATGGCCCAGTAGTGTGGTTTTGCATTCAGCAGGAAGTCAAAGCAGCTCTGTGTGGTTTGCATAGTGTCCTTCCATTACAGTGACTGCAGTTCAATGTGAAACTCTAAACCAAACTCAGAACCAAAAGTTCATCCAGAAGATGAGACATCATACAAATGAAACGCTGTGGTCAAGCTCAGCTGCATATGAGGCCCTGTTATTTGGAAGCTCTCATTTAGCATAAGTAAAATGAAAAAAAAATTATAATACTTTACAGATCCTTTTATACAGTAGATTTAGACCTACTACTTTGACACTTTTATATTCAAACCCCATTTATTATGCTATACTCTATATGGCATAAATATCACATGCAGGCAACTTGACAATTATTGTCATACAGAGCAAAATTGGCTGCTCACCTTAATTGTACTTAACAGTATTTTTAACTAAGTATTAATTATTTTATTCATTATCTGACTTGATGGTTAACAACTATCTGGTTTAAAGCTGTTTGTCTGTCCCCACAGGATAATAGAGTTGGTCGAGGATCTGAAGAATTAGACCCGGGGTGCCAATATTTCTGGAGTTAAACGTAGGCAATATTAAAGATTATTAAAAGAATATTACAGACACCAGTAAAATATATACAGCTTCAAGCAGTGCATGCTTTTTGAACATGTTACCATGAAAAAGCATTTCTCAGCCATATAAGAGCAAGTGGTGAAGTCAGCATGCTACCTAAACCATTAAACCTTCAAAGTCCTACGGTACACTATTTATGCTAGGTTATACTACTATGTTATAACTAAACATCTGGTTCACAAAGCAGTTAAAACAAATCCTAATAATCCCAATAATGGAACAAGTAATCTAGAAAATAAGTGCTTTGAGCATTGAGCTCATCATTTGCTTAACAGAAAATATGAAAATAAACAAATAAGCTTGTAATGTACAGTATACAGACAAATGTATGGCTTGGTACAACTACTGTCCTTGGCAGTCCTCCAAGCCTGTAATATTAATGTCTGACCAGACAACATTTAACCACTTATCTCTTTATACATATCTATATGTAACACTTTTCTGTCTGTGTCCTGTTGATTGGACGAGGAAAGAGCAGAAAGTATGTGTAAATGCATTTGTGTCTGTAAGCCTGCACACTTGTATGAGTAAATATGGTCAGGAGAATGGGAGAAATCAGTCATTTTTTCCATTGATATCAAAGCCATATGATCGTGCTGGGTTGGATCTCAGCACATGGAGTTTTCAGCTCATCCAATGGGTTTTGGGTGATCCAGAGGAGCAGGCAAGGTTTTGAGACTAACACTGTTGCTTGGATTTTCCATCAAAAACAAGCCACAAGTCCACTAAAACTCCATCTAGATGCACTGTTGAATAACCTACCTTCTCCACCCAACAAAACCTTGTAGAACTGCAAAACTGCATTAATTATTAGCTACATCTACTTAAACACAAGTCTCAGGCGCCATGATGTCATACTATACTATGACTATACATATATTGTCAAAGGGTGAACAGTAACCTTGCGACAGATGATAAAAAAATTCTAAATATCTGTCTTTCTCTCTCTCTGAAATTCCAGCCTTCAAGCCAGAAAGCAGCATCAAGAAAATATCAATACTGGATTCTGCCTTGAAGCAAGGTTCCAGTGAGCAAGTTAGTGAGCATTCACCACTGCATTACACTCGCCTGAAGGAATGTGAACTTGACCTGAAATGCACTGGACAAGAAATCCACAAAGCCAGGCATTGCATGTTAGCAATGCCGTCTGTCTGCTTGTGTAGCAGATTAACGAGCAACCATGCAAGGTTGCAGCTTGTCTCTTAGCTTCGAGCAGGAGCTTCGTGTTCTGCTAAATGGTCACGTCAGCACATTACTGCCAGACTGTTCACTCTGAAAACAATGGTACAATTTGGATGGAGCTGTTCGGTGTGGTCTAGTTTAAAAGGGTGTAACGGTTAGTTTAATGTACTGCATAACAAAAGCTGTTAAAAAATAGTGCAAAACTAGTTGGATTTGCTTAAAATAAACATATAGTAAACACTTAGCTATGTAGACGGTGAAGGGAAATGTTGCACATGTAAAACCTAATATATAAAGGTACCATTTATCTGTTATATTCAGCAGCAGCCTGGGACCACAGACTTTGGTGGGGACAGAACAACATTAATAATGACATAGCCTCAAACATATTTAACCCCATAATAGGCAACTGAAAGTCAACATTCAACATTCAATCTTTCGGCATACACTCTAGTAGCTGATTTTTGAGTTGTTTTAGACATACCTTTTTTTTAAAGCCCCACTACATATCAAAACCTACACAAAAGACATGAAACTTATACACAAAAAATCTTGCAGTGGAAAAGAGAGACTCAGGTTTTTTTTTTCATACTTTGTGTCGGGAAAAAAGGACACCGTAGTGCACACACATTACTGATATATGAGTATCCACTCCATAATCCCCCTTTCCCACTCCCAAACTTTGCCTTACAACAGAAAAGGTTCTGTAGACACTGTTTACACTAATAGATTTAATTCAGTTTTATTAAATTTTTCAATTCTGCTATAAAACAAAAACTTAATGTTTGTGGAGAATAAAAATGCCACCCTGGCAACCCTATCATTAACTGTCCTCTGTTCCTCCCCTCAGAATGGGGCAACATGATTCCTATCCAAAAGGGCCTGTATTAGCAAATTAAGTTCCCATTTTTAATCATTAGGTGCAATGTATATCACTGGACACTCAAAACAGGTCACTCTGTTTGGACAGAATATGGAGTTGTGAATGAGAACTTTGTGAAGGCTATCATTTGTTAATTGGTTTAATATTGGCACCCTTGGTAAATATGAGCAAAGAAGGCTGTGAAAAATTGTCATTATTGTTTAACTTTTGGATCTTTTGTTAAAACAATTCACCAAACTACTCTGCTCTCATGAATATCAAACAACACAGGTCTATCAAATAAAATATATCTTTGTTAAATATAGGTGTGCAATAATTATTGGCACCCTAATGAAAAT
>JAOUWY010000002.1:14815685-14827820 GCA_025728095.1 Prietella phreatophila | reverse complement strand
ATGCAGTGTCAGACCTTACTCTACAGTTGATCTTCTTTGATGTAGAGGAGGCTCTGTATCAGTGGACCTCTACTGACTCTCTGTACGGTTCCCGACATCTGGCTACCAAAATGGAGAACACAGCACACCCTTTGGGAGCTACAGACACCAACCAGCTAGATGGCATTGTAAGTTTATTCACAGAAACACTCACTATTTGTATGCAGATGTTATATTGTTGCAGTGTGGTGCTATTTTACATATGATAATGACTACATTAAACTGTAGTGTTAATCACAGTGATCTAAATGTTTTTGCAAATGGAGCATAAGACTAATCAGACTTATTGAGAATACAGATGCTGCCTGAGCTTCTCATCAGGCCTTGATATGGAGTCTTCCCATGAGGCAGTGCTGTCAGCAGTGGAGAGAAAATGACATCATGTCTGTTCTCAAACACTAGGGGAAAGTGGAGAATTTGAAAGCTTATCTTAAAAAAGATACACACCAACACTATTTCAAGACATTTTTTTTTCTATCATGACTCACAAAGTCTGTCTTTGCCTTTGCTTCCTATGTTCTTCCTTTCTCTCCACCTACTCTTTCCTTTTTAAAACAGGATCTTTTTGTTCTGTTGGACTTGATCGGTGGTCCCATGCCTCGCTTTGGTAATCAGTTCTCCAACACTGCCAGGTGGCTCTCCAAGCTCCAAAATATTGGTGAGCTTCTTTCATTCAATTTTAATTCTCTTATTGCTCTCTGTTTTGTATGTTTTATATACATTATACCTTCTCTTATTAAGCATTTTTAGTAAGCCTATTAGTGTAAAAAAGTATACTTTTTGGATAATTTCTCTCCATATATTATTTGATTTTTGGACTGTACTTAACCTAGCAATGATATTAAGAACCCAGTTAAAAAACCCATCTGTGCTGCTGCATGTGCCTACATTCATACCACCACAACACCCACTAACATATCAGTGTCACCAATGGGTGGAAATAATATCTGGTCAGCACTGGTCATTTGGCCGTCCTTGTCCAGTGCAGGATCAGGTGAGGGGGAGGTGAGAAATTGTGCATACCAACAGATGGGTTACAGTCAGTAAAGGACATCTAGAGGGCATGTACAGGCAATGGTATTTTTTTACATTAATTGGCATATTTATCGTTTATACCTACTATATAGTTGTACTTTGTATGAGTATAGTATTTAAGAGGAGACAAATGCAAATCTAAACAAATGTCACATATTGCATCATGCAGTACCATGCACTGGAATGTAATGGGGGATTTCAGGTTGTTATATAAACTTGCCTGCCAGACCTCTGGTATTTGCTTGGCCAAGAGCCATTTACTTTGACATAAAATGGCAATTTGATTAACATGGAAGATGATCTATCACAAATCTTTTTGGAAGATGACCTATCAAATTCCTATCAAATTTCCTCACTTCATCAAACAAAACTTATAAAAACAGAATTCTCCTGTGAATATTGTTTTTAGATATTTTTCTTAGTCTTTTCATGAGTTCTAGTGTTTTATATAAACTTTAATAACCATAATAATAGTCATAATCACAATCGTGTTCTCCTTCCATTAGAACATTTTATAATCAGTCACCTTGATTATAGCATAATTCCTTCCTAAATTCCTAATTTGAACATATGTGTTTCATGGCTGAGTCTCTTATTTTTGTTTTGTATTTTCAAATTACTGTATGGTCAGTATCTACAGCTACTGTTGGTTACTGTGTGCTTATTTTCAGAGCGGCGCCTGCACGCACTGGGCCAGCTGGAGGATCACCCTAATGAAGTGCAGTACTTCTGGCCTGGCATGCCTGTGGGTCCTGTGCAGGATGACCACATGCCCTTCCTTAGCAGAGGTACTGTCATAATGCTAGTTTCTACTGTAGAAATTACATTATGGAGGAATGCAGATGATCATTAGCATGTCAGCCTGATTTCATGTGGAATTCCAGTATTTTAACCAGAAGAAAGACAATAAAACCACGCCTGCTAACCATCTCCATGTTCTCACAGGGGTCCGGGTCCTTCACCTTATCCCTAGCCCATTTCCCGTTGTGTGGCACACCTTCGATGACAATGAGGAGAACTTGGACCGAGCTACAATCCAGAACCTCAACAAGATTTTGCAGGTCTTTGTGCTCGAGTATCTCAACATGAAAAGCCAGAATCCACTTACACAGGCAGCCTAATATTCTTTTATCTCATGCCTAATCGATAACAATGAAGCCATTATGAAGACTTGTTACCACAAAACACCACATAAATTAGTGTTCTAGACACCATGGTGTTAGAATTAGGCTTATGTAGGATCAATAGCATATTTTTGTGTATTGACTTATGATTATATATTCTACCACAGGAATAAATATGCATATTATTATAATGAGATTATTTTTAGTATCAGTATAATCAGTATATTTGTAAGCTTTGACATTCTAACTGGTGTTCTTATTTTCAGTCTGTTATAAATATTACTGTTCAAAGACATTGAAAAGAATATATGTTAAGATGATCTTTTAATTGTTGTATGATTTAAACTATATTTAAACATCTTCATTTCTCTTAATTGATCGATCTAGTATCAGTCAATCAAATCTTTGTTTGTATTTCTTCATTTGTAAGTCACTTTGTATAAAAGTGTCTGCTAAATGAATAAATGTAATTAAATTATAATACAGTCAAAGTTGTATGTGCCTCAAAATAGACTCAGAATATCGTGATCCGAGTTGTTCAAGGCTGCTTTAGATCAAGTGTGTTCTTTCCCGAAAGCCTTGGCACTCATGTTTGTATATGTGCCATAAAGAAACAACCACTCCTAAATCCCTGAATAGATTAAATGATGCAATGCTTTTATACACACACACACACACACACACACACACACACAGTGTGGGGTCTGAGACCATTAGAAAATTTGAACATTTTAAATATTTACATGAATGAGTTTCTTGGTAAGTTGTACAATGCTGTTAAAGAGTATTTGCCCCATCCTGATTTCTTCTGTTTTTTTGTATATCCCATTCTAAATAGTTTTAGCTTTTCAAACGAAATACAGCATAAAACAAAGGCAACCTGAGTAAACACAATACAGTTTCTTTCTTTCTTTCTTTTATTGAAGCAAAAAAAGTTATTCAACACTTATCGCCTATGTCAAAAACTAATTGCCCCCTTAAACTTAAAATCTCCTTTAGGATTTTCTGGTGGAGAGCAGGAATCCAAGTTTCCCCCAATTACTCTCAAATTGAAACATGCAAAAAAAATAATTTGCATAGGCCCTGAAGCAGCATAGCATCCCCAAACCATTACACTTTCACCACCATGCTTGACTGTAAGTATGATTTTTTTTTTTCGGTTTTTGGTTTCACCAGACATAACAGGACCCTTGTCTACCAAACAGTTCCACTTTCAACTCATGAGTCCACAAAACATTCTCCCAAAAGGTTTGAGGATCATCCAGGTGTGTTTTGGCAAAATTCAGTCGGATTTTAATGTTCTTCTGGGTTAGCAGTGTTTTTTTTGTCTCACCAATCTTCCATGGATGCCATTTTTGTCCATTGTCTTTCTGATAGTGGAGTCATGAACAGTGACCTTTATTAATGTGAGAGAGGCCAGTATGTCCTCTGACCTTGTCCTTGGCTCTTTTGTAACTTACTGGATGAGTTGTTGCTGTGCTCTTTGAGGAATTTGAGAAAGTCAGTCACTTTTGGAAAGGTTCATTACTGTGCTGAGTTTTTCCATTTGGAGATCATTGCTCTCACGTTGGAGTCCCAGAGCCTTTGAAATAGCTTTGTAACCCTTCCCAGATTTCTGTATTTCAATCACCTTCTTCCTCATCATTTCTGGATTATTATTTTTTTCTCCAGTTTTGGCATAGTGTGTTACTGACTAAGACCTTTTAACTAAAATCATGCTTTTGAAAAAGTTCTATTTAAGTGTTGATTTGATTGAACAGGGTTTGCAGTATTCAAGCCTGGTTGTGTCTAGTCCAGCTGAACCCCATTATGAATGCTGTTTCATAGATTTGAGGAATTAGTAAGTACAGGAGAAAATACATTGTCACACAGGCCCAGTTGGTATAAGATTTTTTTTCCTTCAATAAATAAAATTATCATTTAAAAACTGTATATTGTGTTCACTCAGGTTGCCTTTGTTTTATGTTAGATTTTGTTTGAAACACACATGTCGTCTTTTTGCATTAATGACAGTGTGCACTCAAGCTGGCATGGACTCCACAATTTATGCAAAACCTTGTGATCAATTTTAGCTCGCAGTTTCATCTACACACATGCTTCTATAGAAGAGATTAGGCATGAGGAAAAGCTGACCTTTTGTACAAAGCAGTTAACATAGCCAACATCACAAATTTATTTAAACAGGGACCTAGACATACTGTAGTACTGTATCTTAAATATTTATGATTCAAGATATTCAACATTTACTTAATTATATATATATATATATATATATTTTACACATACATACATTGTTGTCCAGGAAGCATAAGCAAACAGGAACTATGAGCATGCATCAGTCAGGCATTCATGCTACTTTTCTGAAGACTTCCTTGAAGTGACACTCCCATGGTTAAACTGAACTGCCATGAAATCTACCATGACAAGCATCTAGTTTCACTCCACCCTCATGAACTATAACAGAATAAAGGTCTTCTACACTTTTTATTTCCAATTTCCATTAAGAAAATACAATAAATGGCCTTTTGTATGAGCTAAAAATTGCACACAGGTCTGACATAATCTGTTGCTTTTTTTCTACTAAAATGTATAATATTTTATTATGGTGATTTCAGTCATTGTTATCATATGTTATCATAATGAATAGTATTATATACTGTATATTTCATATTATTCCCTAAAAATACAGAATATGTTTAGATATCTCACAAAAGGAATTCAGGCTTCATACTAGTTTGAGGCTTTAATGATTTCACACCGCTCTTGTGTGTCCAATGTGCCAGAACTGAAATATGATTTCCTGATCACCTGTCCTGCATGTAAAGGCTGTGACATGCTTCTGCATGTAAGTGGTTTGATAGAAGTGTGTTGAACTGTCACTTTATTAATGAAATTTACAAAAGGAACATTAGATATTATGTAAGTTATCTGTGATTATTATTGCTACACACTCTCACCAGAACACATACATATATCCTAAGTCTTCCCAATAATAATCATAACAGAACCCTCACTTAGGTATAGTTAAAAGTAGTTAACTACTTTAGTTAAGGCCTCTGGCAAACCTTACATCCTTGTTCACCTTAAATCTTGTTCAACTTTGATGTGATTGAAAGTCAGATATTCTCCACTGTTATTATAATAATTTGTCTTTACAAGTTGCTGCCTGGACCACAGTCATTTCCTAATACTTAATGCATTTGCGTGCAATGTATGAAAAATAAACTGTTATTATGTGATTATGCAATTATCTGATTCTTGAATTATTAGAGGCAGGCTATACCTTATACAGTTGAAAAGCTTTTTTTTTCTTTTTTTCTTTTTTTTTTTTTTACAAGAATTTTAAGTGTTGTTATTGTGGTGAAATTGCCTGCTTTTTGGTAACAGATATTAATTTTAATAGAATTCCCATTTGGAAAGTAAGAATTTCTAGTATTGTATAACAATTCACAGCTGATTCACTTTAAGTGACTGATAATAGTGCAATTTTAAACACAGGGGAAGAGTCATAATGCCTTGCTTTAACCTCCCACAACCCACTGGTGGTTCATATTCCTCACTTTTTTTATATATATATTTCTGATTAGTTTCACTGTATTTCCTGAATGATTCAAAGTAGTTGCTAAATAATATGTTTTAAGTAAGCCACTGGGAACTCAGCTGGAAATAAATTAACTGCCAGAGGGAACACGTAATTATAGTTTTTCAATCCCAATATTTTATTGCTCATGATACGTGTGAAAGTGTAATTAAAGGTGCAGTAAAATTTACTTTCCAGCTGTAAGGCAGGAGTGTGTGATTTAATGTTGGGCTTATTCCTGAGAAGACATGGTTCATTTTTTTTTTTAAATTTATTTATTTTTGAAGTTTTTGAAGTGAAGGGAAGAAGAGGTGTGGCACATTTCAAATGTTTCTTATGGCTCAGATGATGTTCAATAGTGAAATGGACCATATCCATATCTAGACCCATGCTGAGAAGGACATCATTAGTTAGAAGCTCTGGGGACTCTGGGAACTTTATCATAAAACAGAAAAACAGAAAATTTGAAAAGTAGTTCATATTGTAATCATGTGTGCATGCGTAAACTTTAGAGGGCAGCAGTGAGTTGGAATACTAAGCGGCAGGTTTAATCTTTGCCGCTGTACAAAAGAAATATAGCTACTATTACTGCAGTCAATAAGGATCTGGTGGCTACTTCAAATAAATGTAACCCTGTGCTGAGCCACAGCTTTGACATTAACTAACATTTAATAAATATAGGTTATGTAAGAAATACAACATGATGGCACATGCTGTTACAGGTATATAATCAATCACATGGGGGTGTGATGCGTTACCATGTGTAAAACAATATTTACTTACAGACACTTAAGAGAGTAACAGGTGTCTAGGTGCAGCAAGCTACACCCAAATATTTTTGCTCCATCAGAACATCCATCCATCTGTACCACTTATCCTACATAGGGTCACAGGGGAGCCTGGAGCCTATCTCATGGGACTCAAGGCACAAGGCAGGGTACACTTTGGATGGGGTGCCAAGTCACCACATCGCAGAGCATGACACACACACACACACACACACACACACACACCCTCATAAGCCCATTCACACACTACAGACAATTTAGAGATACCAGTCAGCCTACGATAAATGTCTGGAGGAGGAAACTGGAGTACCTGGAGGAAACCCAGAAACACGGGGAAAACATGCAAACTCTGTGCACACACTGAGGAGCCTAGAATCGACCCTGAACCCAGGGGCTGGCCCTGTGAATTTTATACATATTATTCGGAAGCACATGTACTGTAAGTGTGTGTGTAGCATATATTAAATATTTATTATATAGATGATGTGTAGACCAGATTTCAGAAGACTAAAAGGTATGTAGGAGGTAGTGGATTGAAACAATAACAGTGACAGCACAACTGATAAGGTAAATATAGAATGATTTATATACAATTTAGAGTGAGTGAAATTAAACATGTACAATGCATATATAATACCCTAGGGTACGCCCTCTAAGTTAAGCCTAAGATAAAATATGAACATACATGGAATATAACAAAACCTAAATAAAATTAAATCACATCCAGAATTAAAATGTCTTTTTCAATGTCTCTGCAATTTATTTTACTCTGAATGAAGGCACTCATCTAGAGTATTTTCAGTTGTAGTCCTTTGCAGAAAAACCAAAATAATATAAAATAAAAATACCGTCCTTTAAGACACGGTGGCTCGGCATCAAACTGTTGAAAAATTGTTGTAAACTTCTTCCCATGGAATAAAAAATCCCAACCTGTATAAACAGTGTCAGAATAAAACAAAATTTTACTTCTCAATCATTGCCCTGATAGTCTTGTAGTGGAAATGGGCATTTTCAATGCTTTTGCTATTTTCATATAGCCACTTCTCATTTTGTGAAGCTCAACAACCTTTTGCCAACATCACTGCTATATTCCTGGATTTGACCCATTGTGATAAATGACTAAGGGAATTTGGTCTATGTGTAACCTCATATTTATACCCCTGTGAAACAGGAAGTCATGGTTTAACACACCCAGGTGTACAAAAATTTCAATATATCAATGGGTCTATACTCAAATATAGTTTTCTCATATGGGGTGCCAGTTATTGTTGCACACCTATATTTAACAAAGACAAACCTGTGTTGTGTTTACAATCGTTTGATATCCATGAGAGCAGAGTATTTTTTTAACAAAAGATCAAAAGGCGCGCGCTCTCTCTCTCTTTCCCTGTCTGTGCGTGTGTTTGTACGTGCGCGCGCGCGCTAGCTAAAGCCCTTCCCCCGCCCGCCTCCGCTGGAGCTACTTGTTGCGGATTGGATCGCTTTCTGTCATTTAATCTGTTTCACTGCTTTTCGGGAGCGACTCTCCTGACCCGGCTGGTTCAGCTGCTCTCAGTGTTCCGTGAGAGGAAGCACCTGTGTTCTGTTTAAAGTGCAATACTTTTCGACTTGATAGACTCATGGAAGAATGATTACAGTGTGCAGTGAGAGTCTTAAACTGTTGCGGCAGTCGGCGTTTATGTCTTTAGTTCACTTGTAATTGCCTGGTGTTTTAAGTGGAAAACCATGGACCCCGTAACCAAATGGACACCTAAACAAGTAGTGGAGTGGATGAGAGGTGAGCAACCAGTATCGATCGCACGTTTAAGATGTATTTGTTTCGTTGTTGCTACAATGTCACGGCGAAGTTCATTTCCATCAACTCCTTTCATCAACTCTGTCCTCGCGCCGCGTTTGTTTACCTGCAGTTTCGTAGAAACTCGGCAGCTCGCGCATGTCATTCAGCACCGGCTGCTGAAGTGCCGAATGATTTACTGTACTCACACTACTGAAATTTAACGTCTCACAGTTTAGAAACATGTTTACTTGACCACTTTCATAGTTTACAGTTCCTGTATATGTTCTGAGAGGCTTTCATTAACCCTTTAAGAACTCAACAGCGTGTGGTGGTGTTTAATAAATAAATAACTAACAAATAAATAATGAGAGAGAGAGAGAGAGAGAGAGAGAGCGCGCGCGCGCTCGCTCGACAGTCATTTAAGCATTTACCATAGTTTAACAATAGACATGAACCTTACAGTTTGACGAGTTGCTTAACTGTTTGATTGCTTTTCAGTAGGAGTATGACAGTGGTAGCTTCGCTGTTAATGTGTTGTAGTCGTGACTGAATAGCTGTAAGTCCCAGGATTACCAGTGAGGGACTCTTGGGGCCCAAAGTGTCAGTTTTTTCCTCATATTGATTGTACAGGTGCACAGTTCAGATTGTACTGCTACGTTCAAATAACAAGACTAAGCCACCTAGCAATTTCTTGAAACCCAACAACTTAGTTTTGCCTTTTCTGTCCACCACGAATACATGTGTAAATCTGTACATATGTGGGAGTAAAACCCAAGACAGAGCACTACGTGCGAGGTGTTTGAAAGTGTTGAAAGTTTTTCTTTGACACAACATAAACATATCTTTCTGTTTACTATTTAAATAATTCCTAACATTCACACTCCAGTTTGGCTCTTCTTTAGGTTTGGATTGTGTTTATAGCATATTTGTGTAAATTGCTGTGAGTAAAAACATTTGCTGAATGAGTAACTGAATTCCGTTCAACAGTACCCAAAATGCCCTCACCAAACGTTTTAGTTAACAGGCAGTTACATTACCCTATAAAAAAACCGCATCCCCCCAATGCATGTTATTGTTTAGAGTCTGCTGAAGTTTACAAAGCTAACACTCATAATTTCATGTGTACACTGTTGAACAATACTGCTTAAGCCTGTGAGCATGGTTTAGCCTCCTGATAATTGGTTTTATCTCCTTATAATTGCTTATATTTGATTATTTGTAACAGAGAGTTCTCATAGAGGCAGGTTATATAAAGCATTGCCTAATACAGGTTAAATTGGATATTTTGGCTGTGACACTGGTCTTTATGTTTCTACTGCATAACTGCATTCCAGCTCGGGGTTATGTCAGCATTTTATGCATTTCGGGAAATGTTCCACTGAAAACTTGACTGAGTATTTCACACATTATGTCTTCTGCTTCATTTTTTCGACTGCTTGTTCAACTGCCAAATAAACTGAGACAGCCTTTCATTCCTTTTTACGTCTGTGGCATTTCAAACATCCAGAGCTCTCCAACTACTGTGAAACTGCTGCTGAGTGAGTTATACCACGATGTTGTATGAGTGCCAAATCATCATATCGTATGTAATAATTAGGTATTCAGAGTAAGTGAATAACAATAGCATGGTGGCTTGTATAAACTTGGCTCTTAGCCTATAACATTTTTAGCCTCTTTATAGGTATGGGTTTGTCCAGTATTATTCCCAGCCAAATGTTTGACCTATTACCCACCCATGTCCTAGAAGTAGTGTTGGGTCATGGGAAACTCAGCTGGTTTATTTTTAAGGACCTGGCACATGGTTAGATGGCTGCCGTTCCAGTGAACTGCATCTGGAGGTCATGCTTGAGAACAATGCCAGTTATAATATGTATTCTGTGACTCATTGGACTGGTTTAGTTACATGATGGTTTCAGCTAGCATGTTTGAAGCTTTAATGTGATGATGAAAAAGTGTGCGTATGAAAGTGAGAGCCTTGCCCGCTAGACAGGTAGAGTTAGCTCAAGTGGATTTAGATTAAATCTGCTTTTAGACTGACTGATCCTTTTAGGTGATAACCTCCATAGCCCCCCTCCAAAAAAAAGTCACAGTTCTATATCTTAAATCAGAGACTTTTAATGAGAGACATGTTTCCCTGATTGGTCTGTGTATGTGCAAGACATAGTATGAGTATGAGCTGTGTCCATTCATGCATAAAACCTGTTATTTCATCAAGTTCCTCATGATTGAGTGTGTGAAAAGGTAGCATCCAAAGGCATGAGTCATTTAAGTCAGAGGAGTCGGTGTTTAACAGTGCAAGGAATTTTAAGGAAGTCCATCTCGGCATGGAATAGCTTGAATTAACAGCATTCTTTCTGTCATTCGTACACATTTAGCTCCCTTCAATCTGAAAGTAGCACCCTGAAGTAATTTCTCAGCTGTTTAGATATTTATCTGACTCCAAGTGACATCACATAGTTCTAGAGATTACGATATTTACACTGATAATGTTTTTAAAATAAACCTATCCATATGATTTGAATCCATACTTGTTGATCTCGCTGATGTTAGATCTTTACAGATAGAAACACTGGGTTTTATGTTGGTTGAATCAGTGTTTATCGACAGCAAAGTTTACATGCATCTTAAGAATATGATAGTAATGCAATTGACCAATCAATCGGTGGGTAATAGGTCAAACATTTGCCTAATAATTACTGAAATAAATGGATGTTTTGATTAAAAATGTCTGATTAATTTCAAATTTAAAAATGTTTGCGTTCATAATGTATATGTGCTGCTGGTGAGGGAACAACTGTTTATCGCTTTTATAGCGTAAGTGATAACAGGAACTAACCTGTTTCATGAGCATTCTACAATAATATATGTAACTATAAACGGAATAAAAGAACCACATGTTTTGATAAATAACAATGGTTAGCATTGGCAATATGTTTACACATCTTTGACATCTTATTATTATCAGGGATTTGTGTATTATTTCTGAGTGTCAATGGAAAATCCTGCCTATATTCCAAGTAAAGTATTGTAGATTGAGTTTTTTTTTGTCATTCAACACGCATTATTTGTGTCATTATGCACCCAGACCAACACTGTAGGTGTAACAAAAAACAAACAAATAAAATTAAAAAAAAACTTGTTCTGACAGGAAGCAAGTGACAACAGAATGTTTCAGGACAACATTCTGCCCTTCCCTTCTGTTTAAACAGCCAATTTGAAGTATGTTCTAATGAGACCAACCATTTTAAACCTGTTAGAGCTGCTGGATATAGGATTTTGAAATCACACTCTCTCTGGTAATGTGGTTATGCTAGACACACAAAAATATTTAGTAACTTGAGTTGTGTTACATCCTTCTCCACTGAGTAGATTGATTTCATGGCTGCAAATGCCAAGTCTATATGCATACAGTGACAATTCAAGTCTTTATCCCAAACATCATACTGCACATTAAGTAGTATTCCTAAAATTAGTAACTCATAAATTTCCCAAAGTTGTACTGACATTCTATGCGGTAAGCAATTTGGGTTGCAGCCGAAAAAATTGTAATCAGAATGAAAATTTTACTGCATGTATCAGCAGAAGGGTAACATTCACAGAGTGTCGGATAAAAAAAATCTAACCTATGACCCTGTCACAGTGTAACTGTGGTCAGTCTGTGAAATCATAAATGCCACATAACCTATAGAAAAAAATTTGCCTAATATCCATCCAGCCATCTTCTACCGCTTATTCCTTCTTCAGGGTCGCGGGGAACCTGGAGCCTATCCCAGGAAGCATCGGGCACAAGGC
>JAOUWY010000002.1:14795640-14806696 GCA_025728095.1 Prietella phreatophila | reverse complement strand
TATATATATGTGTATATGTGTATTAGTTTGCTATTTGATCTCTAGATCTTGAAAATATCCCAATTTGAAAGCCAGTCATTAATTCCAGATTCTTTAAGGGAGAAGGGATGTTGGAATCCTTTAATAGCTTTCAAAAGAGTCTTGAATTTCTTTATTGTGATCAGAGGTATGCTTTTTTTTTTTTTTTTTTTTTTTCCCCCAGTCCAGTGTCAAATAATGGAGTCAGTTGAGCGGCAGTGAAGGCCTTCATTAGTGAGCCTTGTGAGAGCTGTTAATTCTAGTGTTGTGATGCGACATCTCACTGTAATGATGGAAAACCATTCGGAAAGCCCTGGATCAAGTCCTCTAATCACTTTAGCACATTCCAGCTCCTCTCTCCTCCACCTCTGATCAATGGGCTCTGAAAAGAGCCATAGTAGAATAGCATCACTCGCCAGAAAATATTTTTAGCAATATCTGATTCTGAAAGGAGACACTTTTCCCTTTCTGTTCTGTGACTTCCAGTTTGCACAGCTTGTCTCAGTCAGTAAGACGAATTGTTTGTGCTGGGCTGTGTTCATTCATCCCGAGCTGCACTCTCACACTTGTGACTGAACTTTGAAATAAAATACCTCTCATCCTAATGAAGTTTAACTCCAAAGTTCAACTCCGAACGGATTGAGGCACACATTGGGAGCCTCATTTTGCTCCAGTTTTCCATTTCTTTACTAATTATGCTTATTTTATTTTTATTTTATTTTATTTTTTATAAATTAACATTGCTGTAGAAATTAATATTCTAATCTATCATTTTAAAGCAAATTGAAAATATAAAATATCTCATTGCAAGGGTCAAGGTACATTTTAATAATTTAAGCTTTCCTGTATATGGCAGTTAGGAAGGTGCTTAATGTTGCATTTCCAAAGCTGGACTGAGATGGATGTGGTGTTGAATGATGAGCTGTGTTGTTGTGTCTGGGCTGACGGGCCATTGAGCACTAGCAGGGCATGGGGCCAGTGCTCTGCAGCTGGCCCTCTCTGTACTGCCTTTGACTGGTGCACGTCCCTCCCCCATTACCCCACAGAGCCATCCTTCACTGACACACTGGTGGAATGGCTCAGTAAGTGGGCTGCGTTGTGTATGTCGCTTGGCGTAGGAGTGTGTTGTTGCATTCATTTCATTTCCAAAACCAGTCGGCTGCCTGTGCAAGTTCCTGTGCAGTTCGGTTTTATTGAGCATTTTCATTTACATTCTGTGAAGGCATCATCCAAACGTGTGTTGCAATAGTTTAGGTCTTTAAACTTCATTTGTGCAATTATATAATTATATTCCCTAATTATACAGTGACCAAACTGGAACCCATGGAACTGGTATAGTTGTAGTCCATTAACGTTTATTTTTTAGGTCATTTCTTAGGATTAAAGTGTGCATCATGACAATTAGAATTGACCATAAAACAGTAATGTTAAGTACAGTTGACCGTTTACTGTCAAATATAGAGGTATATATGGTTTAATCAGCCACACACAAGCACACATGTACTGTAGGCAGTTGGAACCTGCGGGATGTTTATGATGGCTTTATCAGGGAGAGCCGTCTCACACCTGTTCTCTCTGAGCGACTGTAAAGCAAACACAAGAACTTACGAGTCTATAGAAAAGCAGCAGTCTGCAGTGAACAAATAATGCACATAATACCTTTACCATGTTTGAAAAGCTTTATGTCCTCACTTTCATGGTAGTAATATGGAGTTTCTTGCTAGGTGTGGCTGGATGTGAGAGTATGAATTCATGCTGTTTTCTCTTATTCTGCATTTTCAAGGTCTTGATGCCAGTCTCCAACAATATGTTGCCAGCTTTGAGAGAGAGAAGATCAGTGGAGAGCAGCTGTTGAAGATCTCACACCAGGATCTTGAAGAGCTTGGGGTGGCTCGCATCGGTCACCAGGAGCTGGTACTGGAAGCAGTGGACCTGCTATGTGCGCTGGTCAGTACTAAAGACTTGTCCACAGTCAAAGTTCCTATATTTAATATGATCCCTATTCCTCATGTGCACTATTGAGTGTCACAGAAAGGGAGTAAATGAAATGAAAGTTGCAGCGAAATGAAAAATAATTTTTACTCCATGTCTACAAAATGAGATGCTTCTCGTACAATGGTTTGTCTCAGTTGTTGAGCTTTGAAAGGAAGCAGCTGAAGTGGTCAAATTTGAGTTTGGTTCAACTTGTATTAAAACTGCAAAGCATAAAATCTGACTTGCAACTGCTTTCTGTCTTTTACTGTGGCTTTGCTAGTTTGCTAGTTCCACTAATTAAACAGGCTGTCTAACGTACAACTTGCTGTCTAATGAGAATCTTGTGAAATTAAATCAACTGTAAATGGGGAATGTGACACTGTGTGCCAGCTTTAGTGAGTTTTAAATGTCAATAAACTTTACATCATCTAGCACAATGTGGAAATGTGCACACACACACACACACACACACATGGATAAAGGATTTTTCTGTCATTCATGTAATTTTTGGGGGGTTAATAATAATAATAATAGTAGTAGTATTGAATGAGGCCTTGAAAAACTAAAAATATTAGTAATATCATCTCATCAATATCATCTTATCCCGAAAAAAGAATTCCATGTGATATATTCCACACAAATCAGGCACCAATCTTCTCACTCTCAAGAGAAGTAACATTAAACTGTGGTAAGGTACAGTACCTTGCTAACGTTAGCATTTTGTGCATGCTAAATTTTAAGTCTAACAAGTTAAGCCTGATTTATACTTTACCTCCCAAGCACTTTTCAGGAGCCTGGTTGGAAGGAACCATAAATAATTGATGTGTCATGTGAAGGGTTTTTCTTCTAACTGTTCGATCTGAAAAAATCTTGCTCTCTAAATGATGGTGCAGTTGCTGTATGGGGCAAGTAAGGTATGTTTACAACTGATATATTGATTCATCAGATATATTTTTGGACATGACCTTCCAAGTCTCCTATACTCTTAGAAATCAGAATTGGTTTCAAAGTCCAGCATAATGACAATGATAATGAACCTTTTATTGATCACAGCACAGTGAAATTATTTTCTTTGCATACCCCAGCATGCCAGGAAGTTGGGGTCAGAGCACAGGGTCAGCCGTGATACGGCACCACTGGAGCAGAGTGGGTTAAGGGCCTTTCTCAATGGCCCAACAGTGGCAGGATGCCCTGTGGGCAAGGGTTACGAGTGTTACAAAATGCAGATATTTCCATGACTGTCATTTAAAGAACAGCTACACAACACTAAAAATGAAAATGCCCATCTTGAGTCATGTCCTCCTTTCTTCGTTCTTTTCATGGGATGGATCTTTGCAGCTGTTTTATGAAATGTTTTTCAGAAAAAGACAATGAGGTTATATTGATGTCATGCTTTTGTGCTCTGTCCTGTGTACACAGGTGGACAAACATGGGTTAGGTCTTGTTCGTTCTTATTAAAGTTACTTCTCTAACCTCTATCTAATCTATAGCTTTAATGGGTAAAGTGTGTGAGGAAGCTTTTAACTGGAGATGTTTTTTGCACACTCAGCAGTATATCTTAATAGTGTAATTACATTAACAAGATTACAGCAAACTGAACTGTCTTAAATGAATTTGTACAAGGGAAAGTTAGGTAGAGGTAGGTTAAAGGTGGGTGGGGAGATAAACTAAATAGTTTCAAGCTGTGCTCTGCAACATTATCAACCTCTGTTTGGGCAGATGGAATTGCTTTACATTTTACCACTTCCTGCATCATAAAATGCAGTTTTAAGCTCTAGTCTTTGATCGCTGAAAGGTTTTCATGAGATTCTTATGCTGCTAGAGACTCTCCACTAAATAGTTCTGAAACCCTCTTCAGTTTGCACTAGATCTAAAACACTGAATCAGTTTTTATTTTCTATGACCATGGCTGCCATTCATATGGTAATCATGGAGGATTCATAATATCATTTACATTTATTTGGCAGATGAGCTTATCCAGAGTGACTAGAAGTGCTTTGTAGTCTCTATTAAAAACACATCCTCATGCTATTTTACTAGGTCAGGGACTAAGAATATGATCAGTTAAAAAACCCTGTTGGGGAGTATTGGGTACATATTTATGAAGAAACATAAGTAAAATAACAAAGTGCTAATTGAATTGCTTGGTGAAAAAGTTGGTCTATCATTTTTGTTTGAGGACAGCCAGTGACTAGCTTATTTTAGCACCTTGGTGCTATGACATACTAGAGACTTGATGCATGTCTTCCTTGCATCCTGAGTGATGATGGGTCCAGTTGAGCGATGCTAGAGTCCCGGAAGCAGCATGGGGCAGAGCTACAATCTATGTTTAAAAAGACTTATTTTTTCCCCACACTTGATGTTTTTTTTTGTGTGTGTGTGCATGTAATATATAAAGTTAGAGATGCATTGAAGTATCGGCCAAAAAAGGCTATTTTTCCTGCTATCGATTATTGGCCGATAGTTTAAAAACATCCAATGATCAGGGCAGATAATATCCTGTCAATCAAAAGAAGGCGGGAAAATGCATCGATTTCGAGCTGTGTGTAAAGATGTCTTTTGTGTGGAATGACGACAAAACTGTAGTTTGTAATATCTGCACCGCTAAAATTTTACAACAGAAGTGAGCAGCAGCGAAGCAGCGTTGACTCAGATTTTTATGCCTGTGCTACTCATGCTGCTCGCGCTGAATTAAAGAGCCAGTACACCATTGAAATATTTAAATGAAGATGAGTGACAAAGTAGGATATACTGCACAGAAAAATATATTTGTAGAGTAGTATATTTCATATGCAGTTCATGTTTATTAATTAATATAATAATTAACGGTTTATATTAGGCCTATATATTACCAGTTTGATGTTCAGTGATGGAGTAGAAATGCTTTTGTTTATGGTGAGTGACGTGAGCCTAACAGGAGGTTTTTTACAATTCAATGTTAATATGAATGAATAACATTTCAATAAGTTAAGAAATCTTCTGAATTTAGTTAATGTGTTAATGTTAATTTTACTAATGTGTTTTCTGTTTGAGACCAGTTACTGTGAGACAACTTTTTGAAATGGAGAGAATAAAGTTCTTATTCGCATTTCCTTCAGAACTGTGGAATTAATTATTATTAATTTAAAAGAAGGCATAAAAGGCAGAACTATTGGTATCGGCTGATATCACTCTGAATGATCGGTATCAGCTGAGAAATTTAGTATCGGTGCATCTATAAAATATATATTATCTAATGGTGTGATATAATCCTATTTATGTTGACTTGCTTGATTAAGCTTTGATTATACTGGTGATAGTCAAGCTGAAGGAAAAGGAAAACATTCTCTAGGATCTGCTGTCTCAGGTCTGACTGCTGACTCAACTGGTCTCCCATTGGTTAAATGATGTAAGTACCTTTGTCATGTGGTTTGAACACATGGAAAGACTTTGGTTAGGGTGAATGAAGGACTTGATTGATGCTTATGTCATACTTTTATAAACTGTATGGTACATCCCATTATCCTCATCTTATGGATGGTCTAATAGGGCCCTGACCTTGTGCATACACAGACCAGGTTACAAGACTACAAATTTTATTTTGATCTACTTTATAAATTTGGCTTGGGTTGATTTGGTCTTTGCAGTAAGAGTTGTTATATTAGATAAATATCCTACTTCACATGTAAAAAAGAAGTGGAAGTAAACTTTCCTCCCCATGTAGACATGAGGAACATCTCAGCAGGCCACTGGTGCCATGGGAAGTGTTCATCAAGGAGCAGCGCTTGCCCCTTTTCATAAACTTAGACCATTTGTGGAGGGTTTCCTTGAAATGTATCTCATGGGCCCTTGAGAGGGAGCTAGCTTAAATGTTCCAGTGACATTTTATGGAGGTGAATGTCAACACCTTTCAAAAGAAGTGTACTTATCAAATCCCACATCTTTTCACTTTGCTGAGAGAGAGAGTGGAGAGGATCGCATCATCATTGCAAACTGTTAAGAATATTGGTCTGCCGTTTCCATTTTTCTGTTGCAAGGTCGTAATGAATAATCATATTTGTGTGTCAATGTGTGAAGGCCATTACATACAGATTCTGTCTTTTCTTATATGTATTATACTTACTCTGCTCAGGTTTCACTATATATAAATGTAAAACCAATTAAACTCAGCACGGCTAGATGTCAGTGAATTGGACTGGGACCATAATATAGCTTTTGCAGAGCTTGCGCTGAAGTCTTATACCACTTTATTTTTCCCTCAAGCTATGGCAGCCCCATTGGTGGAAAGTGTGTTCTATTGTCTCAGAGCTCTGGAATATATATTAAAGATGTTCCAGCCAGCTCTCTGCAGTGGAAAGATCTATGGCTAGCATTACCAGCACTCCAAAATTCTCCCCTGGCAAATCATACTAGATTCTCGAACAACACAGGAAACAGATACTACACCTTATAATGTTTTTCCACTTAACAGCACAGCACAACACTGCTTTGAAACAAACCCAAATCTAGGATTGGGCACATCAGTTACATATCACTACAATTACATAACACTACTAGGGCTGCAGATAACGATTATTTTGATAATTGATAAATCTGTTGATTATGTCTGATTAATCGATTAGTTGAATTACAAATGCAATTTTTATTTTGTGTATTTTTTTTAAACAAAACAAATATATTATCACATTCTGATCATTGTTGTCCTTCAAACATTGTGCAAATTGAATGCTAAAAAAAAAAAGTATTAAATCTATCTGTGGGCTATGCTATACATTGTGCAAAGGAGTTAAAAAATATATATTAACATTATATTTTGAAAACAAAAAAACAACTGATTGTCCACAAGCTTTAAAGCAGAAGTTAAATCACTATATTAAAAATGCTAAAAAGATAAACAAAAGCAAGGGTTAGCTGGTAATAGGTTGAATGTTCTGCATTAACACACACTTATCTGATCACAGTAATATTTTACTTTATTCTGTAAATGTATGACACTTCTTACATGTATATACAATTACATTATAACTCCATTATAGTTACTGCTCTCATAAAAACACACATTTACTTTTGTTTCTAAATATAGTCTTTATTTAAAATGGAAATAGTAGCGTGAATTTTGAATGTTTACAGATAAGTATATAAAGGTAAAAATGTCATTTCTGCACTGAAAAAACATGTTTGGAACACATTAAACAACACACTCCTCTGTCGCAGCATCTGACACGACAAGCCACGTTAATACACTTTTGTTTGTTTGAAGCACTTAATATAAAACAAACATTCTCATGTTTTGGATAACCTGTATTGTGCACTTTGGGGTTAGGGTTTTTCAGATGTGTTTTATTCATAGAAATGCGTTTTTCACCATTGTGTACTGATGTCACAGACCGGGGTTATCCACAGTAACGTCACAGCCCCAACTAATCGATAACGAAATTTGTTGTTGATTGTTTTAATTATCGATTATTATTGATTTTATCGATTAGTTGTTGCAGCCTTAAACACTACCATGAAAGTGTGAGTTTCTCTGGAGGGTATTGAGTGATAACTAGTGATGGGCACAAGTAGTAAAATATTACTTAATAAATAAAAGCTAAAATGAAAAACTATTTCCACCAGGTTGTTTTTAAATAAAGCAGAGTATACATATTAAGTTCAATTTTAGGGAAGTTCTTTTCTTCATGTATCCTAACTTGATAGGAAGTTGGGGTCAGAGTTCAGTTTCAGCCATCATATACATCATATATATGGCTATACATCAGCCATTGCAGTGTTGCGGTTTGAGCTCACTACCTTCTAATCAGAGCACTAAGTTAAATAGGAAACTATTTTGGATTGGATTGGATCATGGGAATGTAAAATCAAGCTGTATGGGAATGTAAAATCAAGCTGTATAGCAACAAGAACACATTATTATAGTTAAATAAAACTAATCAGAAACATATGTTGTAATAAAATTTTGCTATTGCAATATCACAATAGCAACACTGCACTGATTACACAGGTAGATGTTGACCTTCTATGGCATTAATGCCGGTCACACCTCCTCATGGTGCCTTGCCAACATTCATCCTAACGAAACCAAACCATACAAGTCTCCCAGTGGTTAAGGCTGTTGTGAGCCCCACTGGCACCGTTAATGCATGATTAATGCCACTGGTTCCATATGGCATAGGTCAGCTTCAGGGTTGTCAGCCAGATACCACCGCTCAACAAAGCCCTAGAAAGTCTCCTGGTGGCGGAGCAGTGGCAGGATGTCTCACTGACACTCCCTGAAACTAGACCTTGGGTTAGATGTTACTACCCGAACACTTCTCCTTTCTCATCCCTAAGACTCAAAACTGCTTTTAACTGCCTCTTCAGCCAGGTCTTTCAGGGCCTTCTGCTGGTTTGCTCCAGTTACTCCCATATCCCTCAGGAGGTGAACAGTTGATGTTCCAAAAAGTAGGATCATGGTTAATTTGCTGCGATGAGCTGTACTATACTGCACCATCCAGTAGAAATGCAGTATAAAAGTGTCTATGCTCGGTTTCCCCCTGATTTAAGAATGAGAGGAATTAGGAACCCCGTCTTATCCAGGTTCTGACAAATCCCACCAGCTAAGTTTATTGAAGGCTTTTCCTTTTGCCCAAAACATGTTGTTAAAGTGCTGCTCCATTGTGTGAAAAGGTTTACTTTATTATTGCAAACCATTCCTCATTGTACAGCCATGTTGCCCTGAAAGTTTTGATGCACTTCAAAGCAAAAGAGCAAAAACATGCTGGAGTTCTTTGGACTGTCTGCTTTTTCGCCATACAGCATAGTGATATTGAGTCTTCAGAACATCTGGGAGAAAGTCTCTCTAAACTTGCTTATATTTAGTGCAGTAATGAAAGCTAAATGTGGGGTCTGCTTCTTTTGCCAAAACAGGACTCTGGGGCTCCCATCACCAGCAGGTTAAGACAGTTAAGTCCAGACTAGATGTGCACATGGTTTTTGATCTACATGGCTCCAGTTAACATTTTAAATGGGAAAAGCTGGGCATTCCATTGATCTACAGCATCCATATGTGTTTGAGAAAGCATTACAGGGCTAGTTAATAGGAAGAGCTAGAATATCTATTAGAATAATTATTATGTGTTTCAGAGTTTTGATGGTGAAACCAGCTGTGAAGAGATGCTGCTCTGATATCTTGAAGGTTACGACTGAATGTCATTGGCTAGAAACAGGCTGTTCTCCCTTGGTTATACCATTAAACCACAGGGTCTGGCTGCACTTTTTGTGAGCTGAGGTTTTTGCAGACAGGAGGCACCCCCTCGACTGTCCCAGTGCACTGGTTCAGATTTTCGGCACTCATTCTTTCCGAGGCCTTTTAAAAGAGCAGCGTTGTCTGCCAGGTTTATGATCTAAATTCAGCAACACACTGTTTGCCAGAAATCTGTGGGCTCTAAATAGGGTAATGCTGTTCTAAACACAGCAAATGGCTTACATTATCAACTTGACCTCCTGATCATGTTTGTTTTATTACAGAGCATCAAAATGGACAGGCTTAAACTACAGTAAATCCAGCTTACTCTTTTGAGCAGTATTCATCTATTTGTATATAAGAAACTGTTTCAAATTAGCAGAATGGTTTCTTTGATGAAATCCAAGCCTGTATTGCCATACTTATACATTTATTTTAAATTGTTTCAACAGACATGCATTAGAAATAATGATCTGCAAAATTATGTTAAGGTACATTAATGTTCTTTGTATTGTTTCTGTATCTCCTCTGCAGAATTATGGTGTGGAAACAGATAAGTTGAAAAACCTAGTGGTGAAAATGAGGGCGGCATCCAACAATCTGCACATCAGTACGTCAGAGCGCAGGAAGATTTCTAGCTACGATGGCAACACCTCTAACAAACCCCCCAATGAATTCCTCACCTCTGTTGTGGAGCTGATTGGTGCAGCAAAAAGCCTTCTCACATGGCTGGATAGGTATAATAATATATAAGATCTGCAAGACCTGAACATCAATTTTTCAGAATAAAGTACAGAATAGTCCATATGTACAGCTTTCATGTTGTTAGCCTGTTTCTCTTTGGAAAGGAAGTGTCTAACTGGATCAGATATTATTAGATGTAAAGAGCGCATGAAATATTCGCATGTACTTCAGTGATTGCCAGCAGACACAGCAGGGGCAGGTCTTGAATTTTTTTTTTTCACAGGAACATTCAAGGATGGATGAATCTAGGTACAGTCTCAGGTTGTTTCTGCAGGTCAGCCTCTAGACAATGTCTCTGGACAGCAGAGCTCATCACCATAAATCATCTTATGTTGATTTCATTTTATTCATATGGTTTAGAAAGTTAATGTGTTAATCACATGTCAATGTGTTAACAGTTAAACACCAATCATAGTGCCATAGTACTTTCTCAAATAATTGCTTGAATGCTGTAATTTGCTATGATTCAACTGAAATGATTGAGAAAGTTGTAACTGGTCTTTTAAATTCTGACTACTACAGGTTGTTAAGTAACCATGATTAGCACTAGGTTACAGTGCATTATATTTTTGAAAAATGGGAGCTGCATTCAAACA
This sequence comes from Prietella phreatophila, assembly GCA_025728095.1. Taxonomy (NCBI): domain Eukaryota; kingdom Metazoa; phylum Chordata; class Actinopteri; order Siluriformes; family Ictaluridae; genus Prietella; species Prietella phreatophila. Next base: position 14,796,160 of record JAOUWY010000002.1, on the reverse strand, counting down.
CAAGAGGCACTACGTTGTAGCAGACAATAAGCATTTCTGAGATTATGTATTGCAGTGAAATATTGCAAAGAAAGGCTAATGAAAAATATTGTAACTCTAAGACCACTGTACTCTACCTTTGCAGACTTCAAAGCTGTGTTAGTGTTTCCACAGAACATTGTGTTTTACAAAACCTGAGCCAAATCCCAAAATGTGTTGCAAACTGCTAGTCTAGAAATATCAAGAAATGTTGCTAGCCATAAAGCAAAGCTGATGATAGTTTGATTTAATCTTAATTACAATTGTAGTAATAACCGTAAGTAATAGATTGGGTTTAGTCATATGGTAACCTCTGTCATTGTGTGACAGGGTAGTTGTGGTTGACTTAGAAGAGTACGGGGAACAATGAAAGAGAACAGGATCTGCACCACTGTTCCGTTTTAAGATTAATGCCCTTTTCTCTCTCTGTGTCTGTGTCTGTGTGTGTGTGTGTGTGTGTGTGTGTGTGTGTGTGTGTGTGTGTGTGTGTGTGTGTGTGTGT
>JAOUWY010000002.1:14770895-14781413 GCA_025728095.1 Prietella phreatophila | reverse complement strand
GTGTGTGTGTGTGTGTGTGTGTGTGTGTGTGTGTGTGTGTGTGTGTGTGTGTGTGTGTGTGTGTGTGTGTATATTTTTTTTAATTAATTTTTTTTTTTAAATCTCTGTTACTACATAGGCTTGAAATGAAAAGTTGCTTGAAAGAGATTATACAATATAAAGTGACTGTAATGACCTCGGAAAATAATGACTTTTGTTTATATGTTCCCTTTCATCATATAGGAAAGAAATATAAGAAATTAGTCACATTACTTTTTGTGTGATTAAAACTCAGTCTCTCTGTATAGCCTTCCGTTAATGTGCCAGATGATTGATAATTCTTTTAATCTTGAATAAAGATTGTTTTCCTCCATTTTCTTACAAGCGTCCTCTGATTTTCTCCTATGTTTTATCTTTTCTCATTGTGTAGGTGAGGATCTCTTGTACAGATACCTCAGCAATGAGCGCATCCCCACTATATCTGAGGAAGTGCCTGCTATGGTGCGCTCATACAAACCTACAGAAGAGCAGTGTGTACGAGGTGTAGATCACATCCGGAACAGCCAGTTTCTCGTCAGTGTAGACCTCCACAACAACTCCACCATCCCTTATCAGCAGGACTTTGCCAAAAACGCTATGACATCCACTCCGAAAAGACCCCCTGCGGAGCCCTCGCTACTGGTCAGTTGGATCACCAGGCTAAAGCTACTGACTCATTAATGTCACTTTGCTCTGTCCAGCTGTCCTGTCCTTTCTCCTTTCTTCTTTCTTCTCATTCCTACCCTAAGTCTGCTTCCTTGTCTAACTGATTTTCTGCCCCAAACTGCTTTTTTTCACTATTTAACCTGACTGCCTTATAGAATGATTGATAGAAAATAGCCATACTTACTCTAAAAATTTCTTATGAATGTTTGGAAACACAGCAGGAAATTCAATTTTTTTTTTTTTTAATAAACAAAGGGCTGAAATATTAGTCATACAACATTGTGTATTAATATTATACTTTGTATAGTAAGCCATTTGCAATACATATCTACCTCCATAAAATTCTGTATTTAAAGCATTGCATAAATGTGTACGAGTTTTAATTTTCACAGTCCATTTCATTCGGGATATTGTAACTGTGCATACTTAAAAACGTGTTTCCAAACAGTCTCTATGTGAACTAAAACTGACCCTTCTCATCAAACAAATGAAAGGATGAAGATATGTGTATTGATGATGATATTTTGCACAAGCATCCCCTACCCCACACACATTTCTCTTTAGGTTTGGTTAGTCTGATTGATTTAATGTTATAGAAATTATTTTACTGTGTTCACCTTCTCTCAATGGTTTTTACTCACCAGGGTTTTTATTTTATTGTTATTGTGATTTTTCTCCAAATGGAGAACATTTTTCAAAAGTTTAAGAACAAATCCTAAAAAAAAAAAAAAAATTCCTCTAAATATCTACCCTTGTATTTTGAAATAGGGGTGTTTTTTTTTACTTAGTTGTTGCCTTTGTAATGCTTGCGTTTAAATTATAGAAGGTATAGTTTACTGTAAGGTTGTATGATAAGGCCACAAGGATGATAATTTAATATAATATTTTCCAGTTTTTGGATAATAATATATATCAGAATAAAAGTATTTTATTATCATGCATTGTCTGCAGAGCAAAATTATCATCTGGGCTTATCTCAACTGTAAGCTTTCTCAGATGTCTAACATCATGTAAATGTTGGTTAATTTTAATGCTAAATTCAAATCTATTCATCACAGGGTCTTTGAAGGGATTTTTTTCTTTCTCTCTCTTACCACTTTTCTAAGTTAGGTAGAAATGACTTAATGAAAAGTTACTTGCAAGCATTCTGTTGATAAATGTTAATTGGAAAAGTACTCAATCATTTTTAATTAAATCATCCCATAAGCTCAGCCTCTGACTCTCAAATTCCATGCGATGTGTGAAAAATATGTAGGAAAAAAAAGGGACTATTGAAGCGCTGTGACAAAGCTAGCTAGTTCGGCAATGCTACCATGCTAATGTTAAGGTTTCCTCGCACTCAATACTAACATGTCTAGTAAGCTGAAATAATTTCCATAGTAAAGTTACTTTCCTGCAACACTTGTTTTCTAATAAACTAACTGGGAGAACTAACTAAGTAACTAACTGGGAGAACATGGAAAATGGTCACAAAGAATGAGAACGTGAGCTTACAGCTTACTCATATTAGCTTACAGCTTACTTAGGCATATACTGTATGTGTATTGCTTATGTACTTTTGCTACCATGGTAAACACAATAGTTGGAAAGTTCATCTGGTCAACATATTTCTACTGGCGTCTTCTTCTTTTTTTTTTTTTTTACCATTAAGTTGCCCAGGACTAGGTAACTGACTGAACCTGTACTCACCTGATTCATTCTGCATAGTTCAGTCATAGCTCATACTCGTAGAAAAGCAGAGACACAACATTCACCAAGTATCAGACTGTATACCGTTTATACTGTCGGAGGTAATCCACTGAAAAGGGACTAGGCTTGTTTATTGTCCAGAAAATACCCTTTAATGCTGGAAAGCAGATTACTAGGATGGTTAAATCAAACTGTTTTATGCATTGGGTGTCTACATGTATTTCAGATTCTTTACAGTGCTGGTCTTGTGTGTTTTTGTCTTTTACTGCAGTTTATTTCAGATTCATAGCTCAACCTAAAACGTACAGTGCAAGGGTTAAACAGTATTAAAGTATTGTAAGATATTTATATTGCATTTGGGGATTATTTGTATTTGGCTTTTGTACTTTTTATGTGATGTGTATAATTAAAAGTGCCATGTCACATCTGTTTTGTAATGTCTTTATTTAATTATATTTCACTGATACTCTGAATTGACCTTCCTTAAACAATATAGGTTAGAATTTAGCTATCAGGTTAATTAAAGGCAGTTTCTAATAAAGCAAATAAGTTATCAAGAAGCAAATTTGATTTCAGTAATATGAACAACAAATAACTTGTCCAGCAGCTTACATGGTTTGACAGAAAACAGGTCAGTTTAACAGTGCAGCTCACTGTTGCACTGTTAAGTACAACAGTGACCATAATAAAATAAATGTGGAAAACATTTGGGTTGAAGTTTTACATGAAATAAATGCTGATTGTCAATACTGTCCCTTACTATAACACCAGCACAAACATTACATACATAGATAAGGCACGTTATTAATAAATAAATAGTATTGGTATATAATTTACATATACTGTAAATATACCATTTACAGAGAACTTGAAAAATGTGATGAGAGTTATTACAATATAAAATATAAAGATATAAACTTAAATGTTTTGAGAGATCTTTTCAAATGATAGTTGATTATTTTAATTCTTCATCCCTGTTCTTTGTCTGCAATGCCATCCCTCCATGTCTCTCACCCCTTCTGCCCCTATGCTCTGCTATGCTCTGCTATGCTCTGCTACAGCTTGTCTGGGAATTCTCAACAACTCCATTCATACCATTTAAGTTTCCTCTAAGCTTATGCCTTGCTTTAGCTTTTCTAACAATATACAGAATTCTGTAAAAGAGGCTGTGTTTGAAATGTGCTCATGTTTTCTTAGCAAATTGCACTGTTAATCTTTTTGTAAATTATCTCAGTAAACTGAAGAAAATCTTTTAATGAGTAGTTAGAAAGGTTGATTTCTTTTAGTTTGCATGCACAGATTATTTCACAAACAGCTCTTAGAGACTGTAATCTCTGCTCTGCTATACTTTAAACCTCAGCTAAATATGAGAATATCTGTATGAAGTGAGGCATCTAGCTCTTTCTCTTTATACCATTACTCTGTGCTGTTTTTAAACACAAAGCATTTATATTAGACCATTATATGCCTTTATTACAAATGAGAAATCAAAGGAAATTATACAAATACTTTTTCATGTTTTTGTTTTTTTTGCTCAAAATTCAGTCTTTCAATGGCTTCCCGCTGTAGTGTAGCTTATTCAGACCGTGTGGGTGTTAACACTTTGTCTGTGTCCCACTATAGGATTCTGACTGGACATCTAGCAATGCGTTTATGAACAGGTGAGTGGCGATTGTACTGCATCTCTGAAGCACGCCCCAATAAGTCTCCACTTACACTGAGAGCCTCTAGGCCAAGCCTCATAGAACATAACGCACATAAATCCAGACTTGCTATCATAGAAATGAGCATTACTTGCATAGAAATGATGTCCATGAGAAATGTGGGTCATGCAGAAGAAATCGCACTACACTACCTGCCACTCGGAGAATGAGAGGAAGTATTAAAGCTTCAAAGTGGTCACAAGGTTAAAGCAATTGTGATGTCTCTCATTATAGGCAAGATTAATTGCAAATTCAGTTTATTTTTCTGCCAGAACCCACACATTACTTCTCAAAACTTTCTTCTATTTTTTGCCACAAAAAAGAGAAAGGGAAATTTCTTTTTTATTTTGATGTCTGCAGTGGATTTTAATGTAAAGATCCTGAGTGTGGCCTTATTTAATATGCACACAAGCATAAGGATTTAGCCTGGGCATGTAAATAGATCAATATTACAACAACAAAAATAAAAAGTCATGTCTTAACACTAGACACACTTGCCTAAAAATGGTATCATGAGATTTGTATTTTTGAGGGTCTCTGGCCAACACAAAAATGTGATTGAGTGTTTGCCCAGTTTTTCAGAAAGGATTGGATGTACAAAAAATATGTACGTAATCAGAAGGCACATTGAGATATTTTACCACAATGTTGAGAACTGAAATGTTAATCTAATTAGAAAGTATTTTAGCTACACACGATGTTACTATGATATGAGCGTGTCAATTTACACACACACACACACACACACACACACACACACACACACACTTTTAACTGATAACAGGTGATTTAACCATTTAAAAACAGTTCCACTGTTGTTTATATGCATTGCATTTTCTGGCCTGTCTTTATTAGGTACAGCACCATAGCAATGCGAGCCTGGTCATTCTCTCAAGCGGTAAGAACTTCTCTCTTTTCCTCTGTATGTTTACTGATGAGTTTAATGCATTTCACGCACTTTTTTTTCTGTGTTTTGAATATATCACTTGTGAACTGCAGTACACTGGAAATGAGTTAAAGCAGCAGTCAGAGGTCAATTTATATGCCATGACACACACACAGCTGATATCCTAGTTAATAATATTGTTTTTCTCCAGAAGTGTCAATGTTCTCTTTGATTAACGACAATTGTGTCGCACATCTTCATACTGTGCATGTGTGTACAGTTTGAGAATGAAAGTTATGGTTGGATTTCTGCACATTTTCTTATTTTCCTTCAGAGGGATGTGCTGTATCTGAGCATTCACGAGAAGTAATATATTACCATTCACTAGAATTCATATAGTCATGCAATGTATTGATTACCTTAAGCAGTGGCTCATAGGAAGCCATGACCTTTAGGGTATCCCATGAAACACTGCAACAGTAGGACTTGATATCTCTAGTTCTGCCTTAGGCTCACACTTGGAGAGACAAAAAAATATTTTATTCACTGTGACAATTGCCATGTGACTTTTTTTAAAAAATTTATTTATTTTTTTTATTTGCATTGGTGTGACCAATCCACCTTCACATGAAATCCATCAAAGCACTATGGGGAAGTGTATAAGAACTTCACTCATACTCTGAATACTGTATGTAAATGAAACTGCACAAAAATACACACGAAGAACAAGATGAGGAATTTGTGGTTAAAAAAACAGGCCAGAGCTGAACAGACACATGGAATGTGTCATTCGATTAGCTTGTGTTTGGCCATAATGTACTACTAAATCCCACCTCTTATTATGTTACTTAAGAAAGTGGCTAAGAAAGAAGTGCCTAAATGTTATCGTCAGCAGTCAATCATTTTAATAGAGTGTGTGTGAAAAAATTATGAACTCTGTTTTGGCTACAGCTCCAACAGTCTGCTGATAAGTATAGAGATTTTTAAAGAATGTAAATAAAGTCTTCAGTTGAGGGGTACATCTGGATTTTTAGACATCGTCTAGAACAAAGATGCCTTTTCAGAATATTTTTGTTATCCCATGAACATTGGATGTGAAACAGGAGTACACCCTGCATGGGACACCAGCCCATCGCAAGGCACCATGCACACACATTTAAACACTAATTTAGTGTAGCCAATCTACATGTTTTTGTTAGGTGAAGGGAAACTAGAGAACTCTGAGGAAACTCATGCAGATCTTGGGAAAACATAGGGAGAAACTCCACATTGACAGTAACCTCGAGCTCAGGACTGAACTGGGGACCTGTATGAGGGCAACACTACCCACTACAGCACCATTGCAGCCTATCTTAAGTTTTTACTGGTACAAAATGAATGGCCATGTAATAACTACTATACTGGCTTCCTAGTGGCTTCTATAGTTCATGATAATAAGGCAAAAGCATTTGGTTAAAACATTACAATTAATTTAATCAACTTTAAGTGTGCTTGAATTACAGTACTAATTTGTAGTAATATATAATATACAATCTTGGATATTTGTCATTTAACGATCAGAGTTTCAGATGCAATGAGTTCAGGGTGTCCCAAAAGTCTCCGTATATAGGAGACTATGTATGTCGGCTGTGCATTCATCAGTGGATGTTTATGAACGTCCACTTCTTGGCTGGTCCAAAACACTTCCAGTCTTTTTGAATTTGTTAATAATTCTGGCAACAGTGTCATGTGATGTTGGCATGTTTGCTGTTAAAGTTCCTGTTAAAGCTTCCTGATCCATCCATGAGAATGAATTCAGTATGCTATTCTTTTGTCAAAGGCATTCTTAAATTAAGAAGAAACATCTTACTAAAAAAAGGGTTAATTTCTCCTACATTTGGAGACTTTTGGGGAAAAGTATTTTACCAATGGCACCCACACCACACTCCTGCCTTTATTCCACTTGTCAAACCTCACTTCTTCTTTTTTCTCGTTAAAACCAGGATTAGAGCGACACTCAGTGGTTATTCACGGAACTATAGTTATGTTTGAGCACGTTCAGATATAAGTGAACTCTTTCGGAGTCGTGTTTGGGAACCTTTAGATGAGGGCCATACGTGTTATAAATCACTTTTACACTATAATAAAACAAGCAGATCAAAAAAACGATAGGCACTGGGTAATCTCTTTCTTCAACGGTAGCCTTAGACGTATATGCATCCGACACTAGTTGTTATGCTCTGTAAATGTAATGTAAATGTAAAATATTTTTGTTTCCAAAAAAGCAAATCTGCGATCAGGGAATACCCGGATCCAGGTATGCTAATATAATTCAGGAAATATCCCGGGGAAAGTAGGCAGAGAAAAGAAAGAATGAACCCTCCTGTTATGTGTGAGCTGTTGGCAAACATGTATCGTAACATGGCGCTTTTCCAAAGCCATACACCGAGACCAAAGCTGAAGTTGACTCTCACAGTTCCTCTTTCTTCAGTCAACACTGGGTTTGAATATCAGTCACACACCTATAAACTCTCGAATGACTAACGAAATGGGCGCTGAAGTATAACCCATAGGGGTTTTTTTTCCTTTTCATTTTGCGTGGCTCAGTCTGTAACCGCACATTGTGGTACACAATAGTTTACATCCGTTTCAGTGAACTATTGGATCAGTCTGTGTGGTGTGTCTGGGGGCGCGTGCTTGTTTACTCCTCTCGTGTGAGACGTTTTCATTTATTCATTCATTCATTGCGTAAGGAGAACTTTTGACAAGTGTGTGGAGTTTGAAATTGCTGTCAGTTCTCGCCGCTAGCGGAGAATGTTTGATCAAGGTAAAACGGAAGGTTTCTCGCCTTCATCCAGTACAAGTAAGTGTACAGTGGTGAGGGACTTTGGATTTGGGACTTGGAGGGTGTTACCAGCTGTTTTTAACGTATGTAGCTCTAGTTCATGGAATAACTGCAGTGTACTTCACTTATACAAATAACCTGTTTAATGTATACAAGAAGTCTTTTTATTGATTTATTTTTTGGCATATAATTTGCAACTGAATGTTATTTCCCTGGTTATCCTGAGTTGGCAGTTTATTAGGTACATCAGTCAGTCTAGGACCTAACAATCAATCAACTCCGTGTAACTCTATTTACAGTTTAGTTTTACACTAAAAGGGTAACGTGTACCTGACAACACTGTACATGAAGAGTTGGGTTGGTTTGTTGTTGTTGTTTTTAAAGAAATCATCTGGTGTATTAATGTGCTTGCGAAGCAATAGGGGGTCAATCATAGACATTATTTACTGTAAATTGTGTTAAGAAGGATATCCATTAGTGCATTTGTTTTTCATCATTTGTTGTCTGATATATCGCCTCATCATTATTCAGGAAATGCTATATTGAAGCACTATAGTGTCTGTTAAGGGCATTCAATCTATAAGTTTTGCTTCAGCAATAACATATTAGACCTGCCTTTTAGGAGAAATCGTCTGATTCTGATCCAAAGTGCTCTTTACCCTTGAACTGAATTATATGTTACACCAGATAGGAGGAACTGAAACAAGCTGAGGAAATTGAGTAATATCCCTCTTCTTTTAGCTTGCATTTTCCAGTAGCATTAATGGATGCAGCCTGTTAAGCTAAATAAGTTTCATACAATTTTATTTTCTTTAATATTTCTCAACAATTTCTTTTTTCAAAAAAGCTACTTATATATTTAGAAGTACTTTAACTTAGTCAAACTTTTGAGGTGACGCGTGTCATTTGAGCTTGCAAAAATCTAAAGAAAAAAGAGCTTAGTTAATGACACCTGTTTTAGTGTAGTCTTCGTGTGGTGCATTTTTTTTCAGTGTAACTATTCACTGAATGTGATGTCACTTCCCACCACTTCTCTGAGAGAAGCATGTTTGTGGTTTTAGCTGAGTTTCACATTTCAGTTCTTCAGTTCCTGTGGATTAATCTTAGTGACGAGTAGTTTTTGTGATTCTGTGATTACTTTCAGTCAAGTTACTGGATGTGGTTATGTTTCAGGCCTCTTTCCCCATCTCGCTAGCTCCTCGAATGGATGTTGCTGAATACAATCCTGTAAGTACTCTACCATTCTTCACATGCCTTGTTTACTATTGTTTTTCAGTACAAAGAATATAAACGTTTTGTATTTGTGTTTTTTTAAGTACTATGTACCAATACGTCTTGAAATATAAAAAAACATAAATATGTACTGTGGTTGTTCTAATGATATATAATGTATATATGAATGTATCCCCTTTCTCTGTCAATATATGCATTTACTATTAGGTGTCCCTCAGGCACAAGTGTAAGAAGAAGAGTCGAGGTATGCCAAGAATCACAGTTTGCAAAACCTGTACAGCTATGCAACATTGAAAACCATTGTCTAAAAATATTTTGTTTTAAAATAGACAATGCAACAATGAGCAGGAGGAGGGTTTCCGTGAAGGACCTGGGCCCAGTGGACCATCAGGGCTGGCTCTATAGAAAGAATGAGGAGAAAGTTTTCCTGGGCATTAAATGGAAGAAGTACTGGTTTGTTCTGAAGAAAACCTCACTGTATTGGTACAGCAACCAGATTGTGAGTGCATGCATTAACGTAACTAAACTACACTACATGTCAATAAATAATATCGCAAAAGACACTTATTTCCTTTACCTACTGAAATAGATGGATTTATATACATTGTCTCTTCTGCCTTTGTTTTTCATAGGCTGAAAAAGCAGAAGGTTACATTAACCTGACTGATTTTCTGATTGACCGGGCAATGGAGTGCAAAAAAAAATAGTGCGTGACATTTTTTACCTTTAGGACAAATGATTATTATATTGACAAGAACATATACACTGTAAATACTCAAGTTAAACTAGTGGGCTCAATGGTTAAGATCTATGGTTAAGGTTTTGATCTACTGACTGGAAGGTTGTAAGTTCAACTCAAAAGTAACCCTTCAGGATCAGAGTCAATTGAGATATGCCCTTTCCCCTTACTTTCTGAGTTATATCCTCTCTTAATTGTAAGTTGCTTTGGATAAATGCCTCAGTCAAATGAATAATTAAGGTGCTTTTAATGTACAAAGACAGCTGTTGAATATAATGACTACTTTCACACGCTGTAATTTGCTGACCGTGCTAATACTTATGTAAGAAGACATATCTTCGTCATTTTTAAAATAGTGTTTTGTGTTTTTACCCTAGTGCTATGAAAGCGTGCCACCCAAAGGCCAGAATTTTCTACTTTGCTGCTGAGAGTCATGAGGAGATGAACATGTAAGATTGCTGACATTGCATTTAAATAAATGTAAATATAATGGCCTGATCATATGTAAAAGCTTCCTGTCCTGTTGTGTCTTTCAGATGGCTGAATAAGCTTGGTCTTGCATCCATACAGTATGAACCCACAGAGAGCCATCCGGCTGGTGAGTCCTCATGTGACTATGATTCAAGTTGCTGAATGTGATCCATGCAGGCGTTAAAGCTATGCGGTTTGACCTTATTTTGTGTGTGTGTGTGTGCGTGTGTGTGCGTGTGTGTGCGTGTGTGTGTGTGTGTGTGTGTGTGTGTGTGTGTGTGTGTGTGTG
>JAOUWY010000002.1:14758145-14770795 GCA_025728095.1 Prietella phreatophila | reverse complement strand
GTGTGTGTGTGTGTGTGCGTGTGTGTGCGTGTGTGTGCGTGTGTGTGCGTGTGTGTGCGTGTGTGTGCGTGTGTGTGCATGCATGTGTGCGCGCATGTGGGAACAGTAGAATGCTATAGTGAATCTAGCGATCATGAGGAAGCAGAGTCTACTGAGGCACCCCCTCCACCCTACTCTGAGCAGCTGCTGAACCAAGACTCTCAGAGTGTGAACAGTCCACCAGGAACTGGACTGCCGGTGAGTCCAACATTTTGTACAGTGCTCTTTGTTTTGTAACAATCATAATCCACTCACATGGCTTGATTCAAATGACTTGCAAATAGCTTGAGTTGAGCAAGACCAGTTTCACATTTTGTGGTCTAAAATGCATCACAACATAACATAACATTCTTCAAGTGCTAGCGGCATTCTGTGCATTGCAGCACAGGCTGCTATAACAAGCCCAGTGGCTGGAGTGATTTCTTCCAATACACTAACAGGAGCACTTGGGTGTGAGGCACAGCTTGGCATGGCTTCAATTCAAATGATAGGTTTATGTTATTGCACTCATTCTAATATCCTTATCGTTTCTATAGTAACAATTAATTCACAGGGACTTGTTTAGTAGATCTACATAATTTAAGTCTGATAATAATCTGGTTGAAAAAAATCTTATTTATGAAAGAATAATAATTGTTAGTGTGGTGAAGCTTTCTGAAAGGAGATGCTTATTTAACATTTAAGGAAGACGTCTTGGGTGTCATCACTTTGTAACGGTCAGTAGGTTGTCTTCAGGACAGATGATTTCCTGGTTTTTCAGTAACATGACATGTAGTGTTTCTTTGTCTTATTAACTTCAAGAGCGAGAAAAAAGAGTCTGGTGAGAGAATGACTGTTTATTACCATTATAATGTAAGTGATATGTAACGTGTCTTGTGAATGTTCCATGGCATGCACTGTATCTATAAAAGGTTGAAAAGAATGACGTGTTGCCAATTTCAACATTAAAAATGTGAATCACTGACAAGTAGCCATGGTATACCTGGAATAAAACATTTTGGGACATGCTTTTATAGGAAAATAATCCACTTTGGACTGGTAACAGCAACACACCTTCCTTTTTGTGGATTCTGTTACTATAACAGCACTCTCCATAGTGTGTTATTGAATGAATTTTGTGAAATTGTAACAATCTGCAATAGAAAACGTGCAACCATTCATTATCAAGATAAAACGGTTCCAGTTGCCTTGACTTTGACTATAGAACTCAAACACTGTTAGACATTAAATATAAACTGATGACTGACCATTTTCCCTTCATGCATTATTACATCTGTAGTATATTATGCAGGTCTTCTATCCTTTAACCCAGCATGGTGGTGCTATGCTAAAAAAGTTTTTTTTTATTTTTTTTTATTTTAAGTTCATAAAAAATATTTCGATGGACTTTGATGCGTTGTGAGTTCAACTTGCAAAAGCAAAACACATATTTATGTATTACGAAACTCAAGAACTAGGTTTCATATGTGGTTTTTTCATTAACATGTCTTTCACAGCACAGTGGGTAGCACTGCCACCTTGGAGCTTCAGGGTCCCTGATTTGTTCCTGAGCTCAGGTCACTGTCTGTGGAGTTTTGCCTGATTTCCTTCCCTTCACAAAAACATGCCAGTAGTTAGATAAGGCTACATTAAATTGGCCCTGGGTGTGAATGTGTGTTAGTGTATGGTTCCCTGTGATGGACTGTCATCCTGTCCATGGTGTATTCCTGCATGTTACTGACACCCTTCTCTTTGCCCATTTTTCAGGGGAGTCTTCCTCCTCCATACTCATCTCCTGTGCCCAGTGAGGCTTCGCCATCCTCACCAGTGAGCACTATGACGTCCCAAAGCTCCATGTCCTCTCTGGCCAAACAGCGGCAGTCTTGGCTAGACCTCGTCTCCCAGGCTGGACCTACCGTTGCAGACACTGTGGTGTCCTTTGCTCAGCTTCACACTCAAGAAAACACAGTAAAAGAAGCACCATACTGCAGTGAGACTGCTGCTGCTGCTGCTGCTGCTGCTGCTTTGGCCCAGGAATTCCAGACCAGTGTAGAGCCCACAGAGCAAGCACTGGTTCATTCAGGAGAGAACCTGATTACACTTAACCCCAGTAAGCATACACAATTCCTATAAGTCCCCAATGCCTTCATCTTTGAAAACTAGTCAAATCAAGCATTGTCTATTAGCACTAGATTAATTCGCCACTGGATGGCAAATTAACCATGATGCCATGTGCTGTCACTATTTTGACCTTCAAGCCAGCTATACCATATTCAGGTACTCGCGCATAATTTGGTCATCTTTTGTGTGAGCTGAGCTAGAAAATATGGGTTGATCCAGAAATAGGTCAAGTAGACTCAAAAGTTGTCACAATCATTATATAATTTTCCTGATGGTGTAAAAATCTGGTATATCATCATATTATGTTATTATGATTTTTTTGTTCCCTGCTTTAATAATCATGTGTTTTTCTTTCATCAACAACAACAAAAATCATGTGCACTGTAGAAATGAGGCATGTCTCACTGATGGTCAGGCTACATTCTTGCATTTGGTGTAGATGTTAAGTGTGGTGCCATGTTGTTGGATGGAAAAACACTATTAGTGTTAAATTTACTGACGTGAAACTTTGTGTTCACCAGAAGACTTCACTCAGAATTATGGATTTAAAATACAAAAAAATATCGTTCTGCTGAACATTTCTGTGGAACATTTCTACTGAAAAAATGTCTTTCATTCTTTCTTGGTAATTTGGTGAACCACTAAAAATTTGTGGATTTAATTTTCAAAAGGTGAGGAAAGCACTAGTGATGAGATGGAGAAATTGTACATAGTTCTGAAAAGGGCGAGCCTGTCTCCCATTGGTGAGCGGAGGCCATCGTCGAAACGGGAATTCAGAGCTTCCTTTATAAAGCGCTGCAAAAACCACAGAGTCAATGACAAATTGCACCTCATTCGAGCGCTCAACAGCACACTGAAGGTTGGCATTTTATCCCAGTTATTTTAATAGTTTTTAATCATCTCAGTTTCATTTCTAAGGGACATAATAAGTGTGATCTTTGTCTTGACTCTAGGCTAAAGAGGCAGATTTGCTGACTCTGGATCAGGTGCTGGCTGACCCTGCACTCACAGCCAGGAAATTCCGGCAGTGGAAATTGACAAACATGGTATTGCTACAGGAGATGCATGCAAGACATCCTCCTCAGATCAAATCCTGTGAGGCCTCTGATTTAACTGCTGCTGATTCCCCTCTAACAGAGACCAGTCTATAGACAGACATCAGACATAAAGGTTCAGAATGACAGGCAGACCCATTTCCCATTTTGCCACATGCAAAGCGTATATTTTAAAAATAGAAGGACTTTACACATTATTTGTATATATCTTGTGTTATTTTATTCCCTGCCTTTTAAAACCATCAGTATCTCACCTCGATGCTGGAGTATCTGATTCTTTTTTGTGTTAGTTCATGCTGGAGGAGTGTTTTTATTGTCTCCTGATAGGACAAAATCTTTTTAGTGAACTACTGTTGTTGTTGGGGTTTATTTTTGTTATTTTTTTTTTTTTACTTTGTACAGTTTTAGAATGTTTCATGTACTGTTTGCTCACATTCACTCAGTGTAAATAGTGTATTTCCATTTTGGTGAAATAAGAATAAACACTCGTGCTTAAACTGAGATTGAATATTATTTATTTGTTTTTGTTTGTTTGTTTTCATCTTTAAGAGCTGTAGCCATAATTCAGACTTTAAAGCATTCAAATGTTTAACTTCCAGTTGCTTCTGGTTATTCTTTTTTTTTTTTTTACATTTAGTAGAACAAATACATTATATGTCCAAAGGTACAGTTATGTGAAAAAAAAATTGTTGTTGTTTTGTTTTTTTGACATATTTGGACAAGCAAACATTTGATCCTCTTTGAAATAGTGCTTATTAACAAAGTGGATACACTCTATCAAATGACACAAATTTCACTTTTTGTCTTATTTATACCCCTCACGTATCTAATGGTGTTTCCACTAGATGGCAGGCTCCTGACGTGATGAATCAGTTCATGGAGAAATTGGCAAACTGTTTTAGAGGTGTGGTCTGACCTTTAAAATCAAATTTTGTAATCCAACGTTGGATTAACTTGTATGTGCAGTGAAAACAAAAACAACTTTAGATTTTCTTTTGCAGACAAGTTGGTGTTGGTAGATGTCTAGATAAAGTTCACAAACATAATTTGATGCATAAGCAGAAGTACAACATGTAGCAGTAGTAGTCATAGGGTTGTGCCAAGACATGTTTGTAAACTGTTCAACTAAGAAAACGCCTTTAACAAGAGTTTTCAAAACGTACCCAAGTAAGTGCTATAATAATTTGAAGTGTGCTGTTGTATACATTATAGGATTGAAATGCTCCTTTTATATGGTTCCCACCACTTCTTCAGGAGTACATAGTAAGGTGCAGCCACTAAAACATATTGAGGAGGAGCAGGTAAGGGATTTAAACTGTAATCAGATGTGTACATTTCACCTCAAAATCATTCATTAATATTAATGTTTAAATAAGGAGCTTTTAAAAAGACATACCTCATGGTCTTGGAGGCGCATATAATGTCTGTCAGCAAGTTTTCTGAATATTTCTTTAAAACATAGAAAATAACATGCTTATTAATGACACTGAATTCATAACCACTGTGTGTTAGATTTGTTTGCTGAAGAAATAATAGAACACGTATGATTAGGAAGAATACTAAATGGATTTTTGTTTCCTTTTTGTTGTACGCGTAACTAATCTTTAAGAATATATTCTAATATGTTCTGTATTACAGCATAAAAAAATTTAATCCAGGCTTACCAGACATGCAACTTAGACGTAGAGCCAGAAAGATAAATCTCTCCAGAGTGATTCGCCCAGTTGAGTCAGCAAAGCGTAGAGTTGTAAGTTTCAGCAGTTTATCACTAACACGAATGCCTAAGGGAGTACAAGACTGTAATCACTGTGTGAGAATTCTCATGTTTGGAAGTACTCCTATATGAGAGATTTGCCAAAATGGAAGAGCAACTATATCCAGTTAAATGCCCATTCAGTAATGCAATATGAAATTTAGTTGCTTTAATCAACTGTATGAGAAAAACATTAGAATGAACCTGTGCTATCCACTGCTTGCCGAAGCTCCACCAGTGACAGAATGCCATCTCTGTTGTTATCCATTTGGAAGAAGATATCCTGTGACAACACAAAGATTGCAATATATCACTGAGACCTGCGAAGACATTTTAAATAGTGGGCAATTAAAGTCTACATTTTAAACCCAAATGCATGTTTACCTTGTACAAATCAACTTTGTTCAACAGCTCGCTCAGTTCTAATGCATTGAGTGTTCCAGTAACTGAGATCTATTAGAGAAGACTGTTAAGGAGCACCTTGAGCCCACATCTAGCTAGTTATGTACAGTTTTTAAAAAAATTCCAGCCAACCTTTGCCAAAGAATACATTGTTCATTACATTTGTATATCTTTCCAACTGTTTGCTTGTTATGCAAACAGGATTGAAGGATGATTGTTACAGTGGCTGAAAAAGTTACAGGATACATCCATCATAGCAACGATACTCTGACAAGCATCCAAGCTGAAACCTCCTGTGCTTTGCACGCCACCTGGAAGTACAAATATTGATAAAGCAAAAACGTTGTCTGTCAACTAGGTCTACCTGACATATAAGGCCAGTTGCTCACCTCCGATATACTTCTCATTTAGAATTCTCTGAAGCTGCTCTGCGTTGATTTCCTGATACTAATGAAATATAACAAATAAATTGATTATCAGACTGTAGTTTCAAATATTCCATATACTTAATATTATATTTAAAACATCTTTTATTCTTAAAACTGGAGAAAATCCATATTTTGTTTTTCCATTCTCCATTCATTTAAAAAAAAATTTTCATTTCTTTTTTCAATAAAAGAGTATAGTTACATGATCAGACATTTGACGTAGCATTTTTCCATCAGAGCCAAACATCATAAAGGGCTCTCTAATAAAAATAGAAAATTGGTTAAGGAATATGATTCATCCAAAATGAAAGAAACAGCATTGTCCAAAAGTCTCTCATCACAAATTCCCTACATTTAGGACACTTTCACTTGAACAATGTTAAATGTTAACTGTAGTGCACATACTCTGTGTGGGTTTCGGTCTTAGAACAGAGACCCAGGATGAAGGAGGCAGTTGTATTGGGCTTGGAGGTATATGGCATGATGATGTACTCTCCTGGTTCCAGCCTCACAAACTCTGTTACTTCACGTGAATCACGCATCACTTTGGTGTAATACACTGGATTACTGGCGCTAATGTTGGAAGCTGGGGATGTCTCTCTACAATCTTTCATCTACAGGAAAGAAAAGCAAATATATGAATTTGAAGAAAAAGATTTGTACTATAAAGATTTGTCAATATTAGTCATTCATACCTCTGGTGTTCTCTGAAAATAAGGAAAACAAGCACTATGGGAACAAAGACAGAGTAGACAACCATATTACGAAAAAAACAGGGATGTTTGATAATTTACTAGCCTTGTAAATGTTGAAACCAAGGTAAAGTTTTCTGGTGAGACGTCTGTTTCTCTTATCAGGTTTTTGCATGAGAGACACAAGTATATTTGGTGCTTGGTTTGGTATTGGTTCACAGCCTTTGTTAATCTCTGTGATCTTGACTGGAAACTGAGGGTTGGTCCAGAAAGTGTCTAAACAGATCAGCATTATAAAACTGTTACTTGCATTTTATATCTAAAGAGATATGAATGTTTGGAGTGTTTCTAAATAATAGGATTAGTATTTGGTATCAAAAGCAAGCTGCAGTAGCTTCTACAAGTTACCATGTTGGTCTTGTTTACAGTGTTCTATTCTACTCTATTCACTTTAACTGTTCAACCTAAAGTCAACATATCTTTTCAGAATGTTTCTGGGTCTGTGCCAGAAAGCATGAAATTGATCATAAACTCACAGTGAACTGTTCATAAAATCTTAAATCTGCTGTATGAATGATTTGGATTTCACCCTCTTTGACAGAAAAATTCTACCACAAGCTACGTCAAGAAAAGCATTTCTTAACATGGGTTTGGCTGTGACATTCATTGTACTGTGTTCTAAACTGCATAAATAGACTTTCACACCAAGTACTATGCCTAAATTGTTTTGACATTATTGGGAAAAGATCCTCTCACTTTAAACATAAGCTTCCCTTGTATCTAGCGTCAGTATATCAATATTAGTATATTTTAGTGCAGCTAGCTAGCTTGCATGAGTCTGCGATCTAGTGGAAACATCTAGTGGAATTGAACAGAACAGCCTTCAGCAAGTTGTACAAGTCTGGCACTTACATAATATTGACGTTTTTACTTATTAAAAGTTACTACAGTTTTAAACATAATGAGCAGTCAGTAAGACATTACACAATTGTACCTGTAAAATTCATGCAGCCACCAGCTGTGCTGCCTGCAAGCCAGCGGCCATCATGCATTGATACAACCCAGTGGCTTTCAGATGAGCCATCCAGAAAAGCAGGAGAGTAATTGCAGATATCAAGCTGACAGAAGCATGTGCAGAAATCCTCCATAGACATCCTCAATGCAAAATAAACGCACATATTGAAAATCAGCATGCACTAAAAGGCCATTTTGTTCTGTGTGGAAAAAAAGTCATTTCTCGTGGTTCATACCAGAACTCTCCATCATCGACAAAATTTGTGTACTCTTTGTGCTCTTGCTCACTGACTGTCATCCATGTTTGTGATCTGAAAGTGTTACAAATTGAACAAATAGGACATTTGTGTTAATGATTTGATTTTACTTATGTTTATAGTTGGAATCAAAATGTGCTAAATATGAAAATATAAGAACATATGATGAAATATTTTTCGTCACATTATCTTATGCAACAACAATACAAACCCACAACAAAACCCACAAATTACTACAAGTTTAATCATCCATCCAAACATTTTCTGTACCGCTTATATAAACACAGTGTCGCAGGAGGCCTGGACCCTATCCCAGGGACTCATAGGTCAAGGGTGGGGGACACCCTGGACAGGGTGCCAGCCCATCACAGGGCACAATCGCACACACACTCACCCACATATTCACACAGTATGGACAATTTTAGAGATGCCAATCAGCCAACAATGCATGTCTTTGGACTGGGTGAGGAAGCCCCTGAAGCGTATGGAGAACATGCAAACTTCGTGCACACAGGGCAGAGGCGGGAATCAAACCCCCAACCTTGGAGGTGCGGGGCAAATGTGCTAACCACTAACCACATGAGTAGTTTGTCAAATTACAAAGTTAATTAGCAATTAATTTTTTCCATAGGGGCAGTAAATGTAGAAAGAGTTCAGCTTCAGGTGTTCGCGCACGCTCACAGAACATGACTTTGTTCAAATACATAGTACAAAATTCTGAAAAGGGCATTAGTACAGGTAATGAATAGGGCCTCAGAAACAGAGGTTTGTCTACATGTGACACACATAGTAACAGCATGGAAAATATTTATCATGATAGTTTAAATTACAGTTATAGCATTCTTTGGGCCTGAATGGTGCATAAACAGAAAACTAGCAACATCCTTGTTATAAAGCAATGCAGCACCTAATTACACCTAATCAAATGACCTTCTCCTATTTCACTACACCACTAGTCAGTGCTGTGTGCCTGCTACATGTAATAATGGTTTATTATAGTGAAAGATCTTATTAATACACTGCCGTTTTCATCCCAGATTGATTGCTCTGTTACACAATAGATCTGAAGACAAGGTAATAGTGCCACTGTGATGAGAAACAGAAAGTTATGTTTGTATTACTTGCTTTGTTTTCTTAATGTAAACCCTGCACTACAGATAGTAGATAGCAGGGTTGAGATTAAAATCAGAATAGCAAAAATAATATCAACATTTTATCAATTTGAAGTATGGGGTGTTTTCAAGGCACAGTTCTAGAGACTGTGACTTGCATTTGTACTTGTCTGAATGTGCTGTTAACTATGTGAAACATAGGATATGAATTTTATTATGTGCACATTTTAAATGCTTGGTTTTACAGTGTTTAATATGGCTCTTCTTACCCATCACTCCAGTTTCCCTTCCATTCTGTGTGTCCCCAGGGGTTTAAGAGCCTTACCAGCTGAACTTGTTTGCCATTGCTTGTCACCTATTTAACAAACCAAGGGAATTATCTATCAAAACTTCAAAGCTTTAAAGCATTTCAATTAATTCAAAAGGCAACTATTCACAGAACAACAAACACACACTAATCTTACATAGAACGTTTTGAAATTGACAAATGAAACAGAGGACAATGTATCTTATTGATGTATTTTGTAATCATGCCTTATAACAATGTTGGGGCCCAAACATGTTCCAGCATGACAACGTCCCTGTGCACAAAGCAAGGTCCATAAAGACATGGTGTGCCAGATTGGTATGGAAAATCCTGAGTAGCCTGCATAGAGCCCTGACCTCAACCCCACTGAAAACCTTTGGGATGAACTGGAACACTGACTGCATCCCAGGCCTCCCCGCTTGACATCAATGCCTGACCTCACTAATGCTCTTGTGACTGAATAGGAAAATTCCCACAACCAGACTCCAAAATCTAGTGGAAGGTCTTTCCAAAAGAGTGGACATTATTATAAAAGCAAAGGGAGAACTGAATCTTGAATGGGATGTCCAACAAGCACATATGGGTATGAATGGTTAGGTGTCTACAAACTTGCCCATATAGTATATTCCCCTTCCAATCGTTGCGATGATAACCTGGGCTCATACCTCCACTGTGATTGGTTATTCAGGGTTTACAGAGATCCATCAACTCATTGCAATAAAATATTGGAAGGTAGCCATGCTATAAGACATACAAATCTCAGATATGTCATTCTAAATTATCATCTTATTGGTGACAGATTGCTTATCATAGTACTTTTGATTCATTCCCTTCCTGCCTTACCTGTAGCATTCAAAACAGAACTTTCAACTTGTGTTCAGATACTTTGGGAGTGCATTTTTATTATCTTTTATAAATGAATTTAAAAAGACAGCAAAGGCTCTAAAAAAATACAAGCTGCTTCTTTAAATTGGATTCATAAGAATTAGACATACCTTGGTGACCCCTGTCACAGTGTAGGCATGACCCTCCACTAGACCATTGTTCTGCGTTGCATTAACAACTGCCTAAAAAAGAGTCTTGTAATTATGCTTGGTATACAGGAAAACATATGGGATGCAGATCTTATGTTATTAAGACAATTATACAGTGTTCATTATAATGGAACCATCACCTTACAGCCTAATAATATCTCCCTAATGCTATCATGCATAAAGGTTCAGTGAACAGTAGTGAATGGTGTATTTACATTTCCAGGTGTACCACAACCCATCAGAGAATTGGCTCTGGCTGCTCGATAAATCAGGTTCCACAGATTTTCAGGGTTTTCATTTTGGGGGGTTAATGTCATGTGCACACCACCAGTAAAGTCCTTTAGAGCTTCAGATACCCAACCACTCTTCATGTCTTCATAAGACCCACACACTCTGAAACAAATATAGATGACACAGTTCCCTGCTAAATTCATGGTAAATTAAATTTTGTTATGGTTATATTAGATTTGGGCTTACTTGGCATATGCCTTTTCTAACAGAGCAGGCCAAAACTCAGGAATTCTGGGACTTTGGGGAGTTCTAGGACTTTGGGGATGTACAAAAATTAGTTGTCCATTAATGGTGGGCAGTTTGTCATCGATTACAACATCAACCCATGTCCCAAACCTCCAGAACTGTGAAAAAGAATGCAATTACAAAACCATAAAGCATAACAAAACAGAAATAAACTGAAGTGCAAAAGTCAAATGAAACACGTTTGAGTGGAATACTTGCCCTAAAGTGAAATATTCCTGCATAATTCGTCTGGAATGACTGTCCAGCTGGAAAGATCTTCTCCATGATATGCTTTTGAAATGTCAAAGCACCAACTGCAGCAAGAAACCAGCAGTTTCCTTAAGGAGCAAAAACATACTTACTGAGCCACTGAGATTTAAAGTGTCATTGCATGATATTTTATTTGAAAGGGTTGTTTATATCTTTAACTGTAAGATGTGTTTTTTTGTAAAGAATCTTTTTAGCATATTAGCAAAAAAGAAAGATGATGAGTTTAAATTATAAAAGTCCTACACTACCGTGGAAACAAGGCTACAAATTGCATGCATACAGTTAGTACATTATTGTAATCTTACCCACTTCTCCCTGGGCAAAGTCAAACCTGGACATACCATCAACAACTAGACATGGGTTTGACACCATTTTCTGAAATAAATTCAAAAGCTATTAATAATTAATTAAACATCACGGTTTCTGATGAAATCATTGTAGAGTTGTCATATTTGTGATGTCAAATCTTTTAATATAAACTTGCCATATTCCATGTAGTCTAACATATCAATACTAGAATCTGCAGTAAAACATACTCTTATAGTCATCAATGAATCATTCTAAGAATTTTCTATGGGTGCACTCTTTTAATTGAGTATGAATGCTTGTATTTTTACTGTGGCTTGTTGTTGTTGTTTTAACTTAGAGAACAGGTTTCAGCACATTTTTCAACAAAATGTTTTTCCTTAAATACCGTTGGCCTTATCCATTCCACTTTAGCCAAGTCCTCAGGCTTTAGCAAGTTTTCTCCTATGGAACTGTTGTCAGGGGGGAACATGTCATCAATATATGTCCTCTTTCTGATAAGAAAATACTGGCATAGCAACTCATAGTCCTGCTTCAGGAACTTCAGTGGATTATTAAGCGTGCCAACGCCATTGCTTTCCTGACGCTCCTTCATGATATTCAGGCACACACCAGGAGCAGACATCTTAGAATATATTTATTCTGTTTAAAAATATATGGCATTTGTGGTTATTACATGCACAATATCTTTGAACATTTTCAAATGAATCACAAATGAAAGGCTGTAGAGGCATGAAGATCAGGTAAACAAATGACTATTTTCAAAGTATTTTTTCATCAACATAGCAACAATACAGTCTAAATGATAAGTATTGAAACATGTTATTATGTTAGTAATGCAGATACTGGTAGCTATGCAAAAAGGATAGCTGCGAGCATGCAATGTTTTCTTTGACGGTAACAGCCATGTAACTGATGATGAATTTCATTTAACACATGAAGTTTTGCAGAACACATGACTGAGGAAAGCAGGAGATGAAACAGAATGAAAACAAGTAGAACTCAATGCCAACGGTATGAACAGGGATGCCTCCAAAACACATCTAGGCCTTCCTGTTACCAATTTGTATGCCTGATATACTGTGTCTTTCTGACAAAAAGGAAGCTACTGAACTACAGGTGTCCTATACATAGGGCAAAAGAACACTTAGCAAAATGTAATTTTGTTTACAAAACATCATCTACATGATTGCCATTTCTTTGTAAACACACAGGGAGACGTCCCTCCACTCATGATGAAATCATGTTCATCACACATCTGGTGTTATGCATGTAATTGCAACCTTGTGACAGTTTCCCGATCCAGCCATGAGAATGATTTCAGTATGTTCTTTTGTAAAAGGCATTCTTAAAGACTATCTGGGG
>JAOUWY010000002.1:14704767-14719012 GCA_025728095.1 Prietella phreatophila | reverse complement strand
CTGTTTTACCCCACAAGCTGTAGCAGCTTCACAGATTAAACTGTTTTACCCCACAAGCTGTAGCAGCTTCACAGATTAAACTGTTTTACCCCACAAGCTGTAGCAGCTTCACAGATTTTCACTGTGTGATCAAACCAAGAAAAAACTTATCTTCAGACATACTAGAACCTGTTTAGGTCGCATAGTTACAAGACACCACTGAAATATTTCGTGTTTTACTTCATGGTGTGCAAAATATTTATTGAGATACAGAAGGCTGTAAAAACTTAATGACCCCCAATGGCTTAAGAGACAGAGAAATGCAGGTCAAGAGGCTACAGTACTTTACTATGCAACAGTAATAACCTAATGGCACATATTTTATAAGCTTCCTCCAGACAGCTTTCCCTCTAGGCCAGTGAACTGAATGTGCTGGATACACACATTTTATTTTTCAGATAATGGGAAAGGGATGGAAAATCTTGCATAACAAACCAAAATATTATTGTTTTTTAACCCTGACCGCAGTAATGGTGGACTGGACTTACCGGTTGGTAAGATTTGACACAGCAGCACTGGCATTTGCTTGAGGCAAAACTGAGGGAACTCTACCTGCCAGAAAGTACATAACTTTATAGAAAATGCATTTACTCCGTCCAAACAAGTGAAAAACATGCTAGCTGTACCTATCTGCCCAGTTTATTAAGGACAGATCGGTGAATTCTGTGGAGTACTAATGCTTGGGAGGGGAAAAAACTGGTTCAGGTATTAATTACTCTATGATTTCAGCAATGAAATACAGACTGTCTATTTGCTAAACCCATCAAATTTGGTGCAACTTATACAGTGAGCTTAAAGACTGCAAGTCTAGTCAGGTTTCCCAAGCTCAGACTTAGTTCTTTATCTCTGTTATTCATTCATTTTCTTCTGCTTTTATATATTGTGAATGCTTTGCTAGTTTGAACAAAATACCACTTATTTATTTATATTATTTGTATCATTTTTGTTTATTTTGCATTCATATAAGAAAAGTGAGTGCAAAATATTAACAATGCAATCTAAATGAAGCACAATTAGCCAGCATCAACAGGTTTTGTGGACCTGTTTGATAATCATTTTATATTAATATATTGCTCAGAAAAAAGACCTTTTA
This sequence comes from Prietella phreatophila, assembly GCA_025728095.1. Classification (NCBI taxonomy): domain Eukaryota; kingdom Metazoa; phylum Chordata; class Actinopteri; order Siluriformes; family Ictaluridae; genus Prietella; species Prietella phreatophila. The sequence goes on along the minus strand of JAOUWY010000002.1, from coordinate 14,717,880 downwards.
TCATTCCAAACCTGAAGAGGAACAGTACACATTTTTATGGAAATGCAATTTAAAATATTGCAATAATTAATGTAAGTGTTAATAAATGAAACCAAAGACCAAATAAAGACAACAAGGCAAGGTGCACACTGTAGCCATACAATTGCTGACCGTAGCCCATCTGATATGCAGTTAGTCAGCTTCCCTTAACTCTACACACAAGTAGAAAGGGACCACCACAGGACCACCTCTGACCAGATATTATTGGGAAAGTGGATCATTCTGACTTGCGGTGAGTAAGTACATCAGTAATGCTGAACATTTTTTAAACAAACTGAATATCATTACGGGCTAAGAACAACCAGCAACCAAAAATATCCCGTCAATAACAGTCCTTGTTTCAGAAAGTAATATTGATGGATTAACATAAATTGTGCCTGAAAAAAATCAAATAAATAAATGAAAAGGCGTAGTTTCTAATTTTAGACCTACAAGGTATCAACAAGGAAGGTGTGCCTAATAAAGTGCAGTAACTGTACATAGTGTACAAAAACGGTTGATACAGTGCCACACTATCATGTCAGTGTCATTGCTGTTCTGAGAATGATTCTCTACCCACATCGGTGGGTGATGTGGTCATCCCTTTCCATTATTGGGTTGAACATCAACTAAATTCACCAAAATGGTACATATACACAACTGAGTGCAATATAAGGTAGGTGTAATTAATTAACTGGCAACTTATTGTAATCTAGTGTTTACATAGATCTTATGGCACCTCCTATTGGAAGTACACCAAAGTAGCACACCTATTACACACACTTTACACTTGTAAAATATTCATTTTAGAATTAGGAGTTGTACTGGCTTGAATAATAAATCACCTGTATTTAATATTATAAAATTACAAAAAAAAAAAAACATTATGTACCACACCATCAATAGCATGTGTGTGGCCAACACTAATTATAGCTAAGTGGCTAACTGCCCAGCTAATAAATGATAAATCATTCACATTTACTTCTATTCAATGTTTTCCTTTAAACTTATTAACATCTGCACATGTACATTATGCACACAAAGTAGTGTTGGTTGTAAGCACTAACGACGTGCAAATTTGCATATTACGTTGACATGAATTATATATTTGTTCCAAGATTTGAACTTCATGTTAGATCCATCATGTCCTTCCTCAGTAACTAATTCTGTATATGGGATCACCAACATGGAAGATCCCAGTTTTCTTCACTGTGTAGTATTGCCCAAGTATTGGTGCAGTTTTCTGGGCAGGGTCAGTTAGCCGATAACTAGAAAGTGAAGAGATAATATAAGATAACATGAGACAATAAGATTATATATTATAAGATAAGACAAAGCAAAAAAAGGCCAGAAAGAACATTTTAAACTGGAAGAGCAGAAAACAACAAAACACAAATATAAGGCTGATAATAACAGTAACAGTTGCGAACAGGCAAAGCTTTTAAAAAGTTTTATGGCTCAGACTCACTCAGTCAATAGACAATTAAAGCCAAAAGCTAAGTGCCATCATGAGTTAAATAGAATGTAATGTGTCACTTATTAACACAGAGAAAATGTGCTAGCACCATCATAATAAAAGTTGCTCATCATCTCCAAAAATGTGTGTGTGTGTTTATATCATGGGCCTATTGTGTATGCATTGTTATTGGAGAGTTTACTTGCGTTCTGAGAGTGTCCAGTGGCTCTTTTCTAGTGATTATTCCAGTTTCAGGATCAACAGTGGTGAAAATACACCTGCACAATAAATACACACCAGACAGACTTCTCACAAAACATGCTTCTAGTTGATAGCGCATAGCAAATATGATAGCAAAGAACCCGGGGGGGATAAATGCTGTAAATGTACTAAATAAACCTCAGAATACAAAAGAAATGTTATAATGATTAACATGGGGTGCTCATGAGGTGCTGCACAACATTTCCACATTTATATCATACAAACTAATCTTTATTCATTCAATCATCTTCAGTAGATGCTTCGTTTGTATTTTTACCATACAAACAGTATTTTCAAATAACCTTAGTTGGATCTATTTCCCCAATATATATTCTTTAAATAGTTTTGAACATAGAAGTGACCCTGACCAGGAGAAAGCATTTACTGAAGATAGGACAAATGTTGGTCAAAATCTTCTGTGAGAGCAGACAGGAGTGGGAAATAAAATAAAATAAAATAAATAAATAAAGACAGCCATGCATGTACACGTTTATGTGATTGTATCACTTGAGTACCTTCCACAGCCCATAATTCTCTGCATCTCCACTTGGCCAATCTGTACATAGTCCCATGAGTCCTATACATGAAACAAATAATTAATAAATCTAGATAAACTTAATCTCACTGTACAGTACATATTTTTCATGACAGAAAGGAAAAGAAGTCTTATGTACTTGTTTTGGGTTTCAAGATCCTGAAACCGACCATTATAGAAAAAGAGATGCAATATTCTCTAACAACAAATGTACTGAAAATCTAGAACACACCATTTTTAATTTAAATGAAAGTAATGGCTTCATACCTCACTGAAAGGCTCACAGTCGCTGGCCACAATGCTTGGCCGGAACTGACAAACAGAGATGTCACGATCCATTCTGCTGCTCAAGTCATTCAGAGAAGCCGCCGACATCAACATGACAGGAGCAGCATCAGGATAAGCCACCTAGGCAACCACAACACAATTAAAGAGAACAGATACACCAGTTCACATAAATAAAAGTCAAAGTAAACCTCCTATAATACATAGAGAGACTTTTGATTTTGAAACAACCTTAAATCATGAAATCATGGAAAAAAGAGGTTTCACAAAAGGTGTACTGTGACTTTACTAATGTTTCAAATAAAATGCATTTAAAGAGAAAAAATATTGCATTTAATACCATGTTAAACATGAGCAGGAAACACATTATTAATAAGTCACATTATTAATAATGCACATAAAAGAAAGTGTTCATTCACATACATTGCTACTTTGAGCTTTCGCAATGCCTATTTATAATTATGTCAGTGGGATAAATATGTTCATTAAAATTTAGATTTACAATAATAGGCACAGATCAGCATCCATGAATAATGTCTTGCGAGCTCTATACATTTCTAGACCAAACCTTTTCATCCTTGGGAAAGCCTTTCTCAGGAGGCGCTCGTGCTTTTAACTGAGGTTCAAAGTGCACCAAGCGGAAGGTCTTGTCTGCTGCCAGATATCGAGTGAACCAGTTAGATACTTCATCGCCACAGTCTCTGCCTTCGGTGTCTGAACTAAACACTCTACAAACAGGAAGTTAAATGCTCTGTGATTTCTTGGTTTATCATTAACAGGAAGCAAAACACCTACAGTGCCCTCCACCAATATTGGCACCCTTGGTAAATATGAGCAAAGAAGGATGTGAAAAATTGTCTATTGTTTAACCTTTTGATCAAAGAATTTACAAAAAGACTGTGCTCTCATGGGATATAAAAAAATGCAAACAAAACAGGTTTAGAAAAAAAAAAAAGTGTGCAATAATTATTGGCACCCTTTTAGTCAATGCTTTGTGCTACCTCCCTTTGCCAAGATAACAGCTCTGAGTCTTCTCCTATAATGCCTGATGAGGTTGGAGAATACATGCCAAGGGATCTGAGACCATTTCTCCATACACAATCTCTCCAGACGCTTCAAATTTCAGGGTCCACACTGGTGGACTCTTCTCTTCAATTCACCCCACAGGTTTTCTATGGGTTTCAAGTCAGGGGACTGGAATGGCCATGGCAGGACCTTGATTTTTTGGTCAGTAAACAATTTTTGTGTTGATTTTGATGTAGGTTTTAGATTGTCCTGCTGGAAGGGTTTTCCACGGCCTATTTTAAGCTTTCTGGCAGAGGCAGCCAGGTTTTCATTTTAATATCTGTGGATAATTAATGCCAGTTGATATTTGAGTCCATGATGCCATGTATATTAACAAAATGTCCAGGTCCTCAGGCAGAAAAAACAGCCCCAAAACATTAAAGAGCCACCACCATATTTAACCGTGGGCATGAGGTACTTTTCCATATGGCTACCACTTTGTGTGCACAAAAACCACCTCGGGTGTTTAAGACCAAAATGCTCTATTTTGATTTTATCTGACCATAGAGCCAGATCCCATTTGAAGCTCCAGTAGTGTCTGGTAAACTGAAGACGCTCAAGTTTGATTTTGGATGAGAGTAGAGGCTTTTTTCTTGAACCCTTCCAAACATCTTGATGTACGTGATTTCGGATTGTAGTTTTAGAGACTTTCTGACCCCAAGACTCAACTAACTTCTCAAATTCTCTAGCTGTGATCCTTGGAGATTTTTTTTGGCCACTTGAACCATCCTCTTCACAGTGCATTGAGACAATACAGACACACATCCAATTCCAGGTTGATTCATAACATTTCCAGTTAACTGGAACTTCTTAGTTAATCGCCCTGATTGTGGAAACGGGCATTTTCAATGCTTGTGCTCTTTTCTTATAGCCACTTCCCATTTTGTGAAGCTCAACAACCTTTTGCCGCACATAACATCTATACTCCTTGGTATCACCAATTGTGAAGAATGACTAAGGAAATTCAAACAAGAAGCCATGGTTGGACAATTTCCTGTTCCTAGTCACCCAGGTTTATTTAAAAAAGTAATATCAATGGGAATATACTTCAAATATATTTCTCTCATATGAATTACTAGTGGTGCCAATAATTGTTTCACACCTATATTTAGCAAAGATATTGTTTTAAAGTTGTGTTTGCAGCTGTTTCATATCTATGAGAACGGAGTATTTTTGTGAATTTTTTTAACAAAAGATCAAAAGGTTAAAAAATAAAGGCAATTTGCTCATATTTACTAAGGGTGCCAATATTAGTGGATGCACTGTTTATATATGAACATGCTCAAGATTTCTGAAATCATAAACAACCATTTATGACCAAACCCATACTAAGTGAATAGATTTTGAAGTTCATGTTTACTCGAACACAGAACATGTGTAAATTAACAATTTATAATGGTTTCACTTTGCAACATCCAAACGTTTAGCTACCTGCACTTAAAGATGGGATTGCTGGGCTGGTTAAGGGGAAACTTGAGTTCCTCCATCCCAGGAGCATTGAGAGACACCTGGTCCATCTCACAAGTCAGAGACACAAGAACTAAGCGAGGCTGCTGTCTCCCTGTCACCATGTGGCCCTCTTCTGTAATGACCAGCCAGTGACTGCAATGACACATACAGGATGTCAGAGTTACGGCATGATGCAGCAACAAACCCTAATTATTTTTGATTACTGTTTGTCATGTTTATTTCATACAATCATTTTTTACTCATTTTTATGAAGTGTGCCAGTAATTCTGGAAAACATATGAAAACATCTGTATATGGAGAAATGTACTGTTCTTAATCATTAGGGTTTGTTGCTTCCAACATATACAGTACCCTGTACACATGCAAAATCCCTGGTTGTTTGATGATAGGCATGATTACATCGGTACCATCCAGTGTAATGCAAAAAACAAATACATGCCCTTTTTTTCTGCAGGTCCCTGTGTGTGAGGTGTATTTATCCACAGCTTTGATCCACGTATGATCAAAACAGTCAATATTCATAAGAATCTCAAGTGGCTATGTGAGTTTGTTGACAACATTCAGCAAGTTTAACAGACCCTACCATTTCACTATAGCATATACTCTGTTCACACTGACAGCAACATGATGTGACAAAGTAGCCAGAATTCTTAAGCTGGTCATTTACATTGTTGATAAGAAAGTCAACAGGCTTGAGATTTCATTATGATGAGCAAAGTTAACTTCATGCAATGTTGCAACTCCACACGGAAACTAATAGCAGCCGGACTGTATTTCATGCCAAAAGTTGGGGGTGAAAATGTACATGTCCAAATATCTCACCCACTAGCTTTAACTATTTGAGCCAACTAAGCGAAGATATCAGAGGAATTAGTGACTTTTTAGACCCTTAAATATATACAAATTTAACAAGCATTGGGACAAACAATACGAGTTCTCAGTTGAGACAGCATTGTTGGTCATCCGAGCCAAGTGAACTTTAAACTGACTGCACTCACCTGTTGCTAATACCGTTTTAGTACAACCGTACAACCGTCAATCAGTTTGAAACCCACATTGCGATCAAAGATAATAGAATATAAATATAATATAAAAACAAGATGAGAAACTCTACCACACTGGCTGCATAGCTATTGTCATGTAGATGGCACTAATACAACAGATTGGAGTAACATGGAGTAAACTGTCTTATTTGCTTTGGAGCCTTCAATACTAAGCCTATTTTGTAGCGATCTGCCAGCTGTAATTACAAAACTTTTCAACAAAAACAAAAATGGAATAGTGGAACAGTGCAGAACCGGTACACGTGTTTATTTTGTTTCCCTATATTAATTACTCCATGCTTCCCAGCATGCCTCACATGAGCTCAGAAACACCATGGTCGAAAGCAGGCAATTCTTCCTGACTCAATAATGCTACTTAGTTTATTTTAAACAAATAATGGAAAGCACAGCTGGTTTAACTTGTATAACAAAATTTGAAAAAAAGTTACACGTAGGCTACATAAAGCTTTAGCACTTATTTGTTGCAGAAATTGCACTGAAACAAAAACTGGTTTGGTAAAGAAAGTACTTTCCCGCCCCCCAATTTTATTAATAACTTAATCCCTATGGCAAATGAGACCTATTAAAATGTTTTAAATTATTATGGGAAACCTAATTTTATTTATTTGTTGTTTTTGAACGGCGGTCTGAATGGATGTCTTTTGCACACAGGCATCTTTGGCATTGGCAATCGCACATGCACAATATGTTTGCAGTGGTAACCTGCAAACTACTGCTGTAATCCTCACCGGTCTCGAAGATCTCCGCATTTAAGCCCCATTCTCAGACACTCAGCTGCAGGAACACACACCGCTTTCCCAGACTTCATGGGATGAAGCAATAGCTGCGACACAACTCCGACTCGAGTTAACTTCTTCTGCCTGCGCGTGTATCTATAACCAAGCGCCAGTCCGAGCAAAGCCACAGCCGCCCCTGTCATGCAAAAAGCTAATTTCCTGTTCTGGGCGAATAGTTTAACCACAAAATCCATTTTCAGCTTTCGGGGTAAGATTAACGTGAACGAGTCTGCAGAAAAATGTTTTGAACACTGTGCAGCCAATCAAAATCTCCCTACTCTGAGCTAGGCCTTTTAAAGGCGCAGGATTTTGTACGATTATTTATGCTGCTTTAAGACTATTTTGTGTGTGTGCCGACTGCTTTCTGGTTGGTCATGCAGAGTTATGAATAACATTTCTGAATAAAATATTGCTAAATGTGTCATTTGACATTACTTTTACTGTTGGACGAGTCTCACAGCCTATCAGTACAAAATAAGTTCTCTTTACCTGCTACGTTTACTTTTCTGTTTAGTTTCAGAGGACAAATTAGAGAAAGCCAGTAACTTATCTTTAAAATGGAAAATCTTTTCAAACCAGTAAGCTCTGACAATTCATTCTCTTCATGTAGACTATTAGTTTCAGTGGCTAAGGCTCTGGGTTACTGATCAGAAGGTCAGGGGTCGTTGTTTCGCTCTCAAGTCATGTCTCAGTTGTAAGTCACTGTGGACAAAAGTACCAGCCATTGTAAATGTGAAATGAATGACAAATTAATAAAAAATAAAAAAAGTAGGCCTAGCTAATACAACAAAAACGATTCTGCATGAATTTGTTATCGAGTCCCAAAGTAAAGCTTAGGTCATAACTGCGCTGTATTAAAAAGCCTTTTAACTAGCTACGACTTTCCTACAATTAAATAACGTAAATCTCCCTCTTGCTCTGCCTTCTGCACCCCCTAGAAGGAAAGTGGCAAGTCACCTATATTTTAATTGGTAATAAAGAAACTATTGAAGAAGAAGAAACCTTTATTTGTCACATATACATGACAGCACAGTGAAATATTTTTTATTAGGAAGCTGGGGTCAGAGTGCACGGTCAGCTATGATACAGTGTCCCCTGACCTTCTGATCAGTAACTCAGAGCCTTAACCACTGAAATGAATAGAGCCTACATGAAGAGAATGAAATGTTAGAGCTTACTCGTTTTAAAAGATTTTGTCCATCTTCTCAGTAACTGGTAAATATAAAAGTCTTTTATGATTTTATGAGTTTTCTAAATAGTACACCAATGCTATATATATATATATATATATATATATATATATATATATATACAAAAGTGAGTACACATGTAGAGTAACAATTCTTTTTATCAGATCCTCAGAGAATTCTTTCCCATGAGGTGCCATGTTGAACTTCCAGTGACCAGTATGAAGGAGTGTGAGAACTTCCAGTGACCAGTATGAAGGAGTGTGAGAACGATGACGCCAGATTTAACACACCTGCTCCCCATTCACACCTGAGACATTGTAACACTAATAAGTCACATGACAACGGGGAGGGAAAAAGGCTAATTGAGTCCAATTTGGACATTTTCACTTAGGGGTATGCTCACTTTTGTTGCCAGCGGTTTAGACATTAATGGCTGTGTGTTGAGATATTTTGAGGGACAGCAAATTTACACTGTTACACAAACTGTACACTCACTACTTTACATTGTAGCAAAGTGTCATTTCTTCAGTGTTGTCACATGAAAAGATATCATCAAATATTTACAAAAATCTCACTTATGTGAGATACTGTATATAGATGTATAAAATATATAAATATAATGCAGATTTGGTTTGAGGTTTTAATGGAAATTTGAATCAGTGGAAATACCAAAAAGTGTGGTGGTCAGATTTTTTTATATCCTTCAGTGTCAAATCTGGAACCTTATTTGTCTTAGTTGCTTGGCAGCAAAACAAATGCCACAACTGAGGTGTACATCATGTTCTGCCCCCAGTGACCTTCTGGTCAGAGCTATTTTTACTTTTTCCATGAATGTGAATATCTATAGCCATGATAAGGAATATTGCAACAGATGCTGCCACCATGGGGAGGCCATATAGGCATTTGTTGCAGTGGCACTCCTTCTGCCTTCTGTTGCACTGTCATGCAGCCCTAATAGCTCAAGGCAAAGTCTCGAGCACGAAGCGCTTTCTCCTTGGCAGCATCAGAGGATGGCACACTTGCAAGCTGTCTATGAGTCAGAAGGGAATACACAAGATACTGTGACCAGATCAATGCTGAGACAAAGCAGAGACCTAATGCAAAGCAGCTGTATATATATATTTTTTTTTTTTTTTTTTTTTTAGAATAAATCTTTAAAAAAGGCCATGTTTGCACTTCTTATACAGTGCAGATAGAAAAAAATATTAGTACTTTCATTTTTTTTATCATTTTGAGGTGTGGACAGGCCATGGGGTATATTAATGGGATGTGTGTGATTTGTGTAATCGTTGTTGCTGTGGCTAGCTTTGTGCTACTCATCATCACTAGAACAGAACAGAATGTTTGTAGACATTCATCATCTTGCATCATCTTCAGTTCTTGTACCTCACACCATGCAACTCTTATGAGGTTAATATACTGTAACTGTCTTCAAACGGGCAGACTATTCTTGTCCGATGCTGGACAGAGCCAGGCAAAGAACAGAAGTCATGTTGGCATGCCATCTGGATCAGTGGTTATGTTATAGGTGTTTCATTTTCATGGTCCTGCTCCAGTGTCGTGCAGTATTAAAAGGGATTCTACACTTTACAGTTTTTTTTTAAATCTACAGTACATTTAATATACAGTACATAAAATGTTCTTTATTTAATTAAAGTCATACAAATCGACCCATTTTCGACCACAGAATATTGGTGCAAAGTTGATTTACAGCACATTGTGCAGCATAGAATTTACAAACGAATGTTATTAAATCACGACATCATACAGACATAAAACTAGTGATCACAAAACAATAAGAACTTGACTGATACAATATGTGAATTAATTAGTAATAAAATTTGAGGTTTGAGGAGTGATTTGAGGAGATAATAAGGTATGCTATTGGTATTGTCGTAATAAAGCACTGTTGAAATTATGTTTTGAACATTGTATTGCACCATGTCAGGGAGTATAATGTAATTATGATGTAGCAAGAAGTCCATTATTACTTTCTATAAACTTTATACGGTCTCAGGACGAGACAATTCATTTCATACACACGACACATGTAAGAGGTACTGTGCCCTTAAGACACGATAATTCCCAACCTACTCTGACTTTCCTCTTCATACGTACACTTCAAAGGCTGTGCTCCAGCATCTGTACTTGAATGCATGCATGTATAGCAGAAACATACAGTAGTAGTGTTTTTGTGAGCTTCCATCTATCATCTGACATCACCTATGCTAATAACACATCTAGACGGAGCTGCGTCTCTTGGAGAGCAGTCTGAAGGGGGAGATGCTCCTCACATCAGTGGACACAGTGCTAATGGCTGAGCAGCGCTGAGAGCTACACACACAGCCTGTGGAGTCTGGCTCAAAGAAGTTGTCCTGCTCCATAAGTGCATCACTGAAGGACAGGTCCTGGGGAAGCATCACCATCTTCTCCCGACTCTTATACCACAAGCAAGAACAGACAGTCTGGAAGTGAAGCACCTCGGCATAGACACTCTTCAGTCCTTGCCTCTTAGCATCCTGCTCCTGTGTTTGTAAAATTTGGAGGTTGGTGTAGTGAGGAGGTTGCACTTTCTGCTTGTCTTTGGAGAGCAGAGCCCGTTGTTCTGCATCCCTCCTCTCATCTTCTGCATTCATGGTCATAAAACGCAGCACTACCAGGTTGAGGAAGGCACCAATCACAGTCAGGCCCATCAGAATGTAGACAAAGCTAAAGGCCACGTAATGGGGGTCATTGTGGAGCGCATTGTCCTTCTGCAGGGCCACATAATCCCCAAAACCAATGGTTGTCAGAGTGATGAAGCAGTAGTAGAAGGCGTGGAAGTAGCTCCAGCCCTCATAATGTGAGAAAGCACCTGCCCCAATGCAAAGGGTGCCAACACAAGAGAAGAAGCCGATAGTCACCATGTTGGCCATGGAGACCTCTGGTCGTCGCAGACCCACACACTTCTTGGCTTTCTGCAGCAGGAGGCGGACAAAGGTGTTAATGCGTTCACCCAGGCTTTGGAACATCACCAGAGTGAGTGGGATGCCCAGAAGCGCATAGCCCATGCAGAACGCTTTCCCTGCATCTGTGCTGGGGGCAGCATGGCCATAACCTGACAGAGAAAAACCATCAAAGTAATTCTCATTCATTTGCACATCAAAGGAAATGCATGATGTTCCCATCAGAAACCAGAGAAAAAAACTAAATTTAATTAAATTTAATAATTTTAAATTGAATTATTTAACTAAGATGCACCTGTGTTAACCAGAAATATACAGTATAATTGTTTTGAATGACAAAAATTAAGATGATAATATAATTGAAAATAATAATAATAATAATAATAATAATAATAATAATAATAATATCTAAAAAAAAAAAAAAAAAAACCACAACAACACTGAACTAGGGACAAAATGAATTTATTTAGCATGTAAGTGACCAACAAATATGACTAAAATTCAGGTGTCCCAGAATTAGTAAAGCAGTAAAACATTTCAGACTTAAGCTGAAAAATAGGAGAACAATTTTCACTACAGAGTAGAACACTTTCAATCATTTTTGTGACAGTATTAACAATTTCTTCCTGAAGTTGATCAGGATTACAGAGTATAACTTGCAGTATTAAAATACTAGGAAATATCAATAATAATAATATAATGTAAGTGACTTCTGTATTACCTATTGTCACTTTATATACAAGTTTCAGAGACCACGAGAAGTCTTAAAATATTATTTTAGGACACAAGTCTAGATTTGATCTAGCATTCCCAGCACTTATCACAATACACACACTTTAGTTTTCTATCGTTGCAGAAGAAGTGGGCATCTAGCAAAGAGCCTTAATATGGTAACAACACAGCACAGCACTTTATCCAGATGCTGCTGTTAATCGTCAATTATGGATTTGAAAGTGAGTGGTTAACAGACTAGTTAATGTTTGGAGTGTTTATGTCTGACCCATGGCATTATGCTAGCGTGTACCCCTGGAATATATCGTCTACTTACTTTGTTTGAACACTGAGTAAATATTAGTACAATCATCCATTACCCTTAGCTTTCACAATATTATCATAGTGATGCTATAAATTTTCCAGAGTGGAGCAGAACAAGCTATTTGATTTAGGATATGTGGCTGATTTGTGTACTCTCTTCAATGTTCCATGGTCAGTGTCTAAACCTGAAATAGCTTACAGCAAACCCCTGCAATGAAAACACTATGTATCAACAGAATAAATCATAACTGCTGCAAAATACCTTACTTAGCTTCATTATGGACATGAATTTAAATAAGTGCTATATTAGGTACAACACGTTTAATAGACACCACCAATGTTTCCATTCTCCATTCTATAATGTTATGTCTGACATTTAAATTAAATAAGATCATTTATAGAATTCAATTCATAAAATTATGAACGGATTGTTACTAAATGTAGTGGTTAAAGTATGTATAAAATGTATGTACATGGCATAAATGTCTACAATAAGCCATTAAAATAGACTATTTTTAATATATCTTCGGGATTTAGCCTCGTTAATGAGTTCCTTTTTTGCTTGCTTTACTAGAATAATCATGGTAAAGGATTAAAAAGGTTAAAAGCTGCTACATATATTTCTTATCATTTGCTTGTCTTTTTATGATCTCTCTCTCTCTTCTCCTTTTTCTCTCTTTTATATCTATCTATCTATCTATCTATCTATCTATCTATCTATCTATATATCTGTAATTTTGAAAATGAGAAACCTTTATCCAGTAGACTTTAGTTACAGTGTGTAACGATTCTAGCTTCTACATGTAACTTTTGTTTAGTCACATTCCCACTCCCACCTAAGACAGTAAATGTTGATTTCCAGATTTATTATTTATAACATTTAGAGATGGTCCTACAGGCAAATTTTGAATGAATAGTTGCCTTCCTATATGCACGCATATATATATATATATATATATATAGAGAGAGAGAGAGAGAGAGAGAGAGAGAGAGAGAGAGAGAGAGAGAGAGAG
>JAOUWY010000002.1:14682404-14694736 GCA_025728095.1 Prietella phreatophila | reverse complement strand
GGGGGGGGGGTTAAAACACGTTTTTAAAGTTCACAATTAAAACATTTTGGTGTGTATTACTAAGTTATCCAGACAACCAACGCTTAACTAAAGTACAATAAGAAATGAATGGCAATGTGACATCATAACCAAACACTGTGGCACAGGCAGTCTGCTTAGCTAATATTTTACTTTACCGCATTCATCATTCTTGAATATGGTGTCAGAGTCTAGTTAATCTGTAAAACTACATAAGGTGTGTTAACTATATACTCCAGTTGTTCTTCCCTACGTTGGACTTGGAGTCAGTCTGATTTTTTTCAAACTGCTAGGCTACCATGTATGCAATATAACTAACTTTTCTTGCAGTGACTTTAAAATGACTGACACGCTGCCATGAAAATGGTCATAAAGCGGCCCTTTATCTCAGTTTACAACTAGAAGTCAGTGACAACTACCACATAAAAACTCATTTTCTCATTCTCACTGTAAACTGTGAGATACAGCTAACTTTACTAAGATCACAGTGTTTCTCAGAGGAATGCTTCAATGACAACCAAAAACCAGTCAACCAGGCCGGCCATGTATGACGCATTTGAATGTGTCACAAGTGCAGTGTTGACTTTTCACACGACAATCTACTTCTCTAACTTATTCTATAGGATTACAAAGTAGCTATATAAACTCCGCCGTTTCTCTCGATTCTAGTGTGATTAGAGAATGAAACATGTTTGGGTAATCCGAGTTAACAGAAGTAAGCACTGTGTAACACACCTAGGCCGACACCTGTAGGGTTAAATCAGAAACTTCCGCATAACTCAATTGTTTGACACTTTTCAATGTAGCGTACAAAGACCTCGTCTACTCTCTATTAATACAATAAATATCATCCAATCCGGTGTGGTAAAAAAAATTATAATCTTTTTATGACCCGAATAATTAACTTTATTGCGTCATTAATAAAGGTGTCTATAATAACCTATTGATTTGTCGTGCCCAGGTAATCACCTAGGCTAACTGTTTTATCGCGATCTTTAAAAAGTAATGCACATAAGCAACTTGTTGACAAGACAGTGACTTACCGGTTTAGGCATGGTCGGTCCTGTTGTGTGTGTCTGCGTTCAGGGGAAATTACGAATAAAAAACGGAGCTCAGACTGAACCGGCTTTAGCTGCTGGTGCTTGAGCGTGCGCGCGCGCGGAGCGGAGTGACTGAGCTCGAGAGGCGAGGAGCGCTCGGGTCGAGGCTCATTTCTGACTCATTGTCAATAGATGGTGTCAGAGCCTCGCCCCGATAATGGCTACGATAAAGCCGGAGCGCGTTTCAAGTTGAAGAGTGCCAAGGCTTCACTTTAACCCACAATTCGCGAATTCTGCAGCACCTTGACAAACGCGACCTTTGCTCCCTAACCGAGAGAAGAGAGTGTTAGCCGACCTCCTGCGAGCAGCCCGTATTAAAAAGGCTTCATATGGGCTATGACCGTATACTGGGCCAAATGGGCGGAGACCGACAGGTGCACACACACCGAACAAGTCCTGAGCAGTGGTTCGGCCAGTTCCCGCTACAGGATTTCTACTAAAACACAACAGATTACACACAGTCATAGGGCGACAGACAAATGTTTATTGTGTACAAACAAGGCCACAAAGTGCGATCAACATCTATTTTACATGAACAGTTTTGTACCATGGGTGTGTAACTTCGAAAATCGAAATGTATCCACGGCAATCCACCCTTAATGACTACTTCATACATGTAGGGCGTGGTAGTATCGTAGCATTTTTTTTTTATTTTTATAAGTATCACAGTTCAGCGTGTGGAAGTTACAGTATGTGCTTTTCCTCTACATGTGACATCTGATGAGTCGTAGTGATGACATTCTCTCAACGAGCACTTTTCTACCACTACTATGAATGTGGAAAATGAAAACAAAGTAAAGTGCAGACGAAATACAAGTCATAAATCATAATAGCTCGTCAAAGATGCACTTTATATGGAAATTATCGATACACTTACAGACTTCTTAGAAGCTCTTGTTATTTTACAGAAGTACACTTCTTTTTTTTGCTTCAAAATACAATACATCAGTAGAACATTTGTTCCAGTAAAACGTACCACAGATTTACAGATGTAATAAAACAGAACACGTCACACATTTGACTCTCTGACATCCAAAGACTCCAACAGTGCTCGACTACAACAGTGCAACAGGACATTGGTCGTTTCAGTCTCGGATACGGTCTCCTGTCGAGACTGTGCTGAGGTAGATGATGCAGACAATACATCACTCGTCTCTCCACCCCAGCAAGTGCAATGATTGACTGAGCAGGAATTTGATGGTTCTGTAGATGGGAATGTGGACTGACTGCATGTGTGCTTTGACAGACACCTGGCAGCTTCAACAGTCAATGGGCTGCAGATTGAAAGCGCAGTGTGAGCATTATCTTGAATTGCTTGCTCATAGGATGGAGGATTACTCAAAATCCTGCTGTCCATTTGCTGAAACATTTCCTCACTAGACAAACGTCGGGGCTTCTGTGACACGAGGAAGTTCCTGTCGAGAGGCAGCACTTCAGGGAGAGTCTGACTGTGGCGTAAGGCTTTTTGAGCACGTTTGCTAATGCCACCTCGAGAAAAGCTAATCTTAGTCCGAGAATTTGGAGCTTTCATTGATTGGGAATGTTTCTTGGTGGTCTCACCAAGTACATTCCCATGTGCCTTTGTACGGTTGGGGAAAGACAGTTTACGTTGGACGGCCTGTCTCTGATTGGAGGATGAAATAATAGGGGAGCTGGTTTGGATGGAGCTCTCTGAGGCACTGGAGAAGGTGCTTTCTATAGAACTAGATGAACAGCATGAATAGTCTTTAGAAGTACGCTGGAAATGCTCACCTAGAGATGAAATATAGATGTTCTTATGCACACTTAGCAAACTTTTTCCTGCCCCAAACAAAACACATTCGTCCGAGATCTGTTTTGTCAAATGATGTCCATAAAAGTCCATATCTGTGTGACTCCTGGTTAGGGCAGACTGGTTTCGAGCACTTTTGTTGAAGACAATTGTTGGCTCAGAGCGCCTGCGAATAAAAGGTTTGCTAGTTTGTTTCCCCACCGCATCAGGGGAGGAGGACACTTGAAAGCGATCCAGAGTTTTCTCTTCAGTATCAGAATGGAAGGCGTGCATTTCTGTGTAGCACCCTTGATACTCATCCACGTCAGGGTCATTGCTGTCATAGGCAGAATCGTGATGGAGTGATAACAGTGAATCTGGCAGAGGAAACAAAGAGCATGATCTATAAATAAAAAAAACTATTTTAAACTCGTATGTGAAGCAATTCAGATGGTTTTTTAAATAAAAGTAATTTACCATTTTTATCACTGAGTTCTTCCTCTTCTGGGTCCCCAAGAAGTGTTAGTGCATCCTTTCCAAATATTTCACAGCATTCATTAATGAGGAAGTTAGTCAGGTTTGAGACCTAAATTGTAACATGGTTGGAGTTAGTAACATACAAAACTGAAAAACAGAACCTGTTAGAACTCACTTCAAAAACACACATGACTTGATATTACTAATATACAGACTATAACTAAGAATTACAGCATATAATGACAGCAGCCTACTCACATTTTTTTGCATTTCAAAGGTGTCAGTTTGGAGTAAGTTGGGTGAAACACAAACAGCTAAACTGTTGGAATCCATCTTATTTCTCTCTATATTGGCGCTTATGTGGTACAGCAAAACAATTAGATGTTTCAGGAGGACAATATTTGGCTCTGGAAGTGTATTAATCACCCTGAAAGAAATACAGTACAAGGTTAAGATTAAATTATGTTTGTTATTTGATACCCAAACCTAAATGAAAGTTATGTCATTAATACAATTCAAAATCAGACTTACAATTGGAGCTCAGTGCACCTTTCATGTGAATTCTGCTTTTTCATTGCTGTCATCCAGGCCTTGTACCGATCCACCATTAGCAAACTGCCAGGCAGGTGCCTCAAGAAATCCTGCCATTCATTAAATTGGATTCAGGATATTGGTATACTTAGATATTACAACATGTGCTTAAACACAACATACATATGGCTATAACATCATTCCATATTTATAGATGCAATTTAACTCGTGTTACCTTGAGGAGATCAGCTAGTAAGATCACATGCTGAGTTTTCAGATCCACTTCCACTTCATTGTTGAGCTGCTCCTTGATCTCTTTCAGAGCCCTGGCATTACCAGCTTTCCTGAACACTCCTTCTGTTTGTGGGCCCTTTCTGCAAAGCACTAAGAGTATCTCCTGAAGAACGATTGCATGGCAGAAAAAAAGGGAAGGGGTACATTTAAAAACTGCATATAATGTCTGCAGACTGTATATGACTGCATATAATATAAACATACAAAAATACACGCTCCAATTTTATGTTGTATTATCTGATGAAATGGAGACATACCATAATAGGTTTTGGGGGATTGCCATTTTTTTCACAAACATCTGACAAAGCTTGTCCAAAAAGTGCCTTCTTTTGAACCCGAGTAGCACAGCCAGGATCCATCTGTTTTCTTCGTACACGCTGAAAAAGGCTCCTCCAGCGCTTTCGGTTGATATTGTCTGTCAAGGTAAAGAAACAAACACAAACTTAATCTATGGATTCGTATATGAATTTAAAATGAAATAAGATCCAAAAAAATGACACATTTACTGTATTGGTATGTCATCGTTTACAGTAGATCAGTTTGGTAAAGTGTAAATACTGTTAAAGATTTTAAATGAATAATAAATAAAAGTGAAGAGAAATCTTCAGAACTTACCAGTGTGGGTGGAGTTTGTCAACTTGCTGTCATATGTTTGCTTATGTTGGGGCAGTCCCATATTCAAATGAACCTGAAAGCAAAAGAGGGATCAGTTAAGAGAAAAGTACCAATATTCTAAGCTCTCCCCTATACTAAATGAATGGTAGTTAGTAGTATAAAATAATAATTTAAATAAGTTTTAAAGACCTCCTCAGCCTTCTCAACTAAAAAAGATTAAAGATACATGTCACTGCAAGTGACAGAGAAGGACTGAGATTCCAGGGTGCATTCAATATGCAATTTTGTGAACAGGATTTAATCTTTAAGGTGTTTAGTTGATCAATAGAGCATGGTTCTTCACCATTATGTGCCCCATGTCATATGAAGTGCGGCATGCATAAGATGTGGAGTCAAAATACTTACAGCTGAGGCTGGCATAATGAGTAGGTCCATGCTGTCCTCAATCTGGGATTTTGTCTAAAACAAAAGAAGTGCTTATCTTGTTAGTGAATTAACACAGAGCAAGGGAATACAAACATGCACTACTCAAATTCCCTGATGTTATTAAGAGACAATAGGTATGTGGAATGAATGGCTAGAGTTAACTTACCACAACGTGGCCACTCAACACCTTCATCAGTGCACTGTGGTGTGATGTCTACAAAATACTCTTGTCTGTCAGTTTACCTGGGAAATAAAAATGAATAATATGTTTAAATCATCAACATATATTGTTGGGCTTAAATCCAAAACACGTATTTTATTCTATGCTATCTAGACTTAAAGCATGGCATAATTAGATATAGAATAGGTTATGAGGATATGACTCTGTATGACTATATAATGTTATGGATGTCACATTACACATTTCAAAAACAGTTGTATGTATTACACTACATATGGTACTTGTGTGTATAAACATATAATTAGATTGTATATAAAGTTGCAAGTAGAATTATAAACATGACCATCAGATCCAATATAATTCACTTAAAAGTACTACAATACTAAACTATTCTAGCAAATCAAACATAAACCTACACTGAAACTATTGTCACGTTATAAGTTTCAATAAATCCAAACACAAACGAGTAGTTTTTCCTCACCTCCTGATAGCACCGGTCTCTACGTCAATTCAAAAACAGTGAAAGCAGTTGTATTGACATGAGAGCAGCATGACACCAACACACGACTGAGACAGACTAACTTAGAGCGACCCACTGCATGCTACAAAACTAAAGTGGGTGGGCAGAAAGGGAAATTCTGATGTGCAATGGAGACAGGAAGCAGCATCATGGACTCCCACTACCAACACCCCCTTTAGCTATGTAGGGTAACAACACATATGCTTGTGGGTGGAAAGTGTCACATGCATCATTATAACACGAGAGTAAACTATCAGGTAACACATAGGTGAAATGGAGCAGTGGTATGCACGAGATTTAATTCAAGACTAAGTCTAACTCAAACGGCCAAGTATAATCAAAAATAAAGAGAACATCTAAAGATATGAGTAGACTTAGGTCTTATCTTTTTCTAGTCACTCTAAATTAATCACAAACTAGAAAGCACACTCAGAAAAACATAACCGTTTAGTTTCTAAAGGTAGACCATTTCTGTTTAAAAAAAAACCCTGCCATCTATTTTACAGTAAAGATGTCTTTTTGGGATAATTATTTGCTGAGCAAGCATTTACTGTAATAGAACTTGTACAATGAATCATTACTGTATACTAGAGCGTATTGCTGTGGTGGGAATTTTTAAGAAACACAGAAAAATCATTGTGAGATTCAACATTTGACAGTACTTTGTTTTCACTGGTTTACTGTCATTTCATTAAAGCACTCAGCCCCCATATTTTAGCCATGAATGATAATGAGTGAATTCGCCATTTCTTGTAATTGGTCAACAATCTGTCTAACCTCCTACCAAGTACAGTCTCCATGTAAATTAGTTTCAGACCAGAATCTCTTTGGGTTACAAAACACTGTGTGGGTAGATTAACCTGAGAAACTTCAGTATGCCAAAATACAAATTAAAAAGAAACTCTGGAGTGTAGTGGGATTGTTTTGTGTAAATAACATCCCCAGTTCAGAAATAATTCACACATATACTTTTGATTTATATTGAGAAATAAAGTACCCAAAGTTCCAAACATAAAAGCAGTTAAGGATTTGCAGTAGCGCGTCCAACAGACTTTAGTGTTCAATTTATAATATTACAGAAAGCCAACTTTAGCAGTGAGTCACCGAACTTTCCCATTCATGCACCACTAGTTACTGTGAAAGTAAAAGGATGCTTGTGAAGAAAATTAGGTAAATACACAAGTACAAAATATGTAAACATTAAAAAAAAACCCTAAACACCATGTTTTTAATCACACAGGTGGGTGAACACTATTTTCATTGACCTTCAAGGCACCCACCAGGGAAAAACCTACATAGTATATGCATCATTCGTTTACTCGAATGTGGGCAGACAGACCACCAAAGAGCGTATGGTTAATACCACCATCCCCCATCCTCATACAGCACACTGGTGCTAGTAGACAAATAGCACGATATGATCTTAATTTTTGAATAACACAAAAAGCTCAGGAAAGGATTAAACAAAGTCAAATGTTAGTGAATAAATAAGCAAGATTTTATTGTCTTTTCAAGCATTTCTTGTGTCCAGTGAACGCAATAGTCAAATGTTTATGATGACCATAACACACCAACAAATACCTCCAGTAAGGGAATCCTTCTGTAAAACTGTACGTATCAAATACATGTTCCATTAAGAAGGAGAATATATTTTTTCAGTAGCTATTTAAACACAAATGCCTGAACCATTCACACGTAGCTGTGAACTGGTGACATTGTCAAATGTATTACTGGTGCATGTATTCCGAAATGACCAGTCAGAGCAGACAATGTAAAAATGCTTGAACAATTTTAGTAGATACAATAATTGCCAAGATATAAAGATGAGAAGCTAAAACACAAAAAAACAAACCTGTAGAAATGTAATCATTAGAGATGTGATTCTCAGATAAACTTATCCAATGTGAAGAGAACTAGTATTAATCAGTGTGAGATCTTTCAGCACTTACTATTGTACCAAACTAAATGCTCTTTTTATCCAAGTATCAAAGCTCATTTCTGATGTTGAAATGAGGTTGATCCTCTGGTTTGAAATCTTCATTTGGGCTGCCATCTTTATTGAGAAGGCGTCTGTGTGTGTAGCCCACTATGGGGTACTTTGATTTGTATGTTCCAGTGAATACGCTCTCAAGGGACTCCAGCTCCTCTGTAGTAAGGCCCATCTATCATCAGGAAAATGGGAGTTAAAGTAATTAATTAACTTATAAAGTCTACAACAGACCACTGCATTGAAAATAGTTCATCAGCAACTCACTGTATCATGGGTCAGATCTTCAGGATTAAGGGACATTTTAGCCACAGCTCGGGTTGAGTCCTTGCCCACAAGCGCATTGTAAGGGGCACCTTTGCCATAAAAGTCTGTAAAACAACCAAAAATTGTATTTTATTCATTTCATATATTTGAATGGAGCATAGTTAAGGAACATAACTAAGTACTACACATCTTTGGTGTCAACAGAGAAGAATACGAAGAAATTTCAGGTGGTTTATGTAAAATGAATAAGAAGTAATTGGCTACATACAGTCCCCTAAGAAACAATTGAAATGGCAAGGCCAATTAATTTGTTTGAGCTAAACACCAAAAACATTTGGGTTTGAGCTCAAAAGACTAGAGTTTAGGATTTCAGCTTTTATTTCCTGGTATGTATATCTAGATCTGTTAAACAACATAAACATATAACCTTTTGTATCAGACTACCTGATTTTTAGGTGATCAAAAGTATAGAAACAGATAAATCTGCCAGTAAATTAAATAACACTTAATATTTGGTTGCATGTCCCTTATTTGCAATAACTGCATCAAGCCTGTGCCTCATTGACATCACCAAACTGTTGGTTTCCTCTTTTGTAATGCTTTTCAAGGCTTTTACTTCAGAGTCTTTCAGTTGCTTGTTTCAGAGGCTTTTTCCCTAGTCTCCTCTTCAGGAGGTGAAATGCTGCTCAACTGGGTTAAGGTCTAGTGATTAACTTGGCCAGTGTAAAACCTTCCACCACCACCCCCCCTTCCTCCCATAAAGTCCTTTGATGAGTTGGCATTGTTTTGGATGATTGACTTGCTGCATGATGAAGTTCCTCCCAATTAATTTGGATGCGTTTGTTTGTATATTAGCTGTCAAAATGTTCCTGGAAACTTCTGAATTCATTCTCCTGCTACCATCATGAGTTCAATGATCAATAAAGATTAGTGAGCGTGTTCCAGAGTCATGACACTACCTCCACCATGTTTCACAGACGAGCTTGTATGTTTTGGATCATGAACAAATCCTTTTTTTCCCCTCCACACTTTGGCCTTTACATCACTTTGGTAGAGGTTAATCTTGGTTCCAGAACATTTGCAGCTCATCTCTGTATTTCTTTGTGAATAACAATCTGGCTTTCTGATTCTTACTGCTGATGAGTGGTTTGCATCTTGTGGTATGGCCTCTACATTTCTGCACTCAAAGTCTTCTTCAAATGGTGGGTTGTGATACCTTCACCCCTGCCCTGTGGAGGTTGTTGGTGAGTCACTGACTGTTGTTTTTGGGTTTGTCTTCACAGCCCTCACAATGTTTCCTTGGCTGACCCGTTCAGTGACTGTTGCTCAATACACCAGCAATTACTTCCTTTTTCAAAACATTCCAAATTTCTTTATCGGCTGTACCCAATCTTTGGCCTGAGTGATTTTCCCTCTTTTCTCAGCTTCAAAATAGCTTGCTTCTCTCCCATAGACAGCTCTCTGATCTTATCCTTTTTAACAACAAATGCAGTCTTTACAGGCGAAACTGAAGGCTAAAACAGAGAGATGATGTTCAGTGCTATTTATTGTTTAAACAAACAATTTAACAGGACACACCTGTCAGTCACATGTTCCAATGTGGGACATGGCCTGATATAAGATGTGCTATGTTCTACATCTACATATAGATACCAGGAAATAAAAGCTAAATTCTAAACTCTCATCTCAAACCCAGTCTACAGCAAAAACAGATGAATTGACCTTGTCATATAGTTTCGGTGGGGACTGAAGGAAGCAGCACACCTCTGTACTACTGTGTTATACTATTAAGTAGAATGGTACAGCGGTTGATTTACGAGATGAAGCATTTGTACAACTGACGTTTGCCGGATGTAACGTCAAACACGACTCCCTTTACGGCCATGTAAATGGGCTGCCCGTCCTGGGGAATGTCAAAGCACAAGAAATTACATTTTGCAATAAGAAAAACTCTCACGAGATCTCGCGGCGGAAATAATCTACCTCACTTCCATCGTATCGACTTAACTCTTCGTCGGTGAATAATCTCACAGGTTTAGACGCGGGTTTTACTTTTAATCTAGACTCATCCGCCAAACAGATGAAGACGAGCGCAAAAACGGTCATAAATTGCGAATGACGCATTATACAGGCTGTTTCCCTGGCTCCCGAACCTGTCTACAGTGTGTCCGTGTAAAATAAATGGACTCTTTTAATCTCACGATAAGCTCCAGTGACGCCTTTGGATGCCACAGGAATAAAGTACAAAAGCATCAAAACCGTTTCGTCTGACACAGATGATGTCTTTCGCGTCGAAGGTGTGTATGGAAAGTTTTCTTTGTTGTCAGTCCAAACTTCCGCCCCCCATTAGGCTTTTGTTTTGAAACTGGAATTCGTGACCGGAAGTAGTAGTAAATCTACGGTGGCGACATTCGCGTTGCTTAATTTATTGCTTAGATGATTTAATCTAAACGTAGTGCTTAAACGCACAATACTGTTCAAAACAGTATTTATGAATCATCATCATCATCATCATTATTAAGTATTATTCCTCTGTAGTGCTGAACACTTACAATTTCGGTCTGTGGGCCTACATGCTTATCAGTTTATCAGGGTGTATATGAAAATATATTTCAAACAAAAGTTTTCAGGAATAATCTGCACCCCCGTATACCTCATATAATATCTGGTGTGTTTTTAAAAATATATATATTATTATTATTATTTCGGTAAATATGAGGCTCTCTTTTAATACGTGTCCCATTACTAAAACTTGTTTGTTAACTTTTCTGAAGTACTTTACATTCCTGCTCACGTGTTTATCACGTGCCTATCATGTTGCGTGTTATTGTTTCTTGTTGTGTATATATTGACCGAGTAATAAAAAAAAAACAAGGGAGGGGGGGTATTCACACTCTTTCCAATAACACACCTGTGTAGTACATATAGGTGTCCCATTGTTTTGCTCTAAACGTTTAGTTAGTTGTTTGGTTTTCGTTCCCAGCCCTAGCCGCTGTGATGTCACTGCTGGCGGCGGAGCAGCTGAGAGACACCTTATCGCCGTCCTCATGTGAAGTTCCCGCGATATGTTAACTGATCTCCATGAGTGCCAGTGTATAGACTGCACTTCCAAATTGTTAAGCAAGTTGCCAGTAATACCGAAATCCGCGTAAATCACCGGGGTAGAAAATGCTACGAAAGGAGACGTCCTGCTGCTATCAAGAGGTATGAAACAGACTGGAGTTTGAATATGATTAGATTAGATTAGACTGTGCACCCTGAATGCGGTCGTTTAGTGGGTTAACAGAAATGTACCCCCGCATGTGTGGATTGTGATGGGTGTTCGAGTTCATCAATAGCTGATTGGTAATTGAATACTGGCTGGCGCGTCGTGTGGTCATGTGACTGCAGCTGACTTACGTAAAAGTGCAAGGTTTTACGTACGCTTGACAGTGCGGTTGTGGTTTAACGTAGGTACAGTCTCATAAAGCTGATACTGACCTGTACCTTTCTTTGTCTTTAGGGTGGTACTGGTAACAATACATCTTTTATACCTTTAGTTCATGTATCTTATTCCGTAATGTGAATGTAGCATAACTTTTTTTTTTTTTAATAAATAAATGATTTAACCCTTGTGCAGTGTTAACATTATGTATGTGATGTATGTTTAATGGTCAAAAATGACCCTGCCTTCACTAAACCCCTAAAATCATTGACTTTTAAACCCCAAATCTATTTTTCATGAAGAAACAACCAGTCATTCATCACAACAAGATATATTTGTGAGTATCTGGGTTGTCTGTGTTCGCGGTACAGAAAGACTGTGTTTATTCAGGGGACACCACTAGTTTTCTCTGCTGTTAAACACATGGGCAAGTCATTTTTGATCCTCAAGACAAGACAAGGATATAGGGTTGTGTACTGTTAATGAGAGTTGTAGTGTAATGCTTTAAGGTGGGGGGAGCAGTGGCTTAGTGGATAGCACGTTTCCCCCACTCCTCCGGGGTCGAGGGTTCAGTTTCCGCCTACGCACTGCGTGTGTAGAGTTTGCCAGTTCTCCCCCGTTCTTCTGGGTTTCCTACACGTACAACGGTTTCCTCCCCCAGTCCGAAGACATGCGTTTAGGCTGAATGACATTTGCTGGCACCTCATCCAGGCTGTCCCCTGCCTTGTGTCCCTAGTCCTCT
>JAOUWY010000002.1:14648196-14666450 GCA_025728095.1 Prietella phreatophila | reverse complement strand
GTGTTGAGTTATTTTGAGGGGACAGCAAATTGACACTGTTACACACGCTGTACACTCACTACTTTACATTGTAGCAAAGTGTCACTTCTTCAGTGTTGTCACATAAAGAGATATCATCACATATTTACACAAATGTGAGGGGTGTACTTTCTTTTGGGAGATACTGTGTGTAGTTTTTTGTCATAAACTCAGTGGCCTGTACCAACAGATTTGATATAAATTTGTTTACAAGTCCTCAAATTGTAATATTTACTGTTTAAAGCTATTCAGTATCAATAAGTATAAAGCCTTAAGGTCTGGGGGATAACATATGAAGAAATTCTACAAGTCCAATTCCAAAAGAGTTGGGACACTGGGTAACATGTAAATAAAAACAGAATGCTACAGTACACGGAATGGGCAGCTCACACATCTGGAAAGGTCCCATCGATGCTGAACGTTTATATACTTTCACAGGAAGAGGCAATCTGTGCGACACGGATGGAATCGACACGCAAGGCCAGCATAGAGCAACAGTGTCTCTCATGTGACCACTGGAATGTGAAAAGTGAGACTGGAACAGAGGAAAAGCAAATAACCTTGAGAAAATGACACTGGGTAAAACACAAATACCACTTTGTTATTGATCTTTGCAAATTTGCGCATAACTATTTAAAAAATGTTGTGTGTGCATGAGTAAAAAACATGCATAGTAAATAACTTGTGTTTTTATTTATTTATTTATTTATTTTAAGTGCACAGTTTTTAGCCTGTTTAAATGTTCAGTACTGTTTTAATGGCACTCTGCCCTGACCCAGTTTTTGGTGGGATAGGTCAGTTGTCTGTAAGACAACTCTCTTTTAGCTCACAAGCCTGGCATTTGGGAGTGGAGCTGTAGTAGGGAATGGGGGTTTGCTACAGACAGCTGCCTGCAGCTCATATTACAGCAAATGCTGGAGAGACCCACCCTGGTGCTGCTCTTCAGAACTAAGAAATGAGAGAGAGAGACAGGGAGGGTGGGTGTGGGAGTGCAGTAACTAAAGTGGGCTGCTTGTTAGGCGTTCACTGCAGAGCGCAGCAGACACCATCGTGACAGCGTGCAAGGGCACGGCTGCAACAGAGAGGGTGCTGGCCTCTCGTGAGCTCCAGGCTCCATTTCTGGTGGCGAAAACATCATGACAAAGGCCCACTTCTTGCCAGAGGCACCTTCCCATACCATGCTTCTCCAAGCATGAAATGAAGCTTTGAAAACCTCCTACAAGATCAGGAAGATTCAGCTGTTTTTCTTTATGTTTTTGGTACATTAACACAAGAATAAGTCAGTTTGCCTCCTGATCATTTAAAGTGATTTATTTATTTTTTGTTTCATTGGATTTTTAAAACATTTATTTTGATTATTTTTGAGTTTGCGGAAGTTCTCTCTCTTTTTCTTCAGAAGCATAAGGCTATGCTTCTTTCCCAAGATTAGCCGGAAAGAAAAGTCAAGGCCTAAGTTGTCCTCCAGCCACCTGGCATCCGCTTTTGCAAGCAGTTAGCCATGCCTGAGGGTAGCATTCATCGGCCACTGTCCCCTCTCCTTCCCAGAGACTGTGGGCACGAGTGCCGGGCATGTGGGGTCACTGTGGTAAGCCTGACAGAGTATGCAGATCACATCTCCAGCTCCTTGCACAAGCAGCGTGTGGAAGCCCATGACCACCAGATATCTAAAGCAGACCAGAATGAGGACTACTTCGATAAAGAGATGGTGGAGCTCATTGAAAAACGAAAAGAGCTCATCAGGTAAAGTTGTTTATGTATAACTGGATACCTGCAATTAGTTAATCATTTATGACTATTTAGGACCAGGTGTGCTATGATGGCATTTAGCACAATAACTATTTTTTGCCTTTCTTTGAGGCATTCCGTTAACTCAAGTGTTTTGGCATAGTATAGATTATGTATCAAAATGTACTGGCTGCTCTTGGACAGGATCAGTAGTCTGAATTAAAAATATTCATTTAGTTCTTTAAAAAAAATTTTTATATGCATATTCATGTCCTACATGCGTTTAGCTCTATTTTAAACTCAACTACAGGTTGGAGTCATGTATCATCAAGCCTAAATCAGTCATCAGTGCTCACTCTCACTCACCCTTTCCCTTTCCTCACTCTGGCCAACTACAACAGATTATGAACTGCAGTCAATGAATAACCGAACATGTAAACTGAGACCCCATAATTCTCAAAATGCTGATCAATTTTGATCTATTTGTCTTGCGACAAAGTAACCAAACAGTGCATGGTAAACGTGAACTAAATGGTCAGAAAGTGAATGGGCAATTATTTTGTTAGATCAGAGTTAATGAAGCTTTGTAATACTTGAATGCACGACTGCTGCTTACTAGAGTTTCTGCTTTCATTGAATAGTTTAATTGAATAACTGTAGCCAGTAAATCAAAAATATTTACGTGTACAGTCTTTGTCGCCTTTGCCAAACAAAACTCAAGGTAGAGCAGATTGTTTTAACACATTCAGGTTATTGAATTTAAAATGAATTTTGCTAAAGCCAGTACATAATTAGCTGAAAACAAACTATTGCTGTGGGCACATTTAGTGTTTTAATGGTAGTAGTTTAAAGGGAGAGTGATAAATAATGAATTGCATGTACTGTAGTGTTACTGGGGGAGTGGCAGGTTCGGGGTGCTAGGCAAGTGACTGATGCCTTGCGTCTGACGTCCTGTCACGTGCACAATCATAGCTCATAACTTAGCCATCATTATGTCCTTCTTTGTAAGGATAACTTGAGGAGCTTTTCGTTACACTTCATTTGACTCATCCTTGTCCCAAATTTTTATCTGCAGAACATAGAAATGCTATGTGTATTTAATTTGCTACTTATGTGATGCAATGAAAACCCGTAGTTCGTAATGATTTATGAATGGTTAAAAAGTGTGCACAATGTGTTTGGTTTAATATTAATTTTGGCTTTCCTCAGACAAGAGGAAGCTGCTTTGAGGAGGGCCAAAGAGGAACAGGAGGCCATGAGAAAGTGGCAAGAGATTAAGGAACAGTGGCACAAACACAAACAGTGGCACCACCAGCAAAGTGGCTCTTGGGGCCCGAGATTCTCCAACTTTCCCTTGTCATCAAGAAGTGGGTTAAATACCAGCTCGCAAGAACCACGTAGGGGGCCCGAGAATAATCGTGACAACTGGAACAGATGGCAGATTAGGAGCGCCACTTGGCATGCTGAAGTGCCCCCTGACTTGCAGAGATGGGAATCCTTAGATGGACGAGGCGGTAGCTTACACAGTAGGGGAAACTACTGGAGAGGAAGACAGGGCACCTATGCAGGTTGCTCTCAACAGCAGAGAAACCAGTCATCCTGGTCCAACAAAGAAGGCAACAGAGGGATCTTTGATAGACCAAATGACTTGCATTGGCAGCAGTCCAAAGCGAATCATTGCACTGCATCATCTAGGCCACATCACCACCAGAAACCACATCACAGGACTGAGAGCCAGAAAAAGTGCTACCAAAGACAGGAAAGTTGTTTAGAAAACGAACCTGGAAAGAGCAAGGGTAAGTCTGACAAGAACCACCGTTGGGCACCGTATCCTCCAGCTTTGCTTGGAGATTCCTTATCTCAAAGTGATATCCAGCCTGCTTCAGATAAGGTGAATTTTGACTCTACTGAGCATTGTAACAAAAAAAGTTTGAATACAAGCACCAAAAGCTTGGAGGGGCGGTCACAAATGGATCTTGGGAGCAGCCATCTTGAATCCTCTAAACCCCAGCAAGAATATGAGAAAGAGTACAGAAAGCAAAGCACCTGTCCAGATAAGAAAAATGAAAGCAGAGGGAAAACACAGAGACCAAGTCACCAATCTGCACCCTCTTCTTCTTTAGCCTTACCTACTCAGAGACCCCCCAAGCATTCGGCAAAAAGGGTCACTGCTAACACTGGTTCAGTGACTAATATCTATCGAACCTCAAGTCAAGACTCTGTTAACTCTAAAGCTTCAAAGCATTCTCATTCTGGCTCCCAGTCCCCTCTAGATGTTTCCATTGGCCAAGAACAGGAACATCTGCTTTCTGAAATGCTGCGCAAAGCAAAGGAGAACCTTTTGAATAAACAAACATCAGTAGAAACTTCTGCCACAGAGGATGACCTCAAAGGTGCTGAGCTGCATATCCAAGAAAACGAGTTGATGGAAGGTTCAAAGCTGAACAGTGAAAAAGGACACTGTACAAGTAAGCGGAAATCAGATGAGCACCATGGAAGAAGGAAAGAAGAAGAGCACAATGGAAGAAGGAAAGAATGGCAGTCTCTCAGTACCATGATTGCTGTGCAGGATGGATGTTCAACAAAAGACATCAACGTGCTGTCTCTGCAATCGCTGCAGGTCAGCACCTCTACCGTGGACCGAGAAGATGAGGAGGAATATGCAGACAGGGAAGAAGATCTTGTCCGAGATCAGAGAATACAAGCTATGGATGAAGGCATAATCTCTGACAGCGATGGCAGCCGCATCAGCCACTCTCTTACCACGGCTGGATGCTCTGTGCCTTCTCTGAAAAAGCTTGCCCTGCCTGCTAGTCTCAAGCGGGACCTGAACCGGCACATCAGCAGCAAAGGCAAAGGAATTGCCCATGAGCCCAACCTGAACATTGCTCGGCGTTTCAGGAATGTAAGTGGCACACGTGAGAGTGAGAAGGACAATGGCCTGAAGCCCACACTGCGGCAGCTAATAAGCTCCTCTGCCTCCAGAAGAAATGTCAACTGGGACCAGGTATATCAGGAGGTCCATCGCAAGAAACAGCAGCAGGGCAAGGGTTTGCCAAGGTAAAATCTGTTTGCTTTTGTTTGCCTTACAGTTTTTGAGTACAAATATCAACATAAAAACAGTGAACACCACAAAACCAATTTAACCACATGTTAACCACATGCATCTGTCTTTGGTCAGGTTTGGAATAGAGATGGTACCCAATGAACCTGAGGGTGCAACCCACATGGAAGATGATGATGGTCCTCTTTGTGAGGGCTTCCAATGGGACTCTATATCTGACTTTAGCCCAGTATCTGTATTTCCATGTAAACGCAGCATGTCAGAAAGTAGTGTGGTCACCCATGGCACCACAACATCCTGTTCACTCCTCAGAGCTGCAGAACCAACTTCTGTCATGAACTTACGAGATAGTTCCAAGCCAGGACTTCAGGCTGTTCATTCACCTATGGAGGAGGATTGTGATGATCAAAGAGATAATGAGGGAATAGCCCAGGCCAAAGAGCACACGAAGGATATGGAGGTACAAAAGGCTGACCAGGATGTAGAGCCTGTGGATGGGGAGAGTAGTTGCATGTCAAGCACTGAGCTGAATGGAAGGAAGAAACGCAGGGCAGTGACGGTGAGTGATTTTGCAATGTTTAAAGGCTGACGGTGTATTATTAGGTTCTGCCTCAGTCATCACTATTACAGCCAAGCTCTGCCATAAAATGTATATCATTATAATTTTTTTTAAATTAAAGTTGGGAGTGAATTTGTAATCTTTTTCATTTCATGAACAGATCCATGAACATTTCATGAACAGAAAGTATAATGTGTAAATCTGTGTAAAACTTTAAGTGTAATCTGATGTGTTGGGTTTTTTTTTTCAGGATGTGGCATCCCCTGAAATTCCTAATTCAGAGAGGAAAAACAAGAGGTTGAAAATCAAGCCTAAGAAAGGTGTGTGATTATTTTAGGTTGAAGGCTTACAATTTTTTTTCTGTACCATGTTATAATGTGTTTTCTTGCATTGTGCTGTGTAGAACGCTCTCAGTTGGACGAGTTGTTGGCTGTTTCTTTGCGAGAGGAGGAACTAAGTAGCTCTCTACAGGCAGTGGATAACAATTTGATCCAGGCTCGATCAGCCGTGCAGTCTGCCTATATGGAAGTGCAGCGTCTGCTAATGGTCAAACAGCAGGTTAGTTGTGATGAGTGAACAGCACCAGTGTTTTTTTCATATAGATAATCTAATTTCTAATCATGTAACTACTCCCTAGGTAACCACAGAGATGAGTTCCTTGAGGGCCAAGCGTATAGATATTCTGCAAGAGTTACAGGGTACAAAAATCTTAAGAATATTTAGCAAAATGTAAGAATTGTGAAAAACTGTAAATGTAGTCTTAGGAAAAATATTTTCTGCTTTATTTTTAGGAGGGTCTGATTCTCCACCAATTACAAGAAACTGTGATGAGAACCTGACCACTGGACCAATCCTGCCATTGTCCTCTCTGGCCTTGCCTGATCTTACTGTTAAGCCCAGTAATCCAGCTACTACGTCTTCCATCCTCTCACCATCATCTGCCTCTAGCCCACCTGTTTTTATTATCAAACGGGAGCATTTGTCACCCGTGAATGTCAGCCCAACACAAGAGCCTACAGACGATCCACTTTCTGGCCCTCACAGTACCACACCAGAGCAATCAGCAGCTGCCACTGCCACTGAGATTGGTGTGGAACCTGTCAGTTTAGGTAAAGTTTCATGTTCTTAAAATCAGAAAATATCTTTGTTGTTACTTTGCTAGTTAACGCTCCGGTAATGACCTATTTTCTCTCCTGCTATTTGCCACAGATGCCACTTTAAAGTGCGACCTTAATGTAAAACTGTGTCCGAAGAATATAGAATGTGCCCAGGATCACAAGTTATGGCTGTCTCCTGCACATCAAGCTCATGTCACCTGTCAGGAGCATATGCTAGACCTAACATCATACCCGAACTCTGGAAGTCCCTCACTTAACCCAGTCTCTCCTAAGGGCTCTCACACAACACAACAGGGACACAACAGTTCAGATGCTAAGGCTGGGAAACGTGTAAGAAAGCTAAAGAAGAAGAGGGTCCTGAGGAACGCACAAGGAAGCACGCAGCCTGACATCAGTGACTCGGAGCCAGATGCCAGGCAACCCTCCCGGCCTGTTCGCAAGATGCGACCACGCCGGCGCACCAGTGACTCCTGCTCCTCCCCCCCTGCTGCTGCTGAAGTAAAAGAGGAGAGCATGGAGCTAACAGGTGCACCGGATCCTCCAGAGACAAAGGGACCAACACTGGCTCCTGCTGGGAAGGAGACTCGGGGCTCTGACTCCTCAGAACTGGAGATGGTGGAGCTCCCCCAATCTGTACCTACGGAAGTGGTTAATTTGGACTCCTCTGACCCAAATGAGGAAGAAAGAAAGCCTCCTCAAGTCTCCAAGGAGTCTGCTACTGAAATGACACAAACCCAGAAGCTTGCATGCAATGAGGTCACATCCACTAGTGAGATTGACACCAGTAGTGTAGTCACAAGCTGTAAAAGGTAGATTTGAATGAAAACTGGTCATTTGTAATTCTGTGGGTTATGGGTAACAAAGTCACCATTTGTAGTCTAAAGTCTTGTAAGCTATCTGCTGTTCTGCAGTAAAATGATAATTGTTAGTAACACAGTAGTAAATATTATGGGTTTTTATATTTGTGTTGTAATTTGTCAGACAGCTCATCTGCTGTTCAGAGGGGTATAAATATATAATATGCAATGTCTTTTTTTTGTGTGTTTGTAGTGTAAAGAATTTGACTCTGGCAGTTATGAAGGAGTCCAAAGCATCTTCCAGTAGGTATTTGAAGTTTACAGGTTGATGTGAACTTAATTGTAAACTACATTGTGTAGATTAAGAAGACACTTTTCTTGAATGACAGTTACTTAGACAGTTATTTTAAACAGTTGTGATCATTGCAATGGGTAATATTTTTAAACATTGTAGTAAGGAGGATATAGTAAACTTAAATTATCCAAGACACATCAATTTAAAAAATAAATACATTTTAAAAACCTGAACACTTAGAATCAGTCCACAGGGCAACCGTGGTATATCTCAGGAAGGACAGTGGAGTCCACATAGCCTAAATTAGAATGATAATGACGAAAATAGTTCATCAACTCCCTAAATTACTTTTTAAGGGCAAGGTATTCTTAGAGCAACTCTTGTGATAACAGCCCATGATGAACCGCAGAGTCACATTTCAGAACACATGCTGTTGAGGTTTACAGTGACATTTGAATTTTTATTTTTATGTTTAAGAATTTTTAGGAATGTATAGG
Organism: Prietella phreatophila; assembly: GCA_025728095.1. Classification (NCBI taxonomy): domain Eukaryota; kingdom Metazoa; phylum Chordata; class Actinopteri; order Siluriformes; family Ictaluridae; genus Prietella; species Prietella phreatophila. The sequence continues at coordinate 14,658,377 of JAOUWY010000002.1, read as the reverse complement.
CAAAACGAACTTGGCTTGCAGTCTTGGTGAATAATCAGTTTAGGTTGTGTATTGCATTTGGGTTCAAGTTACACTCATGATTTTCAAAGTTGTCAGCTCAGCTGAAAGCTTTGTTTGTATGTTGCAAATGGGTTTTTACAGAGTACATGGTGACTGACTCATGCTGTGTCTGTGTACTTTACTAGATGCTGTAACATCAGACGCTGGTGAAGAGGAGATGCCAACTGAGGGCTCATTTGAAGGTCATCAGGAGGCAGTGAATGGAATGCAGATCCATAACGACCTGCTGTTCACCTGCTCAGGAGACCGAACCGTACGAGCCTTCAACCTGATGGTGAGCCCACAACACAGCCCCACAGAAACCATTCACACTATGAAGATGTCATTAGAGCTTATAATCACGATATAATGTGCTGAAATTCATTTCACTAGTTCAGAGGTCCTGTGGGTTGAATAGATTCACTGAATAGAAAAGATCATCAGATACCGTGTTCTCTTAATATATTACAGAGCCGTAAGTGTGTGGCAGTGTTTGATGGGCACAGCAGTAAGGTGAACTGCTTGGTGGTGTCATCTGGACCTGGCTTGCCACAGCGACTCTACTCGGGATCTAGTGACCAAACTATCCGCTGCTATAACATGAAGGTGCGGCTCTCTACCTCTGCTCCACCAGGCCTTCACTTATTATTGACCCTTATTTACTGGTAATGTTCAGACATTGTGTTAATCTTGCATCCTGCGACTGTGTGTTTTATATAGGTTCTACATCTGAGGTTTATTTATTTATTTAAAATTTCCAAATGTTGACTGCTTGCTGCAGCAATATGGGGGACACCTGAAGACTCCGCTTTTCTGCTTTTACTAAACAAGCAGTCATACCGAGAACAAATAAAATTTACCCAGTGGACATGCACTTATGTTCATTTTGTAGCAGTTGTTTAAAGTAAGCATACACTCAGCTGGTTGTTTATAAATCCAAATTTATTTACACTTCAATTTCGACAGACTTGCTTTAAATGCAATTTCAACCAATACATGTTTTAGCATTTATGCGGTTAGCATGGAGCCATCTTGTCTATTAACATACACTCAGGTTTTTGTGGTAAAGTACTGAGGATTCTCTTGAATGGTCTACTAAACAGGATGTACAATATATAACAATCCTATACGATGGATTCTGTGGAATATACACTCACTGGGCACTTTATTAGAACAACTGTACACCTACTCTTTCATGCAATGATCTTACCATTCAATCATGTGGCAACAGTACGCATTGTACTGTTGCCACATGATTGACCATGCATGTATGTGCCCTCACGGTATCAGCAGCTTCAGGTAATGACGGACAACTTTCATAAGGGGGGGCGGGGGTGGCGGGGAGTGAGCTCATTGATCTTGATTGTAGTATGATTGTTGGTGCCAAACAGACTGGTTTGAGTATGTCGATAACTGCTCAATTAGAACAGTCTCTAGACTTTACTCAGAACAGTGCTAGAAAGAAGAAAAAACATCCAGTGAGTGCCAGTTCTGCAGATGGAAATGCCTTGTTGTTGATGAGAGAGTTCAGTTGAGAATGGCCTATTTGAGTATTGCTGCTGACCATGTGCCTAGGTTCATGGCCACACTTTACCCATCTTCTAATGGCTACTTTCAGCATGATAATGCACCATGTCACAAAGCAAACTAGTTTCATGAACATGACAATAAGTTCAGTGTTCTTCAGTGGCCTTCCCAGTCACCTGATCTGAATCCAATAGAACAGCTTTGGGACGTGGTAGAACAGGAGATTCGCAGCTTGATGGATGCACCTGAAGAATCTGCAGGAATTACAGTCGTGTCAACATGGATCTTAATCTCAAAGGAATGTTTCCAACATCTTGAGGAATCCGTGGCATGATGAATTGAGGCTGTTTTGAGAGTCATATGGAAGCCCTACCCAGTATTAGTATAGCAGTCCTAATACAGTGCTCACTAAGTATATGTTTTAAACACTTGTTTTTAATCTGCATCTTCTGTTTGCTTACATTGTGAGCTGAGTCCACACTCACAGATCTTTACTTGGCTCAGTTGCTATTTTGTTTAATCACGATTTGTTTAGTCTAAGCATGTCTTCATCAAACTCATGCTCAGTCTCCGATCAAAGTCTGCATTGTTGATGTTTCCCTCAGACCCGAGCGTGTGTGCAGCAGCTCAGCCTCTCTGACCGTGTGCTTTGCCTCCATAATCGTTGGAAAGTGCTCTATGCAGGGCTGGCCAACGGTTCAGTGGTCACCTTCAGCCTTAAGGTAAGCTTCATTCGTGTTCCCCACCCAGGATGACATTAATCTGCACATGCTTTAACTCTCGAGCTTTAGCATTACACTTTTTTAAATTTTAGTATATGTGAATTTTTTATTATACCATTTAACAACCTAAATATTTAGTGTGTAGTGTTTGATTTTTGGATACTCAGGGTACAGTGTGTGCTGTGCTTTGGCTGTTGAGCCACTCAGAGGCATCTTGTGTTTTAAAAATATATACATATTTTAATGTAGATCAAATCATTGTAGTATTAATCATCTGCTTGAATGAGCTTGTAGAGTGTAGGCCTTGCCACACTGTTTACGATGTGCTGTTCTCTGAGTGTTTGTGTGTTTTGTTCGATCTGCTTTTGCAGAACAATAAGCAGTTAGATGTGTTTGAGTGCCACGGGCCACGGGCGGTGAGCTGCTTGGCTACGGTGCAGGAGGGAGCACGACGAGTGTTACTTGTTGGTTCTTATGACACCACCATCAGTGTAAGAGACGCCAAGAGTGGCTTGCTGCTGCGTACCCTAGAAGGGCACACTAAAACAGTCCTCTGCATGAAGGTGTGTGTCTTTTAATGTGATACTGTATTGTATCTTAAGTTATTTTGTGTTGCAGATTTGTTTTGGTTGGCGTACTTGCGTATCGAGCTACGTACTGTTCATATTCCTTTCTTATCTACTCCATTTAAATTGTGTACCCTTTCCTCCTGAGCCTTACTGTTGCTAGGGTAGTAATGCAGTGTTCATTTGATATATGTATATTATACCTCATCTGTTGTGTTCGACAAGTTCCCCAAGTGGTTTAATAATTTAGTTTTGCATGTAAGTGCAACTCTTTTCTCTATTCTGTATGTTCTTTTCGGAGGTGGTGAATGATCTAGTCTTCAGTGGATCCAGTGACCAGTGTGTCCATGCACACAATATACACGTGAGTGTTTTTACACACTTTTTGTGAGGAAATTTGCCACATGTGCCTGAAAGGTTATTTATCTTTATTACGTCTGTGTTGTGCAACTTGTAGACGGGGGAGCTTGTGAGGATCTATAAGGGCCATAGTCATGCCGTCACTGTGGTGGCCATACTGGGGAAGGTGATGGTAACAGCATGCCTGGACAAGCTTGTCCGTGTGTATGAGCTTCAGGTACGAATATTACAGTCTCTTGTAAAGTTTGTTGTGTTTTAGAGTATATGATTATGATTGAGTGTACATGATCAGTTTTTATGTCTTTTTTGTGTGTATTTGATGAGTGTTTACATTGTTGGTGTGGCTGTCAGTCTCACGACAGGTTACAGGTGTATGGAGGACATTCAGACATGGTGATGTGTATGGTCATCCACAAGAGCATGGTCAGTATAGTTTGCTCTACTTTTCTACACACTTTATTCAGTAATGCGTATTGTGTAAATAAGTGGCTACCATCCTGGCACTTAACACTTCATAACAATTGTGTTATATTTTATGATTATTAGTATTTCTCATTGAGCTGCTGATAAATGTCTTGAAATCTCTGTTGTTGTTTTTCTTGTTCTATTAGATATATACAGGTTGTTATAATGGTAGTGTACAGGCTGTCCGGCTGAACCTGATCCAGAATTATCGCTGCTGGGTAAGAGACTGGTGTGCAGTGTTTGAGAGCTAATGTGTGATAATATTGCTGTGCAGTGTTGCGGCATTATTATCCGTTGAGCTGGTGTGTAGTCTTGTTGATGTGCAGGAGAATTGGTGCACTTCTGATGTGATGCTATTGTGCTTCTCCGGTAGTGGCACGGATGCTCGCTGATCTTTGGTGTAATGGAGCACCTGCAGCAGCACCTGTTGAATGACCACACCAGTCACACGCAACAAACGCTCAAGTGCCGCTGGAGGAACTGTGACTCCTTTTTTAATTCCCGCAGCGGCTTTAAACAGGTACCAGAAAGTCTCTCGTCTAGTTTAAAATGCATTTCTACATGTCATTTTGTTTTTTGGTTCCTTAAAAACCAGCACTTTATGTAGTGCTTTGTGCTGTGCCAATTGTGGGTGTCTGTGAGCTCACAAATGAATGAATAAAGAAAGAATGGAAGGAAGGTAATATGTACTACAGGTTTGCTATATGCGACAGACTTTAACCATACAGTATAAACAGCGTCTTATGCGTGTGACATTTCTTGCTAGCATAGATAAAGCACTTTAATAGGTTTAGTTCTTGTAGTGATCAACAAGCTAAGTAATCTACTAATGTGACTGTTAATCAAAGTAGTACATTAAATGGTAGGAATGAACTGGATATTAGGATTTGTAAACATTTCTCAGATTGGACAACAGTTCTTAATTTAGGTCGAACAGGGCTGCTGCACCCCTTATCTGAGGGGTAACACTATTGCTGTTGTTATTGGTTGGTCTCAAAGCAATACAATTTCAGCATAATGAAAATGCTCAATGTGAATAGCTTTTACCGTATGGTGTTTGAAACCAATTCTTATGAAAATAAGTGTAATGTATTATTATGTTAATGAGATAATGGTGTAGGTATTGGGCAAAAAATGCAATTTGCCTGTATCTGATGGTCTCATAGGCCCATTATTTGCTCCCCCAAAAAAACTTCTACAAAATACATTAAACTTATATTTAAATGAAAATGTTGGGTAATTGGGACGTTTTGAGAATGAGGAGATAATGGTGAAGGAAAGTCTGCGATATTACTGAGCTTCATGGCGCCATCTACAGGCACGAGCTTATGAGACTTGAACCTTTCAAGGTGGAATGGAAAATCTGGATAAGAAACCAACTTCATCCTCGTCACCTAGCTAACAATAGTTGTTTAAACTGCTATTATCGTACGGTAAAGAAATGTGTGTGTATGTATCTACAAATTATTCAGAAGGTCCTTGTATTATATTTGTCAGCTATTTTTATGGAACTATAATACAGTTTCCCTGCTGCTGAACACTCGGCTCCGTTCCTTCCACCAATATGATTTCATTTTATTTTTTTTACATTTTGATAATAAACATTTTGTGGATTTTCTTATTTTATGTGAACTCTTTTACAGACAAATATATATATATATATATATGTGTGTGTGTGTGTGTGTGTGTGTATATATATATATATATATATATATGTAATTTTGGTGGTATTGACGACGATTTGTTCAGAGGAATGGGACAAAACTGAACAAACAACAAAGTACTAATATTGGCCATTTGTGGTGTCTGAACACTTTTTTTTTCCCTGATCAATTTTAGTTTTTAAACATCTTTTTAATGCTTATGAATACATTTTGTTGATATTTACAAGTACAATGTCGAAAGACGTTGTGTGTAAATTTGAAGTGGATATATGTACTGGAAGTATATTAAATAACAAACAATAGTTTCTGAATACATATTTCCCCTCACTGTATACAAACAGTTATAAAACATCCTACATGACTTTTTAACACAGTGTTTTTCTCGTCTTTACAGGCCATGCAAGCTCACATGCAGAAACATGCAGAGGAGGACAGTAAATTGGAGTCTTAAGGGGTCCTGGAAAGGTCACCCTAGATAATCCAAATAACCTCCTCTTCTCCCATATTGGGAAGATCTCATCTAAACCTCAGGATAGGAGCTCTTTCCTTGCAGTCATTTTTCTATGTGTAATCAGATACCAACAGCTGTCATCTTAGAAGGAGAGGACAATCTGCTTTCAGTTCTAGATACTGGTGATGTGTAGGTTTTTTTTTTTTTTTTTTTTTGTGAAATAGAAACTACAGCGTGTATAGAAACTGTAGACAGTGTCATCTCTGTTAGCATATTTTGAAAGAGCAATGCACATAGACTTTTATCGCTGTCACTTTACTGCTTAGTAGATGTGTTGGGGGCTTTTGGCATCCAAAGGTTCTTCACTTTTACTTTGTTTTTGGTTTTTTTTTTCTTCTTTTTTTTTTAGATTTTGCAAGTCCTCTTTCAGTGGAGCTGCTGGTATTCTGACTGTGAAGGTTGAACCATTTTCTTGTTCCTCTTGTCCATGTACACTGTAATCATATCTCTTTATGTGAAGATAGACAGACCTTTCTGTTGGCACATCATGATCATTCTGTCATCTTCAAGGAAATATAACAGATGCACAGGTAATGGATAACAGGTCTCTCTTCCTGCTCTTTACTCACCTGATTATACACAGTATTATCAGCTCTGGGATGTAATGACCAAATAAATACTAAGAATTAAAAAAGAACTGTGGGGGGGAAACAACCCTGTACAAATTGTTGGACAGGCCAGAAGAGTTGTTGCTGCTGCCCCCTTCTGCCTAAAAACACATTTAGTTCATTATTTTGTATGGCATGGGTTCAGGGACGTTTGTCATTTGGGGTGTTTTGAGGTTTAATAATATGGTACGCCTGTCTTCTTGAGCAACCAAGGTTTTTGTTTGTTTTTAAACTAGAAGTGTTTTCTGAAGACCCCCATTTCTTATAATTCACTCACAGCTCATATAAGGACATTTTTTCACAGCTATTCCTACACCAAAACAAGGTGGGACAGTCGAGATTTAGTGAAATATATTTGTCATAACTTAATTCAAAATTTTAAACAGTTTTTAAAGATTTCTTAAGAGGGTGGTCAGGGGTTTTTTTTTCTTCTTTTTTTTCTTCAAATCTTATCTCCTAAGTGGTTTTACCTTTTCCGTCATTATTTTTGAAAGATGGCTTCATATAGGCCTTTTATTGTGTTTGTGAGGTTGTTTTCCTTTCTGATTTTTTTTTTCCTTTTCTCTGTACGTGGTTGCTCACTGAGGTTAAGTCGCAGTGGAGAGACTGCTTGTTTTCCATAACTAAAAGAGTTGCTGTTCAAGGAAATGTATTTGCTGTGATTGTGACAGGTCCTGAAATATGACAGTCGGTGTGTGTAGCCCTCTGTGAGCAGAATGTGTGGGAGTGTGCTTATGCCCAAGTAATACAGTGCAGTATTGCTGGTTTAACTTGGATTTTTTTGCACAATGGTTCTCACGTAGTTGAGCGATTTCTATATGGGCTCTGCCCTTTTGTGGTTTCAGAAACTTTATACAGACATTTATATGGATGTGGGTGGAGGTGCATGCAGCTTAGCTGTACAGCCCACTTTTGACTGAAGGTGTGTGTGTGTGAGAGTGTGTGAGAGTGTGTGCGTGTTTGTCTGTATTGCAAGTTGTTAAAGTGGTTGAAGTGATAAGTGACTGATGAAGTGGAGAGCATAGTACCAGACCCCCTCTCCCATGCCATAGCACTCAGACGCCATTTAGGCAGCACGCAGAACCACACCCAATAATAAACTACAGCTAGTTGTCTTCTTTTCAGTAACATAACTTTAAACATTTTAAACTCGGACCATGTTCTGTCTTGAAGTCTGTGCCACAGTAAGCTACATTTTAACTATCCTACCCCACTCACTGAAGAGATTTGATGTTACTCTAAAATATATTGTTTTGTTGCTGGCCTTCAGCCGCAGGTTTTTCTCACTCGTGATCCCATTGACCGAACATCTTTCTCTCTATCAGTGGTGTGTAGCATTTGGGGCAGTTTGTCAACCTCTTATCTGGTCTTCCCAAAGTTGATTTGTTGGTTTTGTTTGTTCATTTCCACTGAATACCTTGTTATAATAATAAAATACATTTAGAGTTTTGTCAGCCTGGTATTTTGTGTCCATGCTTTGAAATATTTCTTGTATGCACACTAGCTGATTTAATGTTTAATATTTTTTAACTGAACATTTTCAAAAGGAAAAAAAAAAGATTCTTGAGCCAAGAACTGAAGTCATTTATTTGAATAAAGAGGTAAAGAACTCAGTATACTCTTCTGACCAAACCTTAAATGTATTCATCACCCAGAAGAAAAGTTTAATCTCCACATATGCAGTGGAAACAAACCCTGAACACATTTCTGAGTTCTGCATTTGAGTGGGTTTGTTAGGTATTTCCTCTTACTGTTAATGTTTTTTTTTCCACCAAACAACTTACTAACAGGCTTGTGGAAACAAAGACAGAGGGATCTTCCAACAACAAAAGTGAATAGCCTGAAAGTGAAATGTGTGAAAACTGATATTTTATCTAATTCAAGTTTATGGATTTGTTTATCACAGCCAGTTAGTTAAAAAACAGAGCAGAGGTATTCAAAGAAAAATCTGAGGTACTGCATTGTAACAGGAAGCAAGAGGTTTCAGGTGTGGGTATACGAGTGAGAAAGAGATCAGAAGACGGGCCTAAAGAGGAGCAAAATGAAAGCGTATGAACAGTAGCGAAATGTGGCATGAAACCTTGAGCACTGCAGTAAAGGAAGGAAATAAAGTAAAAGTGTTGTAGGTTGAAACAGAATTCTAGAGATGATTGGTGCCACTGAGTACACGGAAGATGAGCCTCAGGACACTTAGGAGGCTTCCGTACTGCAAAACCTTCCATGTAGTCTAAAACATGCGGTTGAAGAGATGATGACATCATGCCTGCCTACATGTGAATGCCATATCTCCTGTCCTGGACTCTGTGGTATGTGGAATGGTGTTAAAGTTTAGTAATACGAATTTATGTGAAGATTGTAAACAATTGTGCTATATCAAGGCTAAAAATACACAGAGAAGTGATGGAGGTTTGGCACATGAGTTTGAGGTAAAGGCTGGTGGTTCTGGTCCTGTTCTTTGGGTTCACCTGGATCCTGAGTGTGTTTAGGCATACAGGGTCAACTGGAGCCACTGAGAGAAAGCAACAGCTCAGAATCAGATGTAAACATATGAACAGCTGTATATAGTCCAATCACAAGACTGCTGCTGAAAATCTGACACAATCCTTATGAATATTAAAGTTGTGGAAGGTCTGTTGAGCTGTATATCATCAACTTACTGTACTTAATGCTGATGAACATCAATCAACAAACTCCCTTTTAAACTAACGTTTGAGTTATATACCTCCATTACAGACAGTCTGATGGTGCCGTCTCCATCCTGATCAAAGGCCTGGAACGCTCCTGGAAAGAGACCAAGTTTGCTTTGTGTAAAGTAAGGAATGTTACAGTATTAGCAGAAATTTTGTCAAAGTGATCCATTGCAATCACAATTTAGAAGCAAATAGATAACGCCACTTACTGAACATCCCCTCCAAACGCACAAGACAGCTGCCAAAGCTGCCAAAGTCGATGTTCATGTTCTCATTGGCGTAATGCATTGTCACAGTGTTGTACAGTGGGTTGTTGAGATGGAACCCTGAATGACACATAACACGCATGACTGCACAGTGACAAGTCCATTAGAACGAATTCATATTTCAAAACAACGTCAACAAAAAAAAAATGCATATGTCTAGTAAATTTCAGCAGCGTTATACAACAGTTAGTTCCGGTACAGTCATTTGATTGGACAAGTGGTGTTCCAAGAGTGATAATATTTAGTGTAACCGCACTGGGATGTTTCACTGTTTGTATCACTCTGTTTGTCAATGTTCACCACATAAAATTCCAATTCTAGTGATAGTTTGTTTAGCTGAAAACCTTTCTACAGTAGAGTATCATGAGTGGACATTATAACTCTTATAATATAAACATAACTTTTGACTTAAAATGCACCTTTAACGGGAACGTACACATCAATGTAAGCTGACAGGCTATAAAATATAAAGCAAATATAAACAAAACATTTGGCCATATTGTGTCCAAAATGTCAGGTAGTTGAAATTAATTTCTTGTTTATAGAACGTTTGTATAAAATCAATTTTGCACAAGCAAGAGTGTGGTTCTACTGAATATGGACATGGCTCTGATTACTTCCAGCCAAAGTAAATACTTGCATTGTTAACTGATACTAGAATTCATACTAGAATAGTCACCTATTCATTCATCCATCCATCCATCTTCAACCGCTTATTCCTTCTTCAGGGTCACGGGGAACCTGGAGCCTATCCCAGGATCAT
>JAOUWY010000002.1:14626344-14636366 GCA_025728095.1 Prietella phreatophila | reverse complement strand
ACACACACACGCCCACACACACACACACACACACACACACACACACACACACACACACACACACACACACACACACAATACCTGCTAATGAGTGTACCAGTCTGCAGAGAGAATTTACGCAAGCAGAACTGCTTTTTGTCCCTATAGTTGAACGAGTGTCCATCATCCTCATACAGCAGACCTTCAGCATTGCCCTGTAATGAAGGTACTCATCAACACTGAAGGAAAGCATAAATTATAATCTTAACTAAAATTTTAAACATTTATACAGTAGAATGAAAGTTTCCATAGCCTTAGGACAAAATAAAATGAAGAAACTTTCTTTATAACAAGACATTAGTGTTAGGTTGTACAAAAGTTTATAATCACAAGTACGAACAAAACAACGAAAACGGTCGATAGTGCATATTAAGATTAATGGTACAAAATATCAAAACAATATCAGTAACAAGTTGGTATCTCCCATTCTGAATGTGACAAAAAAAAATTGCTTATTCAATCTTTGCCCATTACTCTGGACAGTGGTCATGTGATGGGGAGAGCTGGTAGGTGGGAACTGGCAGATGAGCAAATTGGGGAGAAATAAAATAAATAAATATTTTTCAAACTATATTTCCACTTTTTCAGACTGTGAAGAGGTGCAAATATTTACATTTACACTACAGCACTGTTGAATTCTCGATTCTGACTGGCTGACAGACACTGAGCCATTGATATGTAGTTATTAGAGAGAGAGAGAGAGCGAGCAAGAATGACCCATCGTCAATTATTCCTTATTTATGGCATTTGACAGATGCCCTTATCCAGAGTGACTTACATTTATATCATTTATAATACTGAGCAGTTCAGAGTTACGGGCCTTGCTAAGCCCTTCCGAACAGTAGTCCAACGTCTTAACCACTGAGCTACCACTGCCCCTTTAAACCTATATCAGGATATTACTAATAAGGATGATCACCTCCAAGTCTGGAGCTACAGTAAGACAGAAGGGATATTGCTGGAGATCAGCGGTGCAGGAACCACAGCCTGTTCTCCTGGCCACAACTGTTCCTCCACGCTGCAGCACAGGCACCTGGAAAATAGACACAGCAAACACAAATCATATAGGCCAGGTTGAGTTTCCTGAACAAGGTGTACCCCGAGTGCGGTTTGGCTAGTGTGTGTACTGTAATGGAGCATTGACTCACCGTCTCCAGAGTCACAGGAAGTGTCAGAGTCTTTCCTCCTCTGTGCACCTCACCGTTGCTGACATCATACCACAGCTACCACACAAAACAACACACATCGCTACTTAGGTGCAATACGTATATACATAACACTGATAATGACGTTGAGGAGCATGCAGAGCATTAGCCTGACCTCATCTGACCCGGGCAGTAAAATCTTGACTGCTGTGACTCCTGGATCAGTCACAGGACAGGCCAGGAGTGCACTGCCTGAAATCATACACAGCAACATTGCCTACACATTATACATTGTAATTTGTTCTGTACAAAAATGTTTTATATAGGGGTATAGAGTACTTTTATTTGTAAATGTGGATTAGTCATACTTACCAATCATGTACTGGTTTTCCACAGTGAAGGTTTCTGTCTCCTTTGGGAACTCCACCCACAGAGGTCTGAGACAAACAAAACAAAAAATCTTCACTGGTTTTTGAAAACTAATCTACAGTGAAAAGCCCAGTCCATCACCAAATCATCCCACAGCCACACTAGCACCAAGACAGTACCAGGAAGGTTTCTACTGTGTTAATTACTCTTCTGTATGATATATAACACCTAACAAAGTCTGTTTTTTTTATTGGTCCCATTTGTCAAAAAAGTTTGAAAGGATTTTATGTAGAATATTCTGCTTTTGTAACTGCCGTCTGCTGTTAGACACAATTACTTTAAGTGAAAATCAGTTCAACTCCATTATGTATTATGATCGACTTTATTATTTTGTTAATAATTTTAACATTTTGAATGGATGTACTGAAATGGTTGCATTCATTTAAATGTATGTAGTAATTAGATCCTCAATCCAGGATGTATTCCCAGCAGTTCCAGTTATACTGTGACCCTGATTAGAATGGCAATAAAGTAAAAAAAGTTGAAAATTGCATACCTCATTGGGGGCAATGCTGAGGTATGGGCTAGGTGAAAGAGAGTGTACCAGTAAGGCAAGAGGCAGTATCTCTGTTGGATTGCTGATCGCACTGCTGAAGTGACTGTGCTTCCAAACAACCAGGGCTCGCGCCGCATGGCCCGGCATTCTGAGTGGCCTCTATAGAAAGGCTGCAGCGCCCCTGCCTGGTACCAGCGCACCAGCACCTCAGGGTCTGGATTCTGCACAAAGCCTCCTACATCAGCTATAAACACACAGATTACAGACATAAATTATGATACATTTTTAAATCTTGACAATGTATAATGTCAAATATCAGTTTGCGCCTTTCTTGGCAGCCACTACAGGAGGTAAACAAACCCCCACAAAACTGCATTCCAGTGACACTCAATGACAACAGCATTGGGATTGAGATCTTCAAATACTCCCAGGTAGCAACATTGTCCCCTGTCCATACAGCACCTGTGGGGGAAATAAAAAATAAAAAAATAGAAACACAACATTGCTGTATTTTTCCATTGTACACTTAGAAATCTTAATTGAGCCAAATGGAAAGAAATCGAAATTGTTGCTTTAAGTTTATGCTCAACTGACTTCAGAGTAAATTGGAACGGTCACAGGGATAACTGCAAAGTGAAAAATGACTGTAACATCATTACAGTGTATCAGTAATGACCATTAATTAATCATTACCCATTCTTATTTTACTAATTAATCCTTAACAAAGCATTGAAGACATCTATAATACAATCAGAAAACTAAAGTATTTTTCGTTTGCTATGTTTTTGGGGAAGCAATTAACATTTTTGGTACAGGTTGAAAAATAAAAAGGTCAGTAGTGTGTTTCACCCTCTTTTGAAATGAGTTTTTTTAATGCAGTGTTTTCCAGTAGAGTTACACAGTGTACGGCATGATATGCATAACCAATCAGCAACAGAGTGCTGCTACACGCATCCAGAGTCAATCATGCGGTCACTGTAAAACCATACATTTGTATAATTTACCACTGGACCGGTGGCTAACAGAAAAAACACAACACAGTTTTAGTTTCTCATGCCAAAAGTTCTGATACATTGTGCAGTAGAAAAATACCTACAGATTTTGGCTTACCCATTCTCTGAGATCCAGCAAAGAAGGAGCGTGACAGAACAAATGGTCTCTCCAAGCCACCAGAGCGAGTTATCAAACCCTCAACTGTTGCCATGTGCTGTGGAGAGAATATTGCTGTGATTACGTATGCTGCCTAAAGATTTAACAGTGCAAAATAAGGATGGATTCTATGGCTGCTGTCACCTGGAAAAAGCCATACAGGTTATGTAATTCCCTGTGTTCCCAGCCAGAGCAATGAACCACGTCTTTAGGCATTGTCTTCTCTGGTCCATAAAAGACAGAGGGCTCGTTCATGTCATTCCACACAAACAAGGACTCTGTAGACCCCTATTCCACAAACACATTAGACAAAGTACAGAAAAAGATAATACATGTAAATACTATGCATGAGAATAGTCAGAGCTTAGTCAGAGGGAGGTTTCAACTCTTCTGTACATCCTTACTTTATACTTGTCAAGCGAAAACTGTCTGGCATACCACGACCTTGTCCTTGAGCTACTGAAGTCCAAGTAGCAGGAATCACCTGAAGATACACCACAGTGACAAACCTGTAACTTTCAAAACACCAGTCTGATCATTAAAAGACCATCAAGGTGCTGGAATTGTGGAAATTATCATTAAAGTTTGATAAGACAACAAAATGGTAAATGGCAAATGGCGCACTTATATAGCGCTTTTATCCAAAGCGCTTTACACTGGTTCTCATTCAACCATTCACACACACCCATGGTAGCAGAGCTGCTGTGCAAGGCGCTAACTTGCAATCGGGAGCAACTTGGTTCAGTGTCTTGCCCAAGGCATGTGGAGTCACATGGGCCGGGAATCGAACTGCCAACCCTATGATTAGTGGATTAGTGGACAACCCGCTCAACCACCTGAGCCACAGCCACCCAAAATAAAACAACCAGTCTTGCAACAGAAATTGGGAAATGCTGAGATATAATAAAAAACATTATACCTGGCCAGCATGTTCCATGATAAACACCACCATTGCTGTCTTTCACAAAATGGCCTTCATCTCTGGCTGCACAAAATAAAGGCCAATCAGGGTCAGCTTTGATATGGGGATCATTGATAACCACCATCTAAAACACATAAAGAAGGAAACTATTGTGACAGTGGATATGTGCATTAAAAACAAATATTGTTAAAGAAAGATAGGAAGATAACCATACAGGTAACTGATGAATTTTGCATGCCCACCTTCCTTTTCTTTCTCTGCAAATGGAGCTGCAAGTCCACTGGGTTAGAAAATAGTTTGGAATCCCAGGTGAAGTAGCGTTTCCCTTCAGTGTGGTCTATGTCCAGCCAGATTACATCATAAGGGATGGTATGGTAGTCAAAGCCAGCATCCACAGCTTTCACATCCTCTTCATCCCTATAGCTCCAGCGACACTGGTGATATCCCAGGGAAAACAAAGGTGGCAAGGCTTGGTATCCTGTCAACAGTGGAGGAAAGACATTCACATGAATAGCCCTACTACTTAGGAACGATGTTTGGGATTGTCACCCATCAGAGAATTATAGGATACTTCCATTTGAGTTTTCAGTGAAAACTCCACTGCCTACTACTTTTGTATATACTCAACGTGTAAGTAACAAGCTGTCCAATCCACACCATTCACATTCTATCAGTACTACCAACATGCTTCAGATTTATTTAAAAATGAACAAACATACATACAGTTTGATGCCCATATTTACAACACTGATAACAGTCAAAGCTGGGCCAGCTGGCAATATAACAGTTCAATTTAACATGAGGCAAAACAGGGAACAAACTGCATGTTCGTGTTTATCCTGGTTACCCATGTCAGTATACTGAACACTATTATAGTGCAGATATTTTGTACTTTGTAGATCTGCAGAATTTTTTTTTTTTACTTTGTACCTGTACTCCACAGTCACAACATTTTTGTACATGATGATTTTAACCCACACATGCAAGTACAAAATATAGCAGGATGCAAGTAGAGATTCATTCAAGTTGCATGCATCATCAAATAGAATCATTGGTTTAAATGGAAGCTTACCTGTTCTGTCAGACAGAAAACATATCAACACTTTTGTGTAAGTTGGCCTTGAGACCACAGTTTATTTGAGAAACTGTGATCAGCCAGAGCTTTAATGTAGTGAATTATTAGTGCACATTTGTTAATATTTGACAAAGGCAGTACACCTGTGAGTTGTGCATACTGAGAAAACACTTGGGTTGGTGAAGGTCCAAGCAGTATGAAACAATCAATTTGTCCACACTCTGACACCCAGCCCACATCGATTTGAGGACTTTCTTTGCTCTTATTCACTGGTGGGCCATCCTCTCCCTGCTGAAAAACACACCATATAAAGTACAATGGAGTTGGTATCATCATTCAGCAACCTCCAAATTTCTCGCTTCATTATAACTGACAACATTTTGACCTCTATTGATTGAGTCATATTCTTTTGTGCTCCAGTTATGATGTCATCATCACAAGATCATCAGTTACGGAAATAAGTTAAGATTGTTAAGATGGCTGGACATATGCATAGTGGTTTCCAATAGGACCTAATGCATATTGCATTTTGGCCTAGCTTATTATTACAACAAAAGAATTAAAAGAAAAAAAAAAGTGGTGCCCTACAAAATACAAAAAAAAGATTGTCTGGCTTACAATAGCCCTTGAGACCAGGGTAGAAACAGGCTTGGGGAGAAACGGAATACATGTAACAGCATTACGTAATCAGGATACAAAAAAAACTGGTAACTATAATCCATTACAGTTATGTCGAAAAACAAAGTAAACAGATTACAGTTACATTCTGTAAAAAAATAGGAATACTGTCAGGATTACATTTTTTGTTCCATTTATAACCAAAGAAATTAATCTTTTGGCATAACACAATATAGACAGCTGCTTGATAATAGTTCTGGTTCTCTCTTGACAGTTGTGGCTCACATGAGCAACCTCATGGTGCGTGCGCTAATAAATTTTGAGTGAAGTTAATTTGGTAGAGATTAACACAAATTTTTCTCTGAAATGTGCTGAAATGCTTTTGTTACAGTGACCATACGTTCTCTTTTTCCTTAAAAAGCATCCGGACGGTTTTTATACATTTGAGAAAATGCCTGGGATTTGGCTTTAGTTTCATTATGATGTGCATATGGTCTAATATGGCATCCTGTGTGCGCATGTTTGCATTGCTTTAACCCCTCTCTGTAATTCCCGCCTTCTCACACACCAATTGGTCAATTATAAAAGGCTTGCAGCAACTATTGGCCAAATTCCTGCCTCTCAACTATTACCCTGCTCTTAGTGAACACGTGAAGGTGAAGCACAGTTGTGTACGACATCAAAGAGTTGCTTGACAATAGCAGCAAATGCCAGCAGTCAAGAGTCGAAACAATGCTCATGGCCATATAAGGTCATTTTTAATTTCATGTTATCACATTTCTTCATATTACATAGCCATTCAAAATGTGCAAATTATGGCAGAAGGTACACTTGTGGCATCTGATATTTTATTTTATTCCATGGACATTCAAACATGGATGTAATCTTTTGTGATGTAACGTTACCCGCATCAGGGACAATGATCTTTATTTGTTATATTTATTTTATTAAAACAAATCCAAACCTTGAACCTGTTTTTATGCTCTAAATTAAGCTCTAAAGAAAAGTATTTATTTTCTCTAGACTTTATTTACATATTTGACCTTGAAGTAATCCAAAAATAATTAGATTACATTACTTTCATATTGTGACACTTGGATTATGTTACTGATTAAATTAAAAAAAAAAATTCAAGTAATTTGTAACTGTAATGGAATACATTTTTAAAGTGACCCTCCCCAACCTGGGTATTAATAGATGGAATGATACCTCCTGACAGGTTGAGCCATACTGCAGATCTACCAGAGTTTCAGAGGTGTTGATCCAGAACACCCCCAGCGTCCTGTCTGGCTTGTGAGCCAACAGAAGAGGAACAGAACCATAAAGCCCCAGTCTGCTGTTGATCTTATAGGCAAACACATCCAGGTTGTACAATCGATACGGCTCACAGCCACTGTAAAACAAATGATCAAGTTGGTGAAGCTGTGGTTTAGGAATATGGTTTAGGAAGCTATCAATTCAAAGAAATCTGTATCATCAGTTTAATCAATTTTAAATATTTGAATGCACACCCTTTTTAATTAGCTGATGCAGGACTGACACATTAAATCCTGACTCTACCTGGTGTCCTTCAACTGGAGAGAATCTGCATGCTCAGGAATACCATAAGCGTGGCTGAAACCATGGAGCCGAAGGTCAATACCCACTGAACTGTGGCCTATATGAAAAAGAATGACAATAATAAATGGCTTGGCTTTATAATGGCTCAAACTTAAATTTTAAAGTAAAGCAACACTAGGCAAACACACCTTTTGCTTTGATGTCTTGCCCTAAAGGATTTTCTTCACCCTGTGAAATGAGAGAATTAGAGTTTGACCACATGACCAATACTTGACCAATGTTATTATTAACAATAATAATGCAGCATTTTATGTACGTGTGTGCATATATATATATGTGTGTGTGTGTGTATTTCTTGCCTGATGTGAACTGTAGGCTGGCCTGTAAAAAATGCAAAGAGGATTTAGTGTAGATAATAGAAATTTGCATTTCCAGCTAGGTTGGCTTTTCACTGTAAAACACAGACGACATGTTTATCCAGTTACCTGGCTGGATTACACGGTGTCTCAAAGCAGAGTCTTCCTTTAGGATTAAATGTGACAATCGCCTCGTCCTCATAGAGAATCTCTAAGTGGAAGGGGAAAGCAAAGACCTGGACATGGTACTGCCCTGAACCCCAGGTCAGAGAAACACAGTCAGCTCTCTTCCACTCAATCCTCAACCTGTGACACAAGATTCATGATGGGAAGGATTTTAGACTTACGAGTTAGAATAGAACAGGCTCTTTAAAAAAAAAACAAAAAAAAAAACTGTTCAATGCATATAAAAATAAAGAACTGTCTTGTTAAGTTCAAGACTTACTGCTCATATTTGGGTTCTCCAATCAAGACATCTACAGCTTTATAGCGAGCTCGGACAGGCTGCAGTTCATCAATCGTAAACCTCAGAGATCCAGTAGGAATTTCACGGATTAGAAGAAGCAAATGTTCCTGTTCAATGTAGACAGCGACTCTTCATCATTTTGAAACAAATGAAGTTTGATTAATTGATTTACATGAATGTACTTCTCTGTAAATTAAAATGGAGTCTCTATTGTGTTAGTACGCCTGCATGCTATGCAATGAAGATCTGAGGTGTTTACCTGAGAGCACAACTCACACAGCTCCACAGCAGCTGCTCTCTCTTGCAGGACTAAAGTGTCCAGTAGGGCACAGTACTGAGACTCAGCTCTGGCTTTCTGTCTCCTGTGTTGGTTATCCAACCCATTAATCAAACAAGACAACGAATGCATGAGTAGCTATGTTCCCGAAATCCTTCTTGATTGTTTAGAAAACTTACTTGTAAAACAAGATGTGTTCGGCTCTTTTTAATTTTCCTTTACCCTTATCGTCTGGCACGAGGCTGAAAAGTCCATAAACATAATACATGTACATGTATGAGGAGCGGGACTAAGTCACGTGACAACGAGCGAAGACAGTTGAACGGACCAGGAAGACCACAACAATAGTGACAAAGAATATAATACTGTAAACTCATTATAATCTTATTTGCACTAAACAGCGTTTGACAGGTCTAGCATTACCTCTGCAGCACATCTGTAGAAGCATTCTTGGCTACGACAAACTCCGCCATGCTGATAATGTGAGTCATTTCCTTTCAGGGGACTCACGGCGCCTGTGTAGACCTGCCACGCCCCCTTCTGATTTACGCGACTCCTATTGGTCAGATCCTGGTCAGGTTTAGAGAAGAGGTGCTTGTATTTTTTTTAATCGGTTTTTCAGTTGTTGTTTTTTATTTTATTTTATTTTATTTTGTTTGTTATTTCAGCTTATTTAGGAGATTTCCAGTTTTAATCCTGTGCAAATCTTTTTTTGTTCTTGTACGGATAAGTCAAGTGTCCGAGTACTGCAAACACAGAACTGTTCCATAACCATAGCTTTTGGTTCCCCTTTGGTTAATTTGGGAACCATTTATTAACGTTCTGGGAACACTCTGTTTAGTTTAACAAAAGCAGTGGTGTTCCTGAAATGTTCTGGGAACGTTAAAGCACAACGTTTTCATATGGTTGTAGGACAAGTGAGAAGGAAGGTTCCCCAAAGATTGATTTAGGCTTTTTTTCCCCCTAACTGTTTTGTCTGTGTGTGTTTTCTAAGTTCTCCTAATGTGTGACTGATGTGACTAAAAGAAAGAAAAATAGGGGCACAATGAAATGCAAACATTATATTTTTGTAAACTAAAAATCCCTTTTTGGACTGGGGAACAAAAACCGAATGTTGCCAGAATGTTCAGGGAACCAATATTTGGTATCTGGGAAATCAAATGTTTGAGTGTTGTCAGAATTTTTGTTGTCAGAAAAACCCAAAACAGCGGGTTTTTTACTGCTTGTGATGTTGGCACAAAACCACAAATCCTAAATCCATCCATCCATTTTCCAAATCGCTTATCGTACAAACGAGGATCCTGGAGCCTCTCCAAGAGAACTTGGAACACTAGGAGGGGGACACCCTGGCAAGGGTGCCAACTCATTGTGCATGGCACAATCACACACACATTCACACACTACGGACAATGTGGAAATGCCAATCAGCCTCCAGTACATGTCTTGGCTGGGTACGAAAACCTGAAGCACGGGAAGAACAAGGAAACTCT
>JAOUWY010000002.1:14588262-14600237 GCA_025728095.1 Prietella phreatophila | reverse complement strand
GGCCTTTCATATATATTGTTCATATACATTTCTAGCTAATGGTGCTTTCTGTGGCTCTCTCTGTCGGTCTCAGTTGACAGCTCAGCGTCCCTCTGCGCCCTTCTCCCAGTCAGCCTCTGACAGCATGCCACAGTGCCCCCTGTTGGAGAATCATATCACTGGTGAGAAAGAGGCGCTACCACAGGATCTCACAGTGGATGACATCCACTCACCTCAGGAGCAGCCTCATTCCCTGCGCTCCATTCCCTCCAGTGCTGATGCGGAAATTCCGATAAATAGGAATTTAAATCCACAAACGCCGAGCCCAGTGCCAAGCCCGGAAAACTTATCCCGTAATACCTGCAGTCCAGTGCTGATAAACATTCATGCTGACTCTGCAGCAGATGCTCAGAAGCTGCTTCTGTCTGAGCTGAAGGACACCAAGAGAGACTCTGATGCCTCCACTGAGCCTGATCAGAATCTTCCATTGAAGAACAATGTAACATCCTCTGTTGAAAGTAATAATCACGCCCAGTACTCTGTTCCATCTCGGGATCCCAGTCGCCGGCTGAGCCGCATCCCTGTCCTCGAGCCCTCCAGTTTGCCTCAGGATGTTCCTTCAGGCTCAGCGAAAGAGAAACTGCTGCAGAAACGAAGCCAGCACCTCCCAACCTCTCCCTGCGCCTCACCATGTGCCTCACCCTTACTTTCCTCAGTCCAGCGCAACCGCCTGTCCTCCACTTCAACCTCAGAGCGCTCGCAGGATGAGGAGTCCATACATGGACTGAGACAGGGTAATGATGCCCCTTCACTGTCCTCCTCATCTAGCCCACACTCGCATAAGAGCAAAATCCCCAGACCTGTAAGCCGCTCTTCTGTAAAAGGGGAACTCGCAGCCCAGTTTGTGCCTCGCCCACCTCCCGGCAAACCGCCCAGCCGTACGTCTGCAGATGGCAGGTAAAACTCAGTACAAAGTTAAACTAAAACATTCATAAATTCCTTCATTAGGTGTACAGTTAACTTTGTATTTACCAGACTTCCTTCATGTCACTTACTAAAAGCCATTCTAAAACTGCTTACTTTTAAGAAAACATAATTTTGACCATTTTAATCATAAAAATGAATCTAGTTAGGATCCAAATGAAACATTTTGCTATACAGGCATTGTGCATTTCTTTCAATAAATGAATGCATGGTGTTTTTTAGAGGGTGAGATGTTTTGACATTGTGCCAAACATATTTTCTGTAATTAAGGTCACAATGTTTGTATTTGGTGTTCTCAGACTGAACATTTTCCCCCACGTGGTTTTGGGACATTTTTTTGTCACTAATCACAATTATCTACGTCAAAAACCGATGTCGGATGAGGGCAAGTTCCGTTTGTAAGCGTTTAAAATTATGGTTTAATGCAGTTTACATCATCTCCCCATTCAGGCTGCGGCGTTATCGGATACGAGCGGGCAGCGCGGGTGACTCGGAACTGATGATGTGCCTGGCTCAGCTGATGCGAGGTGGAACCAGCCTCTCCTCATCACTGCATTCCCGCAGCTCGCCGCAGCATGTGGGCACCAGGCTCGTGTGTTTCAACCAGTCGGGTATCTCGCATCACCACAATCATCACCAGCGCAGCTCCAGTGCTTCCCCCCGCAGCTGCTCCTCACTGCAGCGCTCCATCAGCTCCTCACCCTCCCGTCATGAGCATCGTGTTGGATGCCTGCGCAGCCACTCACCCCCCAGCTTCTCGGGGTCTCCGCCTTTCCGCCGCGCTCTTCATACACAGGAGGGCATCTGTGGCCACAAGGTCCGCACCAAAGCTTGTAGTCTGGAGCCCAAGTGGTCTAACAAGCTGAGTTGATAGTTTTCTTACTAAACGCATGTACATCACACGCAGACCAGCAGGGGAGGAAAAGACTTGCAAGATTCTTGTTTTTATGCTTGACTTGTACCAATATAGCATCCGGTCTTACAACTGCAGCTACACAGTATTCTGCTTCTTAATTTTGCACCCACTTCCTGCTACTTATTTCAGTTGGACAATAAGAGACTGTCACGTCTATCAGTTCTCTGACCTGCGTTCTCTCTTTATTCTCCAGCTGGGTTTTTTTAAAGAACATTGAGTGTAATGCCTTTAGGATTTTTTTAAAAAGTGCAACATAAATGTTTCCAGGTGAGTTGTAGGATTAGTATTTTGTTTAGTTTTAACGCCAAGAAAAATCATGCAGCTAGAGCACTGATATAGTTCGTCTAACACTAGATGCATAGGTTTGTGTATTTGCATCAAGCTCTCTAAACCTGTAATATAGTATTTATTGAAATATGTACTTGGGCTCGAATGCATATTGCACCGTTCTAATCCGTGCAGTGGCAGGTACACTGACAGATCGCTGACGTATCTTTTCTGTCTGTGCTGTTTTTAGCCCTCATTCAAGCTAAGGCAGGTTGTATTTTTTTGAGGCTGCAGAAACATTTGCAGAGAGTTAATGTGAGGACTAGTGTTTCCTTTTCCCAAGAAATGCTAAAGCAATCACTGAGATTCTTACAAGCACTTTGCTGTGTGCTTATGGGGATGGTACTTCAAATTACTGGAGAGCAAGGTACAAGCTTTCATAACGAGCTGGGTTTTTTTTTTTTTTTGAGCTACAGAGCTCATACTGCTCTTTTAAAGGCGTAGGCTTGCACACATATACAGCAGATACACACACACTTGCGCATGGGGCACTCGTATCGGTTTTAGAACTCTTTGGTTGATCATCTGATCTTTGCTGATTGATTACTGTGTCCAAAGGGGTATCTGCTCCACAGGCTGAATAAGCTTCAAAGAACGTTCAAAGGGAATGTTTTATATTTCGTATTGTACAGAACTAAAAACACCATCATTTATTCATGTTAAGGGCAGTGTGGAAAAGAAGAGGTATACACATAGTTCTGTGGTGTGATGAACTAATTCTAGTCAGATTGTTAGAATGATCCGAGTTGAAAACAAAAACAGTTACTGTCAATTAGAGCTTTTGGTTTTTAGTTTTTTGAAGTATACACTATTAAATTCGGAAGGATATCAGATTTCTGTACGTGTGGCAGTCTGGGATAACCTGCTGTCTGTCACATTGGCTGAATTCTGAGCAAAAAAAAAAAAAGTGACAAATCCCACAGGGTTGGGGGTCTGAGTCCCACCTCTGCCCTGTGTATGCAGAGTTTGAATGTTCTCCCTGTGCTTCGGGGGTGTCCTCCCCCAGTCCAAAGACATGCGGTGTAAGCTGATTGGCTTTTCCAAATTGTGTGTAGTGTGCGAATTTGTGCGAGATTGTGCCCAACAGTGAGTTGGCACCCAGACCAGGGTTCCCCCGCCTTGTGCCCCGAGTTCCCTGGGATAAGCTCCAGGCTCCCCTGCGGCCATGTGTAGGATAAACAGTATGGAAAATGGAATAGAAAAATATCACACCTCAATTTTAAGAAACCATAAATACATTTCACCAAAAAAATAATTACTTTATAATCTTAACTAGAATAGTCTTCCTGCAGTGTTGGCTGAGTCAGTCTACCTAAAAATGTGTAAAACCTTGCTACTTAAGTGTGATTTACTCGCACACTGAATTTCACATCCAATATCCAGTCCCCATTGAAAGTATTGGAACAGCAAGGTCACTGAAGATATTTTTGTTTAAGACCAAAAGATGAATTTAAGATGATGGATCAGAAGTCAGCATTCATTTCTGCTTATTTACATCTAGATGTGCTATACAACTTAGAACATGGCACCTTATGTTTGAACCCATCCATTTTTACCTCCCGAGTGGTCAAAATTATTGGAACATGGAATGGTAGACTGTATGCCTTGAATATGTTCAGATTTTTTGCTGTGATCTTGTGCCATTGGAGTCATTAAGAACAGCACATTTGTTTAGAATTAAGAAATTGGCCTTCTTGGTCTTCCTCCACGATGTCCTTCTTTGCTGTACTGTAACTTCACAAACACTACAAACAGCATTCCTGTAGTGTAAATGTAGTTTATATATTCCCACATATGACTGAAACATAGTCATGTTCTGAGTAGGGTTATTAATATATATTTTTTATTAATATACATGTTCATGTTCCTGTAAGTTTCAGCCTCAGCCTCTCTCCTTTACAGCACTTCAACCAAGCTTATTTTGACTTTGCAGTTTTGAGGAAGTGTCTAGTATGAATATTTGTACAAATGTTGGTTGGTCACATAATATCTACATTACCATTTAGGATTGTGTATACGAGAACATCGTTTTCTGCTTTGAATCAAGAGATTTGTGTTCAGTGCATTAGAGGCAGTTTTTTTTTCCAGAGCGGCATGTATTGCATTTTATTACTATTGTTAAACATTTGACTTACTGTTATTTATTTATTTTTCTTTTTTTCTTTTATCAAGACATTCGATAGCCAAGATGTTCATTACACAACTGTTAGATTACAGTTTCCAGCTGCAGAGAGTTCCTTGGTAATACAGTTCTGATTAAGGGTATGGTCATGTGTAGATATATTAGGTGATTTAATGCTAGATTAAGATTCAAAATACATGAAGGAACACTGTAAGCCAAACATGATCATTTTAAAAGGTACTTTAAATGGAAGGAATCATGTGTTGCCCCACGTAATGAAGTAGTAGACATTATTATAAAACCCCTACAAAGATATTTGCTGTAATAGAAAATATTGTATCCCTTTACATTTCTCTGTGTGAAATGACTCTTTGTTCTTTTCCTGCTATCAATATCAATGTTTTAATCTATATGAAATTTTAATCCTGTAAATAAGAAGCCAGGTTACACATAGTAGCGTCTGCTCCCACGTTATGTTTAATCTGAATTTCTGATGTCTCCAATGTCTTCTTCCCCCTGCTGGACATGGACAGAACTGAAGGTTCCAGGGTGCCATATGCTTCATTATTGACAATTAAATTCCATATTCTGTAGTTGTATTATCTGCTGATTATAGTCTAGCATATCTGAATACATCTTTTCCTATTATGTTACAGGTTTCCTGTTTGTTTTATAATCTGCATAGTCACAATGTTTGTACAGCCTAAAAAAAATGGAATGTAACAGGGAGAGACCACATTGTACATTATTGCAATATTTGTTATTTTTATTTTATTTGTATCATATCAATGCCTTGTACAGTGTTGTTTTTTCATTTAAAATTGTTTTGTATTTTATTTTTATAAACTGGTTATGAATAAAATATTTATTCAGCATGCCGGCAGAACCTCTACTCCTCGTGTCATGTGCAGTTTCTCAGCTCTTGGTAGCTTGTGTGTGTGATGTGCTGGTGAACCAAAAGGAAGCCAAAGAAAACATGATAGATCAAATTAAATTTCCCAGAATATTAATGGGATATTTGCACAATGTTTTTAATCTTGAACCTTCTCACTTATCCTCATGCTGTTCATACACTAAAATATAATAAATATATATTATATATACACACACAAACAGTGAGAAATCACAGTGGACCAACACCAGCAGATGACATGGCCGTCCAAATCATCACTGACTGGACGTTACTTGGATTCTGTTCCTCTCCACTCTTCCTCCCGGCTCTGGGACCTTGATTTCCAAATGTAATGCAAAATTTACTTTTATGTTCCCCATGATTGTGGTTGTGTACTGAACCAGACTGAGAGATTAAAGGCTCAAGAGTTAATTATCTGATTAGAGCTCTTCTCAGTTCAACATTTCTGTATTTTAAATTCTTTATTCTTATATTTTGAGATACTGGATTTGTGATTTGAGCTGTAAGCCATAATCATCAAAATAAAAAATAAAAAAAGGCTTGCAATATTTCACTTTGTGTAATAAATCTGGAATATATGAAAGTTCCAGTTTTTGAATTAAATTACGGGAAAAAAATTTACTTTCCACGGTATTCTAATTTTTTTAGATGCGCCTGATGAGCTTACTCTTGCGTTTCCATGTCTGCTCGATTTATTTATTTATTTGCCTGTTCTGTGAGAACTGAGTGTCGTCGAGTTACATTCACTCCTTAGGACTTTTGGAAAATTAAGAATCACACAGACACGGTATATAATCCACCGGCACACTATGTACCGAACAATGACTTTTATTTTGAACATTTATAGTTTGTTGTAATTTCACGCTTCTCAAACAAACCACACCCACTGTGTTACCAACAATACTGGAATGTGTAGTCAATAGTTATGAGAAGTTCGGATCACTTTACTGACTCGGATCTTTGAATCACAGCAGAACGAGTCATTTCAGCAGAATATAATTAAAATGTTACACGTTAAATTTCCCAACACATCTAGCACTTAAACTATAAGATAAACCATATTGACAGGGCTTTTTCTGTCTACGCTCCATCACTTTGGTTTATTATTATTATTATTATTATTATCTTTTTTTTTCTTCTTGAAAACAATTTGCACCCCCCTTCCGTTCTCTCACCCCGCGGGGGTTGAGAATTACTGCCGAGGCTGAATTATGAGAAACAGAAATGATGAATTAATAGCTTAGCATTAGGTCTTCAGGCTATTTGCAGTCTGTTACTTCACCTCCTGATCCGAGTCCTTCTTTCACATTTGTTCCTCGGAAACAGACTTAATTAGTTCACGTCTCGAGTCTTCGGGTTTGAGTCGTTCGTTCATCCCGTTTCCGGTACTGCATGGTGTATTGTCTATGACACGGGAACAACGAACGACTCGAACCCGACGACTCGAGAGCTGAACTAATCATTTCAGTTTCCGTTATAGAACCTATGGAGATGTTACAGCGCATGCGCGGTCAGAAATGAACGAATCACTCTCTGAGACAACTCATTGTTCCCGAGTCATATTAAAGATTCATTCCAAATGAATATGACATCACCTGTAGTCAAGGCAACGCTGCTCGAGCGTCCTGAGAAATCGTCTGGTCACGTTAAAGCTTAATAACTATGGACTTGACGCTTAACTTGAAGTCTCTTCAGTTTGAAAATGGACTCAGTGAGGAAGAGGAAGAACAGTGTGTGTTTCTGCGCAGTCGCTCTTCCGCGTTAGCAGTGTGCGGCTGTGCGCACGCGCTGTTTCTCTGCAGCCTCGTGTCTTTAACCAGGTAGCGGTAATGTCCAGTTCCTCACCTGCACACGGACTCACAGCTGAACTGGGGTTGTTTGTTTGTTTGTTTGTTTGTTTGTTTGTTTATTTGTTTTGCTGGCCTTCCAGAGAAAGACTTTTACAGAAAAGTTCATTAGAATAAAATGTCTCTGTTTAATCAATAAAATACCATTAATTTATTCTTATATATGTTTTTATGCTATTTTTTCAGAATAATATCCAACATACTCTTTATCCAGCAATCATGAACATTTTGGGAAATTCCTCGATAAGTTAAAAATAAAAGTACATTTTTCATTTAGATTTTTGCTTGTGAATACAGAAAATAAAATCTTTTAGGAAAAAACAAACAGTTTTAAAGATAAGTAAGTGTGGTTTATCAGGTTTATAAAGAACATTTACATATACACTACTGGTCCAAATTTTAGACACACTCATTCTTTATTTTTTTTAAATATTTTTCCACATTTTAGAATAATAATAAAGTCATCAAAATTCTGGAGTAACACAGGGAACTATGGGGATTATGTTGTGACAAAAATCCAAAACAAATCAAAATGTTATATTTTAGCATCTTCAAAGAAGACGCCCCTTTTGCCTAGAAGTTCCAGAAATGTATTCTTGGTATTTTCGAGACCGATTTCTTGAGGGTGTCTCCTGAGATGCTTTTTAAACAGTATTAAAGGAGTTTCCACCTACGCTGGACACTTATCAGATGCTTTTCGGAATATTTCGCTCCTTGTCGTCCATTTATTAAAATGTTAGTTTTTTAATGAAAGAAATGAATATGTTGGCACAATTATATTCTTGTCTTCAACACCGATTCCAAACAT
This sequence comes from Prietella phreatophila, assembly GCA_025728095.1. Classification (NCBI taxonomy): domain Eukaryota; kingdom Metazoa; phylum Chordata; class Actinopteri; order Siluriformes; family Ictaluridae; genus Prietella; species Prietella phreatophila. Next base: position 14,592,341 of record JAOUWY010000002.1, on the reverse strand, counting down.
CCATACACCTTCAGATCAAAAGATGTTTTAGATCATGAGAAACATTGCAGTCAAGTGTCTCCAAACTTTTGACCGGTAGTGTATATCATAATGACATAAAAATGGACATGCTGTTCACTTTATTAGGAACACCTGAGTGTATATACCTGTACACATATGCATTTATCCAACCATGAGGCGTAGACTCACCTAAACTGGGCAGTTGAATATTGTACAAACGTTTTAAACTGTCCAGGTTTGATTATTCTGTGCCCACTGCAGCCTCAGTTTTCTGTTCCTGACTGACAGAAGTGAAACATCACAACTGTAAAGACTGGCTATTTGAGTTAACGTGGCCTTCCTGTCAGCTCGAACTGATCTGGCCATTCTCCTTTCACCTCTCATAAACAAAGCATTATGGCATGTAGAATCTGCTGCTCACTGGATGTTTTTTGTTTTTCGCACCGTTCTGTGTAAGCTGTAGCCCCAGGAGATTTCCAGATCCTTATGAAGCTTGAGAGCTGACGAAAGTATTTAAATATGAATTTTGTATATTGGAATTTTGCACCGTATTGTGCAGAAGTTTTATTCAAGTTTTTTTTTTTTAGTACAAATTTTGTTATAGATCTTTATTTTATGACTTGTACATTATCAGGTCAGTAAAAATATTAAAAAATAAAAAATAAAACATTTTAGATTCCCAAACATTAGTTTTCTAGCACAAAATTAAATGTTACAGAAAAATGTTTGTATGTCAGAAAAGAAAGCAGCATATTATGTAAAAGTACACTTTTCAGACAGAAACACAATGAAGGCTGCTGGGTTTTTCTGCAAAAATATGAAGCAAGTACAACAGTCCTTATAAAACTACACTAATTATACCAGAGACTTCTATTTAATTAAAAAAAAAAATGTTTTGTCACACAAAATGTTTCATTTACTAATGTTTACTGCTCTTTACGGCATTAAAAAAATTAGAAGCATTTAATTTCATTATTTTGAAGGCATCTTTGCTCAATAGCATTTCTTTGCTTATTCCAAAACCTTTGCACAGTATTGTACATGTCACATTAAATATTTTTTTCTGTTGGGTGTTTAATAAATTTAAATTTTTATCGATGTTTTTCCCCCTTTGTTTTGAGATTGTTAATGGGTACGATTTCAAGTTTTTAAAACATCACAACCCTAAATATAAATTCAAATCAAGTTCTCAAATTCTTCCTCACCAACTCCGGTAAATCATTTCCTCATGGAGCTGGCTTTGTGCATGGGGCATTGTTATGCTATAACATGTTTGAGCCTGTTAGTTCCAGTGAAGGGAAATGTTAATGCTACAACAAACAAAGGCTTTCTATATAATCATGCGTTTCCAGTTTTGTGGAAAAAGTTTGGAGAAGACGCACATATTGGATTCATGGTTACACGTATACATACTTTCATCCATACAGTGTATCAAAAAACAAGATTTTCAGGGATTTATGGTGACATTTTTGTGGGTGGAGCTTTAAAACCTAACTCAAGTTCTAAATGATGAAGTGCTCAAGAGTAGACAAAAACAATAAATAAATAAACATTTTTCTGTTGAGTGTTGATATTTTTATTACTGCATTTTAAGAGAAGACAATAAATGTTATAGATGCAATTTATCTAAAAGTTTGATGTGATTAATATTGTTTTGATTACACTACCTGCAGTGTCCTGTTTTAATAATAACACATATGTTACTTGTTTTTTTTTTTAACCTGTAGAGATAAATTAAACCATCTTACCAACAAATCAGACCTGCAGCCAGTGAAGGTTGGCATTATTGGAGGTGGGCACATGGGCAAACAGCTGGCACAGCTTTTACTGACTATACCAGGCTTTAAACCATCTAACATTCACATGTCAACTAAAAGACCAGACACACTGAGTAAGTGTTTAAATTAGCCGTGTTCTCAACAAACATTTAACATGTTCTATTGAGAATAAAATGATATTTGCATTGTCTTTGCAATCCTAAATAAAAAACTGGGGGAAAAACACCTTATTTTGAACTCGGGAACTGTATTCTATCTGTTGTTATGCACAATGATCAGCCCCACACTACCCTGTACACCAGTGATAAAGGAACACAGTATGTTGTACCATTCTCAGCACATGGTTTCCCCATGGTGATGAATGTCAAAGGGGTTTTATGTGTATGTAAAATCTATTTATATTCCAAGAACACAGGACCTGCTCAAGTGCAACAACAGAGTTATTTTACAAAAGGTGTAATTTGCTTGTTTTTAAATATTTGTTAGAGATTTCGAACATTTCACCACATACATTTTGAGAGAGAAAAAAAGTATTTTTTAGACGTAAATAGTTTCCTAGTTGTTTGAGTTCATTTTAATGATTGTGTGTAATGCTTATTTTCTTCAATTATACAGATTTTTTTTCAGGGTTGCTAATAATTCTGGAGTTGACTCACCTATATGAGTGTGTATACTAAGGCCAATGAGTGTATATACTAAGTAGGTGTAAGTAATAAAGTGGCCATTATGTGTATTTCAACCACTCTGGCTGATTAGAGCTCACAGAACTCACAGAGATTATAGAACAGTGAATGAGACATGGCCATCTGTTTGCATTGTAGGTGAATTCTCGGATAGAGGTGTGAGGTGTTATTTCGATAACCGGAAGCTGGCCACTTGGGCAGACGTGATCTTCCTCTGCGTTCTTCCCACTCATCTTCTTCACGTGTGTGCTGAGCTTCACTCTCAGCTGCCTGCTCGCTGCCTAGTGTACAGTTTCACCTCGGCAGTGCCGTTACACAGGTATAACCTCACATATCCATGTAGGTGTCATGTTTAAGATAAATCCTCACCACTGTTTGGTCATTTTTAATTTTGTATGAGAAAAACTGCGTTTTTGGTTTTGTAGGAATCATGAGCACAATGCTTTGAAAAAGTTCAGGGTCACATGTTTTTTAGGAAGGAGGGCACTGTGTCTTAGTGATTTGCAAGTTTGCTTCACACCTCCGGGGTTGAGGGTTCAAATCCCACCTCTGCCCTATGTGCAGATATTTTTTTTGCACGTTCTCCTCGTGCTTTGGGGGTTTCCTCCAGGTACTCTGGTTTCCTCCCCAAATCCAAAGATATACATTGTGTTGATTGGCATTTCCAAATTATCTGTAGTGTGTGAATGTGTGTGTGATTGTGCCCTGCGATGAGTTGGCACCCTGTCTAGGGTGTCCGCTGCTTTGTTCCCTGAGTTCCCTGGGATAGGCTCCAGGCTCCCCCGCTACCCTGTCTAGCATAACCAGTATGGAAAATGGATGGATGGATGTTCTTTAGGAAGATACATAACTGAAATGAATGCAAAAATGCTTAAATAACAATAATTCTTAAACTATTTCCACAAGTGCCAGGGATGTATATATTCTTACTCTTATTTTTACATATGATGTATTTCTACATATAACCTTACTGTAGTTCAAGTTCACTTTATTGTCATTTTAACCATATACAGCAGGTACAGTACACAGTGAAACGAAACAACTTTCCTCCAGGACCATGGCACTACATAAAAGAACACACTAACCACATGAGACATCACAGAACTAAATAAGATCTACACATTTTTACATCAAGTGCACATGCAAATGTGCGCTAACAGCACAGGACAGTACAGTACTACTAAAACAGGACACTAGGCACCGTAAGTGACAGTGTAGCGCTGACCAGTACACAGTTTTAGTGTGGAAGTGTCCAATATAACAGCTAGTTAACAGCAAAAGATAGGTGCCAAAGAGTAACAATATAATTTAATAATGGTATAAATGTAAACATAACATGCTATGACTTAGTATTAAGCAGATTAGCTTATACCAAATATGGACATAGCAGTTATTGCAGTAGTAGTGATGTATATAACAGTGACAAGAAATTTATTATATTTTTATAACTACAGTAGCAGCCAAATTCTTGAAATCTTGAATTTCCCCTTGGGGATCAATAAAGTAAGTATCCATCCATCCATCCTTCCATCCGCCCACCCACAATAGTCAATGGTAGATAATTCAATGGGATTGGGATGGTGTTCAGTCTATGGAGTGTGCATGCGTGTGTGAGCAT
>JAOUWY010000002.1:14553918-14566878 GCA_025728095.1 Prietella phreatophila | reverse complement strand
CAAGGGGGGGGGGGGGAACCTTGTTTGCGCTTCAGCACAAAACTGGAAGGTTAAACTTTGCTAAAGAACATGAGCGATGAGATGAGACCAAGATAAACTTGTTTGGCTCAGATGGGGTCCAGCATGTGTGAATCTTGCCAGTACTATCACAGTGAATGCATAGTCCTGACAGTGAAGCATGGAGGTGGGAGTGTGGTGATCTGGGGCTGCATGAGTGCAAAATATGCTGGATATGAAATTTATAGATGGCACTATGAATGCCTGTGGATATACCAAAATATTAGCAGACAAGATGATTGTCAAGCTTGGCAGAAGAGGAATATGCCAGCATGATAATGATCCCAAGCCAAACACTGCCAAACCATGCAATTGTTTCTATTAAGAAAAAAAAGTGAGAGCTATGCCGAGTATGTCGCCTGACTTGCATCCAGTGGAAAACATTTAGGGTCTTTTAAAGAGAGAGGTAGAGCCACACAACGCCTTCAGCAAAGAGCAAGTGGAAAGTTCTCTCTGAAGAATGGCTGAACATCTCTCCAGAAATTTGTACAGCACTGATCTCCTCCATGAGGAGGAGGATTTGAGTCTGTGATCAAAAATAAAGGTAGTTTTGAAAAAATAAAAGATTTGAATCTCAGTAGTGTACTGACTTTTGTTGCATTGAGTTCCTTCTGTGGGACCTGCATTTTTAATATAGTAAATCTAAACAATTAGGTTTTTTTATTTTACATAAGAGGAAAACCCTACTATTCAACTTAAAAGTAATTCAATTACTTTAAGGTGATACAATTTTGACATTTAAATAACATTTAAATGATAATCACTTCTGTTGTACACTGCCTTAAGCTGTTTAACGGTTGTCATGTCCTTCTCAAGATCACATCTCAGAGATTACCTGAGGACATGGTCAGTTATACGGATCTCAAAACAAGCAAAGAAGAGCTTCAGAATATCAGTCTCAGAACATCTGGAGTTTGGGCTTTGGTGAGGAATACTCAATGGCATGATCGTTTAATAACTAAAAATCAAACATTTGGTAACTCTAATTGTAAAGTAAGAATTAAGCAAAAAAAAGTGCAACACTTTCATTAGGTGGAGTTCAAAAAGCAGATATAGTCTAGTTACAAATAGGATGCTAGTATATGAAATCTGATTCATTAAATTATGTATATAATTTTCTGTGGATTAATAAAGTGCCATCTTTATATAATAACTCTTGCAAACATTGTGTGTGTATGTATGATATTTATTTCTTGGGTCTAGTACCCAGATGCTAAAATGTATATCAAAACATTTTGTACCGCACTAACAGCTTTCCTTTTTAATTAAAGGGGATTTCTTTCCCCCTTTTTTGTACAGTCAGGTTTACATTTATAAATTTGGCAGAAGCTTTTAAGTAGCTAATCAAAGCGACTTACAAATGAGAAAATACAAGCAAAAAGGTTTAAGTTGATATTTATGCTTCAGCTGACCAGTCAATTAGGTTTATTATTTATAATAACTTGGTCTTAAATGTAGCACCTTGATAACGGTTCATAGTGATCTTCACCATTGTAACATCATTTAAATAAATTTTGTGGATCCTCTAGCTATGCTTTTATGAACTAATGTCTACATTCATGTTTCTGTGTACTGTCTGAAGGACAAAACTCCAAGGAAGTCTGTGGTAGGAAAGAGAAGCTATAGTTTGAGTTCTGAGAGATCTGAAACCCAGCAGCGGTCAAGCCAAGGTTCGAGCCCCAAGAAGCGCAGACTGAGCATATATACATCGCAAAATGAGGGGAGGGGAGTTAAAAGGACGAGGGATTGCCGGGCAGGTGAGCATGTTTCTACCACATCTGTGAAAATTCTTTTTTAATTTTGTGGTCCCTTGTCTAAAACTTGTTGACATGATTGCATCAGCTAATTGCTGCAGATTTGTCAGCTGCACATTCATGCTCTCAATCTCCCATTCTACAACATCCCAAGGGTGCTTTTACGAGTGCTTCCACTGAAGTACACTTATTAGTTTAAGATGATGTGTTTTATGACATGGCACATTGTCCTGCTGGAAGTAGCCATTATAAGATGGGTAAATTGTGGCCATAATGGGGCACGTATGGTCAGCTACTTGATTGTTATTAAGGGGCCCAGTGCGTGCCAAGAAAACATTCCCTACACCATTGCAGCATCACCACCAATCTGAACTGGTGACACTAGGTAGGCTGGGTCTGTGAGTTCATACTACTGATGACAATTACGACCCTGTTATTTACGTGTGGCGGCAGAAAGATTCACCAGATGAGTTTTCCATCTATCCATCATCTCCACTCTAGCCTCAGATTGCTGTTCTTGGCTGATTGAGAATAAAGGAACCCAATGACTGCAGCTGCTGTTGTAGCCTGTGATCACATTTTGACATGAACATAATTACATGAATGTGCAAGTGTTCATAAAAAAAACTGGATGGTGAGTGCATAATGAAATAATGTTTGTGTTTTTTTTTTTGTTTGTTTGTTTGTTTTTTTCTTTCTAAAGAGCATCCATCAAAGCGCTGGAACCATACCATGTGTTTATGTGATCCTGACACAGCTGTTCTGATTGGTGGGGAGACTGCAGACCAAGACAACTGTACAGACACAATATGGAAGCTGGAGATTGGTGTGTTATCTTCTCACAGGCCTCTGGTTCATTTTAGCTACCAGTTTAAGCAAATAATTTGCATGTGAAGTAGCAGTGGCTATTTTGTTCCATTAATGAGCAATTTACTCTGTTCGTTACAGTCATGACTGCTAAATGTCTCTCTAAACTAACTGAATGTTGCAAGGGCTTCTTTGCTGTTTACCTATAGACAGATGCAATGTCGGTACACTGATTAAAAATGCATAGGACAAAATTTGAGGCTAACCTTCCATCTACCTATACAGATGGTGATTTTTGGTTCCCAATGACGACTTCTACAGTCGGGCCACTCCCTCCCAGCTCTCTGGGCCACTCTGCAGCCTTTGACCCTGAAAATAAGGTCGTCTATGTGTATGGTGGCCTTAGAGAAGGTCAACGCTATAGTGATATATATATGCTGGATACACTGACCTGGAAGTGGAAACTTATTAAAGTGCGTTTGAGTTAACATATTTGGCTAAATGCAGTTTTCAGTAGATCAAACTGAGCAATGATTTAGAAGTGTGTGTGTGTGTGTGTGTAGTTTCTCAATGTTAATTTACTCTAAATATTCATTTCTACTAGGCCAAAGGAAATGTCCCATCATTGGCATACCACAGCTGCAGTATTTATAAGAGTGAGCTGTATGTATTTGGAGGGTTGCAGCCTAGTCGAGGTCCTGGAGGCAAAACTTGCAGTAATGCTCTTTACATCTTCAACCCTGAACATGGGCTGTGGTACCAACCAATCGTGGAAGGGGACCGTCCTCTTCCCAGGTTTGGGTCAGTGTGTGATTTCAGATAATTTTATTACAAGATTTTGGGCAGAAATGAATAGTTAGTATGCATAATTGTGTATTTCATGCCTCTTGGTACTTACTGATCTTTATGTACAGGCACTCCAGCACCCTACTGCCTGACAAATTGGTGATCTTCGGAGGCAGAAAAACCGCTGCCTACCTCAATGACCTCTTCATTTTAGATCTTGGTAATGGAAATATCACTATTTTTAAAGGCACACATGAAATGTGATTATTGAAAAGATATCACTAACTGCTCAAATTATCACTAAAGGTTTTATGGAGTACATTGCAGTGAAATATGAGAACATGCCACCCCTTGCCCGTGGGTAAGTGTGTTCACTGATTTCAAATCACTTGTACTGTATATTTCCTTTAATTAATTACATTCCTAAACACACTAAATGTTTTCATCTGAATGGGAAACTTATAACTTCATTTATGGTTTGCAGAAGCACACTTAGCCAGATGTAATGCTCTTCTCCAAATGTCTATCTGTAGCAGTATATTTGTGACTCTGATCATTAATTCTCTATCCTCCCTTCACATGGTCAGGTTTCATGCTGCTCTGCCCATGTCTGACAACACGGTGCTGATCAGCGGAGGTTGCAGTGCTTTAGGAGCACTACAAGATCTCCATCTCTTCAATATAGGTTACTGCTTTTTGGGTCTGCTAAAATGTGTTGTTGCTAAATAAAGTGAGATCTGTATTAATTACTGTTGCTTGTTTTTTGTTAGAGACCAACTGCTGGACATCAGTGGTGTGTCCATTGCTTTCCTCAAAGCCTCGTGCTGGACACAGTCTAATCAGTCTGACCGGCACTGCACCTTTACACACTGATGAAAGGGACCGGGGAGATGGCCATCACACCTGCCCCTCCACCCAGCACACTATCTTGGTGTTTGGGGGCTCAGATTGCACTGGCGCATTGTATGATGATACAGTCAAATGCATCATGAAAATCCCTGCTGAAGGACAGGGACTACATACAAAACCATGTCACAAGATCGTGGTGCATGGCTGAGGAAAGTGTTAAGTGGTGCAGTTTTTTATTTGAAAAAATTTTTTTTTTCTTAAGTTATTTATTTATTTGTTTTTTTTTTTTTTGTACATTTTTAAAGCCAATCTTACAGATTTAAACAGCTGCTTGGCAGCTACTGTTTAGTTTATCTAATACAAATTCAGATTTCTAGTTTCAGTAGCAGTTTTGGAGCTCGTCATTTGTCCAATAAATATTTTTGCACCTATTTAAAGGTACATTATAACTTTTTTTTTTTTTTTTTTTTAAAGTTTGAAACCTTGTCACATCCACAGGTTTTTGTGTAATGTCTTTTTTTTGGTATCTGAACATGTATGAAAAAGCAGTGAAAACTCAAACTTTTTACCAAAACAAATAAACACACCAGACAAATGGAAACTGGATTCTTGAATGGAGTAAGTTCCTTTGCTAAAGCTTTAATCTCATTATGGTGCTGTTGAGTCAACAAGGATGTTTAAAATGACATTTATGCTCTCAGGTCGTCAGGTGTATCAGGCTGACGGGATGGATGAGTGGCTTTGAAGGCCTCAAGCTCCATCAGGGTCTGGTTTATCCGCTTGATTGTGGGATACTGGTCAAGATCCACTTTAAACCTTTTTGCAAAAAGAAAAGTGTTTTACCTTTTGCTCTGCACTTCTTATAAAAGACTACATTTTAAGCTTGGGTTCAAGGTCAAGAGCCATATACCTTTCAGCATTGTAGACCTGGGGTACAAGACAGACATCTGCCATGGATATCTAAAGCAGAAACGTTTTACTACAGATGAATTGAAAGCATACAGGAAAGACACTTCCACTCCTTTTTATGCTTCATTTGTTTAATCAGTGTCTCATCAGCTATCTTTAATGTATGTGTTCATATTAATTTCTGATCCTAATTTAATGGGAACCTTCCTGTCCCAAGTGGTTCATGTTTGAATGCTTGCTTTTTTCTGAGACCTGGTAGGATTTATTTTTCTCCTATTCTCAGCTGACTAAAAATAATTTTTGAAAATTCATACTTGAAAATAATTTGCAATCGCATGCTGCCTGAAGTATGCAGCCAAAAGACCGCATTAAATTATGGCACTGTTCGGCAAGACCGGTTTTACCAGCCATTTTGGCACCTGCCTTTACAAAATAAAACAAATGCACACTTAAAAAGCAGGCTGACAGCTTGGGCCTTTCAGACATTTCAGAATTTATCCTGCTGCTGCCATCATGAGTCATCAGTAAAGAAAATAATAGCCAGTTCACTGGCAGCCATACATGACCATGTTAGACAGATTATGTGGTGTGCTTTAGGACAAGCGTACAAATTACTACACTGTTACCTGGTTCTTGAAGTTTAACAATGGTTTGTGATGGATATTCTGTGGTTTTGTAGTAGAAGGAGCCTTTATTGGTCACACACACAGTGAAATATCCCAGCTTATTAGGCAGGTGGGGTCAGAGCGCAGGGTCAGCCATGATAAAGTGTCCCTGAAGCAGGGACCAAGGGCCCAACAGTGGCAGCTTGGTGGTGATGGGGCTTGAACCCCACAAACTTCTGATCAGTAACCAAGAACCTTTGATCGTTGAGCTACCATTGCCCTAGTATATTCTCTTTATTGTTAAATCCTGGAAATTGATCTAGGTCTGCTCAGGTGAAAAGGTGTTTTTGCATGTACGTTAATTGATATTTGATTGTCTGCCAGACATTTAAAGTCATCAATTCCTTTTAGCAACAGGATCATTTTGGTCTGTGAGGTGCCAAAAATGCCTACTGTGTAGCCTTGTTTAATTACTTTGCCCCATAACATGAGACCACTATGTATATAAAAAAATTGAAAAATCCTTCATTCAGAGATATATTCACCAAGCACTTTATTAGGAACACTATACTAATACTGGGCAGGGCCTCCATTTTCTATCAAAACATCAATTCTTCATGACATGGATTCCACAAGATGTTGCAAATGTTAGTTTGAGTTTCAGATTCATGTTGATGTTACTGTATCAAGATTTTTCAAGTGCCCTTTCATGCAGTGAATCTACCACATCCCAAAAGATGTTCTATGAGGATACAGATCCAAATCCACTGGGAAGGCTACTGAAGAACATTATCATGTTCATAAAACTAGTTTGTGACATAATGAGTCCATTATTGGTCACATACATTACAACACAAATTCTTTTTTTTCTTCACATATCCCAGCATGTCCCAGCTGGGACAGAGTGCAGATACGGGAGCAGAGAAGGTTAAGGGCCTTGCTCAAGGGCCCAACAGTGGCAGCTTGACAGTGCTGGGGCTTGAACCCCCGATCAGTAACCCTGAGCCTTAACCGCCAAGCCACCACTGCACCCTGTGACATGACATGACCACTGACATGGTGCATTATCATGCTGGAAGTAGCCATTGGAAGTGGGGAAAAGTGTGGCAATGAAGGGTCAGCAACAATACTCAAATAGGCTGTGGCATTCAAATGATGATTGATTGGTATTAATGGACCCAAAGTGTACCAAGAAAACATTCCCACACCATTACAACACCTCCACCAGCCTGGACTGTTGACACAGGGAAGGTTGGATCCACGGATTCATGCTATTGGTGCAAAATTCTGACCCTAACGTCTTGTGTGCCTCAGCAGAGGTCAAGATTCATCAGACCAGGCGACATTTGTCCAGGTTTGGTGAGAATGCAACGTCAGCATTCTATTGTTGGCTGACAGAAGTTGAATCCTATGTGGTTTTCTGCTGTTGTAGCCCATTCACCTCAAGGTTCAACATATTGTGCATCCTGAGATGCTTTTCTGCTCAGCACAATTGTCCGGAGTGGTAATCTAAGTTTCTGTAGCCTTTCTGTCAGCTCGAACCAGTCTGACCATTCTCTGTTGACCTCTCTCATCAACAAGGCATTCCCTTTCACAGAACTGATGCTCATTGTATGTTTTTTTTCTTTATTTAGTCAACTTTGTTGTGCATGAAAATCTCAGATCAGCAGTTATAGAAATACTCAAACCAGCTTGTCTGGAACCAACAATCATGCCACAGTCAGAATCACTGAGATCACATTTTATACCCATTCTGAAGGTTGATGTGAACATTACCTGAAGCTGCTGGCCAATTATCTGTGTGATTTTATGTATTATAATGGTGCCACATGGTTGGCTGGTTAAATAATTGCATGAATGTGTGTGTACAGGTGTTCCTAATAATAACATGTTCAGTAAGTGTAAATGCCCTTGGATTTAAGAAGACAGTCTGCACCTGAACTTCATAATCATTGTTTTTAATTAGAGATATTTCATTACCTCATTTCCAAAACAGTACGTTCCAGATGTCTGCTTCAGGATGGACTCGAGAGCTGCAAAAAATAAATCATACTAGTAATTAAAATGGAGCAGATTACTCTTAGAAATTGACATTTAATTGCTTCAACCAGAAACTATTTTAGTGTACATTAAACATATGGAAAAGGGGAGAAAAGAAGTAGGTACAAGATTCAAATCTGAATTACCCACCCTTGAATCCCTTGTTGATGAAATGTTGAGCCCATTGTACCTTTTCTTCACCAATTTTCTGTATCACATAGATGTTCTGAAAATGATTTATCATAATATTATTTTAATTATATTATACATCACATAATAATTGATATAATAATAATAATAATAATTATGATGATTATGATGATGATTATTATTATAATATTCAGTTAGTGACAGACCTGAGTAATCTAAAAGATGTTCACATTGCCATGTGTGAAATTAGGCATCATCAACAAAGAGTGATATATATATAAAAAAATGGAATATTAGAATATGCGATATAAAGTGAGTTGCCAGTTTATTAGGTAAAGCTAGCTTAAATTTAGACAAACATCTCCCCATTCTTTTCTCCCCAATTTGGTCACCGGCCAATTACCACCCTCCAGCCAGCTTTCCCCTATCACGCGACAGCTACCAACAAGGGAGAGTGCGGGCTAATATGCTTTATCCCAGTTGGTGTGAAGCCAGCCAATCACATCTTTTCAAACTGCTGTTCGTGCTGCATCAAAGACTCGGAGGAAAGTGCTTTCTGCTCTTTTCCACATACATGAGCTCACAGACACCCATGATTGGCTAAGTGTCAGTTTAATTGACAGGGTAAAACGTATGCCATCCCTCCCACCCAAACGGCAAGACCAATTCTGCTCCCTTGACTCAGATGGCTGTGGCATCATCATGATTCAAGCCTGCAATCTCTCAATGAAAGGACAAATGCTTTTCTGGTGGTTATAAGCTAGACGGGGGCTTTCATATGGTGTATAGCAACAACTGGGCTACAGTAAGAAATTGTATACCTATAGGCTTCAAAAAAAAAAAGGGTTCATCAATTAATAGTGACTACATTTACATACACATCAATATTCCAATATTAATTGGAATTTGGCAATATTCTAATTAGTATTGAGTCATGTAAATATCACAATCCAGTACAGATTAAGACAATATTCTGATTCCAACCACTTATGTAAACACCTTATTCAGAAAATTAACTGAAAGGGGATATATGCACAGGCTCAGTCCACAAGGAATTGTGGGTACTACCAGATGCTTAGCTGTAGGCTAGGTATTTAGGAATGGCAACTCAGGCATACTTACAACCATGTATACAGGCCAGTAGGTATACAGATCCCAGTACGCATATAAACATTGTATTCGGAATATGGCTGCAACCTGAATATAGACCTTACAGGGAATTTGACGTGCATGTAAACATGGTCATTGTTAGCTTCATAAAAGGGTTCAAACCCTTTCAGACAGGGAAACACTGTTGCAAGGTTCTGCACAGATTCTTTTAAGGTATGTATAAAGTGCACCTATAAAATGTAGTTCTACCTGATGAAATGGCCAATATGTCTAACACAAGTTAGATATACTTAAAGTTGCCACTGATAATATGGTCATGATAGTACAGCATTTTAAGTTGCTAAACTTGTTGAAAGTTTATTTTCAAGATAGCATTTTTATCATCAAACTAATGATCTTTTTCTTTTTTGTGAGTTCAGAAAAAGCAACACACATTTTGTTTTGTTCTTTATTGCATTTCAAATCACTGTATTTGTATTCAAATTGATCCACATCATAGATTATGAATCAATTTATTCAAATATGTCCATGTTATATATTATACACACATTTTCATCTAATATATTCTCACATCAGCATTTGTTGTGCCCAGCAAGGACTAAATCCCTAATAACACAGGATAAAGGATGGTGTTTGTCAAACCAATGTGTGAGAATCTCTTTTGTTTGCTTCCCCACAGCATTTGCACATACTTGTAATGTGCAGCCATTCATCATGTCATATACAGTGCTGATTTCTTCTGTTTTTGTGTATCTCTCATACTAAATTATTTCAGAAATTAATACAAAATCTAAGACAAAACAAAGGCAACCTGAGTACACACAAAATACAGTTTTTAAATGATAATATTTATTGAGCAAAAAAACATATCAGTACCAACTGAGCCTGTGTGAAAATTTTTACTCAAAAGAATTAAAGTTAAATAAAAAGGTCAGTGTTAGGGATAACATTGTTGACTGAAACATTCTTTTGTTCTGTCAGTATTGTGTATAAGTATAAGTAATAAAAATAAGTAATAATATTGTGCTCTTTTCTACTCTGTTTAACTGCATGTATATTATTTATTATTACTTAGCACATAGTGTTAGTATTATTCCATGCAGAATGTAGTCCAGGTACGGTACTATGGGCATGATGGTGATGAAAGAAAAAGTATAAAACTTTTTTTCCCCTTTTAGTCCGAGCTGCAATGTACTGGCTGGAAAGATTATTTTTGTGTTGCTCAAATCAAAACCCACAAGTACTTTATTTACATATCAAAATACACACACCTGTAGAGGCTGTATCCCGGAGGCGATGAGATCAGAGATCATGCGCACTTGAGCTCGCTGCTGTGGGTCAGCTGGGAGGAGACGTGGCTCAGGCCGAGTTTCGTCAATGTACTGGATGATAGCCAGCTAGAGGCAGAGGTATGTCAGTGTTTTTGGTTGGAATACAGACGAGCAAGTGACATTAATCTGTCTGCTTCTATCTGCTCTGGAGTTTGGTGTGTTGGGCTGCTGCTTGACAATTTATGAGTAAATGAGTGTGTGAAATGGACGGGAGTCCCTCTCGGGGTGTATTCTCGCACGCCACTCACTGTGTTGCTGTGATAGGCATCAGATCTGCAGCTACACTGACCAGCCTACTGAAGATGCGTGAATATATAATAAAGCTTTAAATAGCATTTTTATGTGGGTCATTTCCATCCATCCGTCCATGCATTTTCTGCACCACTTAATCTCCTACATGGGACATAGGGCACGAAGCAGGGGACACCCTGGACGGACAATCACACACACACACAGTTTGGAAATGTCAATGTCAATCAGCCATACAACGCATGTCTTTGCACTAGGGGAGGAAATCGTATGAAACCCCTGAAGCACGGAGTGAACATATAAACTCCATGCACACAAGGCAGAGACAGGAATTAAACCCCAAACCCTGGAGATGTAAGGCAAACGTGCAAACTGCTAAGCCCCCAGGGTCATTATCTGCACATCACACATAAACCAATCTGGTTTTGTTATTAAATGTTGAGTTCGGTTATTTCAACTTGTTTATTAGCTTAAGTATAGTTTCAGTGAAGAATGGTGTATACTACTACAAACAACAACAATGATAGCTGATCATTTTGATCATTGCCATTAAATATGAGAGAACGTACTGACTGAGACAAGGTGATGCCATCAGTGGTGACTGCTGGTACTTGCTGCATTGGATTGACTGTTCTATACTGATCTGTGAGCTGAAAAAGACATGCAATGTTACATCCACAAACTATAAAAACACATTGGAGAATTCGCATCCATGATTTATACAGGCTACTAAATGAAAACAACGTCACAGTACAGACACATGATAACCTATACGTTTACCTGCTGGCCTCCATCCTTGACGAGGTTGACTGGTACTTGGTCATATTCAATACCCTTTAGGGCAAAAGCTAGTGAGGTTGTAACACATGCATGTTAAGCTGGAATGTTCAACATGGTCAGTCTTCATGAATTAAAGACTGAACAGTCAGGCAGAGAAGATTTGCATGTTGAGGAATTCAGTATTCAGTACACTTAAGGCAGCTTACCAATCCGCACTCTCCATGAGCAAGAACTTCTGAAATATCCATGAAGCACGGGCTGCAAAATATGTAAGGCGATAATTAAAGCAAAAAACCTTTTTTAATAGTCAAAGGAGTTAAAGATCGAGATAAACAACAACACAGCATGAAAGTGGAAAACAGTGTAACCTTTCCTTGAGACGCCATGGTGTTATATTTTCATGTAACTTTGTGATCAGGGGTTAAAATCCTCTCTCCAAATAGCCAATGAGAGCAGTCCCCCAAAATCCTCCTCTTACTACAGCTTCATGACTAAGCAGGTTTAGATTTTTACCAGGTCTCCAAGACTTTCAAGGAATGTCTTGCAACGACACAAAAATTAAGCTACTGTTGCGTAGTGCATTTAGGAATTACCTTCATCAAACATGCAAATGATGTTCGCATTTCTGTGCTGTTTTGCGAAGAGACAGTTAACAGGAATGAATCAAGCTTTATTTCAAAATAACTTCACTGATTAACCAGCACGACCTGTACAGCATGTCATTTAGACCAATTATTCAAACACACGCAGTTCAGACTTATCAATGTCCAACCAATACAATTGTGGAGTACTTGTACACTATTTGTGTAACATACGCGTTAAAACACATCCAATATACTCGGTTCCCAAAAGAGTCGATTCGCCGATCACGGGCGTTAGATATGCAGAACCGACTCCGCAGCTATACAGTGCATTCGCCTTTTGCGTAGAATCGAATCTTGTAATCGATTCCCACCCCTTGGAATCGGGTTAAAGTCGATTCCAAGAATGTCCCAGTCCAGTGAGATGAACCCAAACAGCATTTAATTCGTTCTTTCATAGGACACCTTTGCTAAGACCAATAAGCGCTCGTTTACTTGCTCTGTGAAGAGTCTTGCAACAAGTCATATTACTATTAGTTCAGGTTCTCGTGGCCTTAACCAATCATCTTCCTTACTTTGTAGGCGTATGCGGTTCTTGACCAATCATTGGCCGTGCCGCCTGATGAGCCCGCCTCATTCCGAAGCTGCCGTCGGTTAAAGGAGACGTTTCATAGGTGCACAGGCTGGCCTCCGTGGATATAATTACTTTTTTAAGGAGAGCTACAGCTTTAATTCTCTGACTTCAGTCATGGCAGCGACTGCAGTGCGTTCTCTCCTAAAGAAGAGGGTAAGAAAAACGAGACATGTAGACTTACAACGACACAGCTGTTTCTGTCCTCTTTGTTAAGTGACAATACTGACAACCTCCTACACTGCGTATTATTGCACTTTCTAGTGGCATACTTATTTAGTACTTTAGTGGTTTGGGACGTAGCCTGCTTGTGTATTCCCA
>JAOUWY010000002.1:14540110-14553685 GCA_025728095.1 Prietella phreatophila | reverse complement strand
GGGTTCTGTGAATTAGCAATGGGAATTCTGATACTTCTCAGTGAGTCGGATCACTTGGCTCGGCTCACTAATAAGAATCGACTCTTGGCTCCCAAATGGCTCACTCTCCTTTTTTTTTCTTCTTTTTTTTCTTTTATCTGAAGAAAGGAAGTTTGCAATATTTAACTAGTTATTGTAATCTTACTCTACGTTCTAGATAACAAAATGGCGTTATCTTTTAAGAAATGTTTAATAATGAAACTCAGCATGGCACTTAAAGTAACTGTGTAATACAGAATGGGGGGGGCATGGTGGCTTAGTGGTTAGCAAGTTTGCCTCGCACCTCTGGGGTTGGCACGACTAGGCCTCTGCCATGTCTGTGTGTGGAGTTTGCATGTTCTCATCATGATTTGGTTTCCTCCCCAGTCCAAAAACTGCAGGCTGATTGGCATTTCCAAATTGTCCAATGTGTACCCTGTGATTGGTTGGCACCCCGTCCAGGGTGTCCCCTGCCTTGTGCCCAGAGTTCCCCAGGATAGTCTCCAGGATTCCAATGACCCTGTGTAGGATAAGCGGTGTGGATGGGTAGAAATACAGAATGCATCCCTGCTTTAATGTTATTGTGCCTATTGTGTCTGTGCTTAATTAAGAAGATTAAAAAAAATACAATTCTGATACCTGTTCTCCCCTCTTAAACTTGACTGCATACAGCACATCACTGACAAGAAGCAGTGCAAAAAATCTTGTCTGGTTGCTTGATTCAAACACGAGTGCCAAACACACAAACGTGTCCTTTGCACACCTTCAGTCTTTCCCCTTCCCCTCTTAACCACACGGTACCTCTTTTACACAAATTATTATTACTCTTATAAGTTCTTTATTGTAATATTTTGAGATACTGAATTTTTGATTTCCATAAGCTGTAATGATCAAGATTACAACAAAAAAGGCTTGAAATATTTCACTTTGTGTAATGAATCTAGAATATATGAAAGTTCCACTTTTTAAATTAAATTAGGGGGGTAAAAATAAACTTTTTTTTATCGTGGAACTTTCATGGAAAAAATTTCTAAATCTATACAGTGCTAGTCATATGTAGTGTGTATGTAATTAGTTTGTTTTGTATAGCACTTTTAACAATAAATATTGTCACAAAATAGATTTATAGAAATATGGATATAGATTTTGATCCCTAATGAACAAGTTAAAAACTTACTGAGACAACACGCGGAAGAAACTTTTAAAGGATCTTCTGGGTGACGCTGGATAGTTTCTAGATCATTTCTTTACATGTGTAAAGTCCTACAGAACAAAGTGTGTTGAAAGGATGTTCAGTATGAGTATATTATGAATGAGTCCTGGGGTGAGTACAGGAAAGTTAGTGGTTTTTATTTTTTATTTATTTATTTATTTTAATAAAATTTTTATTGAACATTTCTGCTAAACCTTTCTAAATCGCTTTCTCTGTTCTGTCCTCTCCCTTTCCCAAAAATAAAAACAAATTGAGCAACAGCAGTAAACATTCAAAGGGTTTCTTTTCTTTTTATACAAAGGAAAACAAAGTTAAATATCGAAAACCCACCCCTCCGGCTCATCATGGCTACCCAATAACTGTTGCTGGTTATAAAAATATTGTAAAATTCAACAACGGGCACTAACCTTTAAGTGGGAAGTGTCTGTAACTCCATAAAGTATGCAATAAAGGGATGCCATTTATGAAAAAACTTATCTGTACAACCATTCATCATGTATCTTATTTTCTCGAGTTTCAGGAAAAATATCACGTCCTTTATCCACTGGGAGATAGATGGGTATTTTTAGCAGACTTCCAATGCAGCAGTAGGGAACGTCTTGCCTTAAGGGATGTGAAAGCGATAACATCCTTTTGTATCGAGCTCAAAGGAACTGAGGCTTCAGGAATCCCAAATACAGCAATCAGTGGACAGTATTTTTAATTGTAGCAGCATTTCTTGAGTACAAATCTACTGCATCTAGTTGTGATTGTTCATTAAAGTTAGCAGGCCTAAACTAATTTGTTGTTGAAATCTAATTTGACATGTAATATGATCATTTGTTTTCTTTCTTTCTTTTTTTCTCTCTACAGCCCACCACAAAGTTGTTTATTGATGGGAAGTTTGTTGAATCCAAAAGTTCAGAATGGTTAGACATTCACAATCCCGTGAGTACACACAGTAAACCTGTCTATATTCCAGTTCTTGACACTACGGAAGAAATAAGTGGTCATGCATTATGAATTTTGTTTTCTCATGATCCTCACATAAGTTTTTTCATTATGGGATAATTTTATCCTGAGAAAATCTGCTGCTTTTTGAATGAGACTGGTGTTACATGCACGTTGGCATCTTCATCATAAATGTAATAATTGCCCACTGTAGAGATGGACTTTATCTCCACATTAAGAGAGAGGAAAGTCCACTTCTCAAATGTCTGGCACTAACGTGGAAGTCCTTGATCCTGCAGGGATGAGGTATTTTTGTAGGCCAACCCAGAAGTTAGCATCACCCCGGTTCCCTCAACAAAAAGCCAGTAGTATTGTTCCATTGACTTTTGGATTATTGCAGAAAATATACTGTGACCAACAAAAGCTTATGATTCTTACATGTTTCATTCATTAAGATAAGCTTCATAAGATTTAGAAGGCTTAATACACTCGCCAGAAGTAAAAGCTAATGTAAGGCTGTAAACGAACTACAACACGGTTGCATGACTTCAACGTCACCACTGTTGGGCTTCCGACAGCTCTTAATCTTTTATTTAAAAAAAAAAAATACAATGGGGGAAATACTATAAATTGATAAATCTGCAAGTTGGAAAGTTTGAGTTGCAAGAGTGCAAGTATAAACATGTGGAGGCTGTAGTAGAAGAGTTTTCCTGTTTGGCGTGATGATGTTTAATGTCCCCGACAACCACTGTAGGCCCACGTAGCCACTCATCAACCGCCTTTTTCAAGACACGTAAAATATATATATATATTTTTAAAAACCTGAGTGGGGTTTTTCTGTTGTTGTTTTTTTTTTTTTTTTTTTTTTTTAATGTCGTTGTATAAAATGTGAACATGTATTGCGCTTGTATTAACCACAGACCTTATTTTAGGCATATAACCAAAACCCCATTGTCGATGTACACAGAAATTAAGTCAAGAGCATGAGAAAACAGAAAGGGGGGTGGATTATGCTTGGCTGCTTAGGGCTTCCATAAGATACAGATGAAAAAGCACAGATATTTAATGTGAGCAATTCCTATCTGCTGGTGAAGTATAATTGCTAAAATGGTAATTGTTACCGCCCAGTCTAGGCCGCCGCTCAGTGATGTCATCCTGGGAGGCAGAAGCAAGGCAGGCTAGGGCAGGCTGGATACTCCGGGCGGGAGTTTGGACCTGCACACAAAATATGGCACAGCACACAAATAAAACAAAATCCCATCCCAAAGCTAGTGGGTTGTAACAGTAATACACCTAAAATGTCATTGCTAGAAGTGGAGGTGTTCTAGACCTTATCACCTGACTAATTCCCTTAGTGAGAATTAATGGTATTAAGTGGCTAGATCTTCTGGGACTGATTATGGAAAAGTAGATCTTTAATGATTTTGCACCTCACTACTGTAGTTATAGTTATTTCTCACATCTGCTCAGGCCACCAACGAGGTGATCGGTCGGGTCCCTAAAGCCACGCAGGAAGAGATGTTGGCTGCTGTGGACTCGTGCTCGCGGGCCTATCGCTCTTGGTCTGAAACTTCTATTCTGACCCGTCAGCAGGTTTTCCTCTGCTACCAGCAGCTCATTAAAGACAACATTGTAAGTTATGCTGATATGTGGTGCTGCAGATCTCAACAATGCATCTGATTAGTGCTTATTACATACCTACCTGAGTTTCTGATCTTGGGCGGGCTAGCTTAAATGGGAATATTTTACACAGTTGTGCTACTGTGTGTGTCATGTTGCAGAAAGAGCTGGCTAAGCTGATCACGCTGGAGCAAGGGAAAACCCTGGCAGATGCTGAAGGCGATGTGTTCAGAGGATTACGTAAGTCTGAAGGATCTTTCAAAAGGCCAGTCATTGAAACCAGGAAGTAGAGTTACTGAAGTCTTGTGTCCGTTCAGCTGTGTATTATTGGTGAACCTGGGTTTCAAAATATATAATATTGATGGCTGAGTATGTGTTATATCGGAGAAATTACCATCTTCTTTTCCAGAGGTGGTAGAACATGCATGTAGCATCACCTCCCTTATGCTGGGGGAGACTCTGCCCTCTATCACTAAAGACATGGATATTTACACATACCGACTGCCCCTTGGCGTCTGCGCTGGCATCGCCCCCTTCAACTTTCCTGCCATGATCCCACTCTGGATGTTCCCTATGGGCATGGTGTGCGGGAACACATACCTGATGAAGCCCTCCGAGCGTGTGCCTGGATGCACAATGATGCTGGCCAAGCTGCTGCAGGACGCTGGCATGCCAGATGGCACACTCAATATCATCCACGGCCAGCATGATGGTATGAAATTGCTGCTTTTGTGATGGTTTTGACCTAATAACTATATACTATATTAATGCATAGTTAGAACCTTTGATTTCAGAGCTAGTAGAACAGTTTCGTAGTTTAGTTTTAAAAGCCTTAAACTTGCCTTTAATTCTAGATGTTTTAAAATGCTGAATACCCAATTAATGAAAATCTGTGTAGGCATGGAAAAGTACCCTTTCAGAGGGCAGTAATAATAATAATAAATCCTCATGTACTTATCAAAGTTTTGTGCACAGATGGACTGTGTGACCTTGTATAATTGTAGTCTGTATGAGAAATCATTTTTACCTTGTTTTTGCAGCTGTGAATTTCATCTGTGATCACCCTGCTATAAAAGCGATTAGCTTTGTGGGCTCCAACCAGGCAGGAGAATACATCTATGAGAGAGGCTCTAAAAATGGCAAGAGAGTGCAGTCCAACATGGTTAGTCCTGCATGTCCTACAAGCTTTTGTTTTCACAGGGCAATGTACAGTAAGTAACATTTTAAATAAAGTCCTGAAATGAAGCAGAAACACAGCTGGCTATCCAGTTTTGGTTGATCCAGCCTGTACCGATTTCTGCCAATTTTCCTGAATTTAGCCGGTTTGTCTTGGATCCATTCTTACCATCTGTAGTTTAGCCGTAGCATCAATGATTTTCGATGCCTTGCTGTAGGAATATGGAAGACAAAATAAATAAACCTTTTCTACCTCTTTTTTTGTTATTTTTTTGCTAAACCAATGGCCAGACTCACTAAGGTGGAAAAGCCTTAGTGTTGAGGTGTATGAACTTTAACCTCTGAATTCACAAGCCTCACTCACAAAGATGGGACAGTAGTCTCTTTTTAGACAGTAAAAAATTTAGCTGTTTATTATTTATGCTAGAACTATTGTTTGTGATGTTTGTACCTCTGCATTCCTGTGGAGCACTGGTACATATCCCAAACAACTTGACATGCAGTCCATGAACAATATACAGGTGTCAGACTACTGAATTCATATAATTTATAGAAGTGTTTAGCATCTCTGGTGATGGAGTACCCTAATGAGGCATGAATTAGTGGTTTTCCCCATTCCACTGCAGCCTTACTCAGGTTTGATAATTTAGCTAATAAACTGAATCCGGTCGAGAAGTGAAGACAGCAAAATGTGTAGTGCATAGGCACTCTGGGACCAGGATTGAGCAACACAAATATATGGGATTCCTAATGTTAAGAAGTTATATACATCATGTTAATCTAACAGTTTTTCACCAGTGGGTGGCAGCATTAGACATGAAATGGATATTCAAGTTTGTACTCAGTCTTCAAAGGCCCAGGCCAAGCCTTATTCAGTATTTTGAACCTGGTATTATCTTTAGCCATTGGTCATGATTAGGAATGATTGGAGCGAAGCTTACTGGAAGAAATTTGAATTTCAATACTGTAAACAGAACGTGAGTCTTGGTCAAATCAATAGTCCCAAAACGTCGGGAAAGCAATGCATTGTAGTGTGTTTAAATAGTTTTGGGCCTTGTTTTGGTTTAATTTTTCTTCCTTAGTTGGACTGCCATTTAAAGAACCTAAAAATGAATTCGGCCATCTATGAATTGAGAAGAATTGAATAAATGAACGTTTTAAATGAAATAAGTTATTTGGTCAGTCCAAAGCCTGCAAATACCATGCACACTGTATACATGACTTCATTGTCGACTGGTCTTGTGGATACATGTACATATGCTGTCTCTAATCTGCAATAACCTCAGAAATCACTTAAACCAGTAAATCTCCGTTACAGAACACAGGGGGAGCAAGTCAGCTTGTTATCCACAAAATGGCTGAATAAAGATTTTGGTTGAAACTTCCAGTAAATAAAGGGAAAAGTTGTTTGTTTAACCATAATTGTACAGTACATGTAGTATGAAAGATGGATAAGGCTGAAAATGGCTTGAAAGCACAAGGACTTATACCCGTCTCTGTATGCTGTTTACATTTCCTTAGATTGTGCTCTGAGACTAATTACAGAACTGGTATCCTTTGTCTGTCCTGTGCTTATGTCCAGGGGGCAAAGAACCATGGTGTGGTAATGCCAGATGCTAATAAAGAGAACACTCTGAACCAGCTGGTTGGTGCTGCATTTGGAGCAGCTGGCCAAAGATGCATGGCACTTTCCACTGCCATCCTGGTGGGAGAAGCTCGCAACTGGCTGCCTGAACTGGTGGAACGTGCCAAGAACCTGCGTGTCAATGCAGGTATGTGAATGTTGGATCTGTTTAGATGGAAAGCTATAAAACTCAGTAGGTATGCAATTGAATACGAATCCTTTTGTGGGGGGTGAACAGATAATGTGGTCTAAACGGATGTGAATAGGAGGTGCACTATTACTTGTTTTTGTTCACTCACTCACGCCCACTTCGGTACAATATTTAGTGAACTCAACAGATACAGGTACAGGAAGTGGTTTTGTTACACACCTAATGCTTAGGTTGCTATCCCAATCAGACTTGAAGGTGTACTTAAGAGCATGTGTCCTTGAGTTTTGTTATTGTTTAAAGCCCCACTTTCCAGTGTGCCTCTATGTTCTGTCTACTTCTGTGTAACTGTAGGACTTCATCTGTTTATTTTCCCTGTCCTCATTCATAACTGACGTAGTAAACAGAAAAGACAGAATGGGGTTTAAAGAACCGATGACTGACACTGATCATCAGTATTTCTGCATAACTAGCATTTTCCTTTATCTTCCCTCAGTCCTTCATTGCTCTCTTCTCCATGTCATCATTTGTTCATGGTATGAGTTTTATCCCTCTGAGTGCATTCCAGTAGACCACCCAAGCCTTCATGACCACACCTCTTCCAGCTGCACGTTCAGTACAGTCAAAGCAGAGAAGCAGTTTTCTTGCTCATGCCGCAAACTTGAAATTCTCTTTGTGGTATGGGCACATGAAAGTAACACAAGCAGGCCAAATTAAAAGATGAAATGGGGAAAAATGAAATTTGGTGAAGCCAAAAACATTTGTACGGCAATGCGGTAGCCCAACTAAAACCCAGAAACAGCTTTTGGGGTGAGCGCCTTGATGCATTAAACCATGTGTGTGGGACAGCAATAGACACAACTTTAATCCTTTACTGCTTAATATTGCAAAAGAAAGCAACCAGCATAAAATGCTTACAATGGAGATGGTCCAAGATCAGTGTACATCACTTAGCCTATCCATCTCTTATGGTAATTTGAAGACTTTGTGACTGTATATTTGTTTATTTTTGTTTTATTTATTGATGCTAGGTGACCAGCCAGGTGCTGATCTTGGACCCCTGATCTCCCCTCAGGCCAGGGGCCATGTGAACAGACTGATCCAGAGTGGAGTAGATGAAGGTGCTTCACTACTGCTTGATGGCAGGAATGTGAACGTTAAGGGCTTTGAGAATGGCAACTTTGTTGGACCCACCATCATCAGTAATGTGACAGTGAGTAATTTATGGATGACCTATGAAAATCTGAGCAGCCACTGAGCTAGCTGTTAAAATGACAAATCACTTGGTCATTTTCAACACTTATTTATTTATTTTTTTGACCCCCCCCCCCCAGCCTGAAATGCAGTGCTATAAGGAAGAGATCTTTGGCCCTGTCTTGGTGGTCTTAGAAGTTGGCACCTTGGATGAAGCCATCAGTATCATCAATAAGAACCCGTATGGAAATGGAACTGCCATTTTTACCACCAATGGTGCTGTGGCTCGCAAATACACCCACGAGGTGGATGTTGGCCAGGTGAGGAATTTTAGCCTTGCAACTGATTAACTATAAGAGATGTCTTTTTACAATTTTTTGCTTTCGGACTGCAACTTCTAGGATATATGCTCAATCACAAAAAGAATGTGTATAAAGTTGGGGAATGTCATGAGTTGGTATCTTGGATTAGTTCTGTGTAGTTTTACGAAACACAAATGTATGACTTTGTATAAAATTCATTGAAGTGTTATGTTGGAGTGAACACGCTTCCAGAGAGCCATTCTGGGTGAAGCGCTTCAGGCACTCTCCGAGAGTCAATATTAGAACGTGATGTAAATGTAATGTGTAAAAGCCCTTTGGCACCTCTCCTCTAACCCACAGAAAGCCAGCCAGTGTCGAGCTATCCACGTTCCGTCCTCAGCTGCCATATCTGCCACAAGCGTTCTTTTAAAAGTACAAATTTTTCCAAAGCAGGGTTTACCTTGTTTGCCTTGACTAAAAACCCAAAGGGGGGAAAAAAACCTAGTGCCACCTCACAACATGTGGGCTCCAAATAGCTCACAACAAATATGTGCTGTTTAATCAAAACAGTGCTACTCACAAATATATTATGCAGGTGGAGATTCCGAAACTGCATCCAGAAGGGATTCCATGCAACCTGTTGATCTGGTGGCTGTGTAAAAATGGCACACCTTCTCCCTGTTTGTTTGTGGCTCACAGGTGTGTCATGTGTTTGTGATTCACATGGTGAACATGACCATGTGATGAGTTGGCCTCCAAAACCTAAATGCACAAGACATCCCTACTGTACTGTCCTTTTTTTTTTTTTTTTTTTTATTTTTTTTTTTTGGAGACATTTCAAGAAGCAGTGCCAATTTCCAGTAGTCACCTGCCCCAACAAAAATGTTTTGTTTAGTTCCCCTCTGCATACGTTGCTTTTCTCAGCGGGTACACACAAAATGATTGTGGCTTTGTGCTGTCGTATCCCTGAATGAGCCGGTTGTTCAGCACTTTCCATACACAGCAGTCAAGGCTCAGCAGCAATATATAGTTTTATGTCCTGAACGTTAAAACAAAGTTTCCACTTTAAGTAAATTGAGGTTTAGCTCTAAGTACTGACTACCCCGGTTTTCTAGCAAACAAGTGGGAAAAGGAAAAACAACTGCAGAAGTTGTCGAACGTCTGGGTGCTGTTGCCATTTTATTGGCTTTGACAGATGCTCTGATCTAAGGTGGGTTGGTTGTGCGAACATGCTGATTGTGCAGCTGTCCAGGTGATAATCTTTTGGTTTTAGCAGCTCATCTCATTCTCTCTTGGGGAATGGCATAATTCTGTGTAACATACAGCTGTGGGAGAGGGAGACATGTTTGCATTTGCGTTGTTCTCTTAACTGGCATTGAGGTGCGAGTGTCTGGGGCGAGGGAGACGGCGAGGAAGCTGGGGCAGCCTCAGGGCATATTGGGGTCGGGTTCCTGGTGCAAGCATGATGTTTGATTCTTACTGCTGTTTCTCATGCATATTTTCCTTTTCCAGATTGGAGTGAATGTACCAATTCCTGTTCCCCTACCCATGTTCTCCTTCACTGGCTCTAGGGCCTCTTTCAGGGGTGATACCAACTTCTATGGCAAACAAGTAGGTCCATCCCAGCTGCTGCTGATGATGAATAATACTTTAAAGATCCATTAAACTAGTGTACATTTAACACTACATGAATTCAGACATTTTACTGAAAACCCCTTCCAGCAGCATGTAATGTTAAAGGAATACTCCAGCATTTTTCATCCTAATTTATTCAAACAAGAAACCCCTTTTTATCATTTTATCTCCTTGCAGAATGGCTTAAGAAATAAATGTGACTAACAATATACTTTTTTTTTTTTTTTTTAATTATTGTATTTGTTTTCCTCATTGTGATACTGAGAATTCTGTTTCTTTCTATTGCAGGGTATCCAGTTCTACACACAGATCAAAACCGTTACTTCACAGTGGAAGGCAGAGGATGCAACAGTAAAATCTCCAGCAGTTACTATGCCAACCATGGGACGCTAAATTGCAATAGACCACACAAATGCTGACCTCCCCAAAGCCCCTGAAGTGTAGAACATACTGTACAGACAGGTCATGACTGGTGTTTTTGCTAGTTTAGAAATAATATAAAACAGTAATCAGTGATGTATGTTGCACTAGACTATTTAACTACTACAGTATGTCCAAAATTGATACATTTCTTTCCATGGCTCTGTTTGCTTTTCCCATGTGTTAAAGCCAACAATTAACAGTATTTGTCCACTATAATTACATCTGCAATTGTTTTTACACTGAAGCCTACAGCGATTTAAACAAAAACACTTCAGCCTAACAAACTATGGCTAAGCAATGCATTATTGCCTTTATAAGCATATTACCTTCTCATAATGTAGCACAGCTGTTCTATTACATACAATAAATGAGTGTTCTCCTTTATGGATTTTTTTAAGACATCAGGTTCAAATGTAAGCTTTTAAAAGGTACTATATCAGACAGTTGGGAGGAATGGGCAAGTATTTTCAGTCATCCTGGACTACTCTTCATATGGTAGGATATAATATTTATAAATTAACATAAAGATTGCCTTCTTCCAGGTACAAATACAATGCCATTTTCACTTCATTCTCACAGAGCGCAAACCCATTACCTTCAGATAAACACGTGATTTATATGGATTACAAATACTGTTTTTTCTATCGCAAAAATACTTCCCAGTAAAAAGGGCAATAAGGTTGATTTGTATTTGGTAGTTATTGGTGGCCACTGGAGTTAGAAGTTGTGTTGGACATGGACACCTGGGTTACGAAGGTCATGGGAGATTCTTCTCTTGCTCTGTGTGAAAGACCATGAGAAAGGACAGGTTGTGGAACAATAGTGAAAAAAAAAAACAATGTTGGAATTATTCTGGATTGTATCAAAATGAAATTCAAACTTTTTAAAAATGTTTGTCAAACAATGCCTTGATTTACAGAGAGAACTTTAAGTTATTAAATCTTTCAGACAT
Organism: Prietella phreatophila; assembly: GCA_025728095.1. Classification (NCBI taxonomy): domain Eukaryota; kingdom Metazoa; phylum Chordata; class Actinopteri; order Siluriformes; family Ictaluridae; genus Prietella; species Prietella phreatophila. The sequence continues at coordinate 14,542,450 of JAOUWY010000002.1, read as the reverse complement.
AATATAAACTAGGACAGTGGATGTTTGGGGCAGGATATGATTTTGTGTAGTACTAATCAGCTTCGTTAATTACTTCCTACATTTCAGCTGAATATTTAGTTTAAAATGTAGTTAAAATGTCTTTCTTTGCAACATTCACTTAAGCACTTGAAATACTGGAGGAAATAGCCATTTAATTTCAGAAAGCAAAAGCAGTTTGTATGCACCCCGATCATTTCATGGCATTCTTTCTGGTTAACATGGAGAAAGTCTAAATAACTCAAAGGCATTATAATTAATAATAGTAAATGAAAGCCTGTTCATACTCTGGTTTGCTGTCATTCTGGTCCCTCTCAGAGGAGGGTGACAGAGGTGGAAGCTGCACTGCTCTCCTGGAGGAAAATACAGAAATATACAAAGATTTTTAATTAGATAAGAGGAAATGATGAGCATTGAAGGAGATGACAGCTGTTGTGCTTGAGCCATACTACTGGGCTCATGTGGGTACAACAGTTACATTTATATAGTGCTTTTCTAGACACTCAATCACCACTAGTGTGTAGCATCTACATCTCCTCAACCACTAGTAGTGTGTAGCATCCCCCTGGATGATTTGACGGCAGCCATAGTGCACGAGAACGCCCACCACAAACCAAGCTATTAGTGGAGAGAAGAGCGTGATGTAGCCAAGTCAGAGATGGAGATTATTAGGGGGCCATGATGGGGGAGGGCCAATAGGGGAATTTCGCTAGGAAACTGGGGTTATACTTCTCTTTTACAATAAGTGTTCTGGGATTTTTTTTTATGACCACAGAGAGTCAGGACCTCGGTCTCATCCAAAATACAGTGCTGTTTTTACAGTATAGTGTTGTGTGTCGACAGCACAAATTGAACACCCATAGAGGAAACAAACATGCCAGTCCTAATGCCATCCATCCATTTATTCCTCTCATCATCCATTAGCTACACTAAATTTAATGTCAACCCACTTCTGCCTGTGTTCTGTATATTCCCTTTAAAAAGATGTTTCCAGCTGTAGAGAACCACAAGTGCTTCAAATGTGCTAAACAAGCTGCTGGGTGTGCATGAAGAGCTCTGGATCCAGATGCCTTATACCAAATACATGCTTCTGTGGCCACTACACCCTTATTTTCACCCGACAGCCCTCATTCTTCCTCTCTCTACTGCACAAGTAAGCTCTATACTGTTCAGTCTTTCGTGTGAAACTGAAGTAACTGGCTTGATGACTGTTTTCGTTTTGGGGGTATTTTAACAGTAATTCCAGATCAGTGGTTATGGGTCATAAATTGAAATTGGAGAAGTGGAAATGAGGAAATTGGACACGCGTGGCTAAATTTTAAAGGAATAATTTTCTGCAGAGATTGTGAATGGAAACTTCACTGTGCCTTGGGATTTTTCTGCTGTAGTGCAGACAGTTGTGAGTAGCAGGCTGATGACAAGATGGTTTGTGGTTAATTACTGCTGGTTTAACTGCTCTACTTACACTAAAAACATGGAATTTTATTCGTGCTTTTAACAGTTCAAATTGGAAGATGAGCTGCTTTACTTTGGGGAAAAAAAAGAAAGCCTAAATAAGTGTATTCATAGCCATTGGCTAATTTTAGATCCAGAATCATTTGCATTTTATGTTTGACTTGAATGTGTTTTCATGTGTTTTTCATTTTATGACATTATGTAAAATATAAAAAAATCTGTACCTTGTTTTCAGACCATTCATTTGAGCAAAGAGCAGCCGCAGCACTCGCTCCTTCTGCTCCCAGGTCAGATCAGAAATGTCCACTTTTGAGCTCTGCAGGTTGTTCCTGAAAAACAACTTGTTAGTACACTGAGTTGCCAGTTCATTAGATACACCACGCATGTTGACATAAATTTGTTCCTTCCAAACATTTGTACACTACATTGCCAAACATTTGTAGACACCTAACAATCACACTCCTGTAGGTCTTCCTGAAACTGTTGTCACAGATTTGGTAGTACACAATTGTCTAGAATGTCTTTGTATGCAGTAGCATTACAATTTCCCTTCACTGGAACTAACTTCACTCCAATATGTTCCAGCATTCCTGTGAACAAAGCATAGTCCATGAAAACATGGTTTGCCATGTTTGCCAAGGCTGGAGTGGAAGATCTGGAGTAGCCTGCACAGAGCCCTGACCTCAACCCCACTGAAAACCTTTGGGGTGAACTGGAATGCCAACTCCACCCCAGACCTTCTTGCCTGACCTCACTAATTCTCTTGGCTGAATGAGAAAATCCCGACAAGTCACATTCCCAAATCTAGCGGAAAGCCTTCCCAGAAGAGTGGAGGTTATTATAACAGCAAAGGGGGTCTGAATCTGG
>JAOUWY010000002.1:14529237-14539910 GCA_025728095.1 Prietella phreatophila | reverse complement strand
AGCACAGGGGGTCTGAATCTGGAATGGGATGTTCAGGAAGCACATATGGGTGTGATGATCAGGTGTCCACAAACCCTTGGTCATATACTGTATGGCACATGATGTACTTTGGGCAGATTATCTTTTCTAACATCAGTTAGTATACAGTTTTCTTAAAGTGATCTAAAAGACTCAACATGACTCAACTGCTCATGCTAGGTGTGGCAGTTTTGGTATTTCTTAAACAGCTGACATTCTGGGTTTTCACATGCAACCATTTCAAAGGTTTACTGGGAATTGCATGAACAACAGAACAACCAGGGATTGCTGATCCTGTGGACAGCAGCAGCTTGTACATCAGAATGGCATGAATTGTGCAAGCAAACATACAGGCCACAACCATCCAAATAACATCCAATGAAGATTAGTGGCGCACTACCACTAAGCTGGCAACTTGGTGCATTAGTTGGTTGGTACAATACCATCCCCTGACTCAGCCCAATTTGGTTTAAGATTCCAACAGTAAAATGATAGCACTGTTCATTATCACAACACCCTGATTGAGCTCTTGCCAACCCATGACAAGTGGTTCTATAAATTTGATTTAATAAGGTTTGAAATACTCAGGTGTGACAAAAATAAACAAAATCAAGGAATAATGCACCCTACTGAGGTATTACTGTGGATAATGCCAGTCTTATGCAGTGATCTGTTCCAACTCACCAACTTTCAGCCTCTTGCAGATCAGTATAAACATTGTTGGTGCTGTGTGGAGCTTTGTTAAAGGTGCGTATGTGAGGGTACTCCTTCCTCCCTGATCGTGCTTCACTCATCCGTTTCCTATAAGCCTCCATTGCTTCCTGTCTTTAAACATAAGCTTAATGAGCTTATACGGAGTTAAATTTTTCCATCTATCTTTGTTGGCAGAAGGATTATTTTCTGATCAATCTGTATAGTTTGTGTAAACAAATTGTGTTTCTGATTCATCATAATTAACAATGGGATATCAGGCCCCATTTTACAGTAAATTTAACTCTGTTGCTATTTTTGTGTTTGCATGTGTTGCATGTACCTGTATTGGATCTGGCTGGCTATGATCTCCTGCTTAACTTGAGCCAGTGCCTCATGGAAGAAGAGCTCAAGCTGGGTGCGCTGTTGCACAATGCTGCGTGCAAGCCGCTTCACTCGGCTCATCTCACGTTCACGCATGGCCAGCAGTTTCTGCAGCTTCTCCAGCTCCACCCTCCCAGCTTGAGCACTAACTACAGCTCGATCCTGCATGGCCACCTTCTCCTGTTCACACGCAGTTATCATGAGGGCCAGCTCCTGCTCCAAAGTAGCTACTTTGGCCCTTAGCTCAGAGATCTCGCTCCGCTGGGCTGCAAGCTGAGCCACATTATCTGTCATCATTAGTTTGCTGGTCTCCTGTGGTGACAGTAGGTCAAAATCCCATTTAGAATTTTCCAAAAGGCATCTTAGAAAGTGAGCAAACTTAAAACGTTCTCTGGTTTGATAAGACCTGAAATTTTGGAACTTCTTGGTATTGGCACAAAGTGCCATGTTTGGTGGAAACACAACTCTGCTCATTACCCTGAGCAGGTTGGTGGTATCATCATGTTGTGGGGATGAATTTCCCTCAGAAACTGATCAGATTTAAGGGCAAGATGAAAAGAGCCCAACATAAAGCAATCCTAGAAGGAAGCCTGTTCCATTATCCAGGAAACGGTGGAGTTTCACCTAACTATAAGCATACTGCCACTGCTTGAATGGAGTGGTTCAAAATCTCACCCAATAAGCAATTAGACCAGGGGTGTCCAATCTGATCCAGAAAGGGCTGGTGTGGGTGCAGATTTTCATTCCAACCAAGAAGCCGCCACACCGGAGTCTATTGAAAGCCAAGATCAGCTGATTAAAAGGTGGAATCAGATGCGGCTTTCTGTCAGCTTCTGTCACCAACAAGGTGTTTCCGTCTGCAGAACTGCCTCTTACTGGATGTTTTTTCTTTATTGCACCATTCTGAGTAAACTAAGAGACTGTTGTGCATGAAAATGCCAGGAGATCAGCTAAATCAGAGATCAGATAAATACTCTAACCAGCTCGTCTGGCACTAACAATCATGCAACAGTCAAAATCACTGAGATCACATTTTTCCGCATTCTGATGGTTGATGTGAACATTGCTTAAAGCTGCTGGCCTGTATCCGCATGACTGTATGCATTACACTGCTGCCACACGATTGGCCGATTAGATAATTGCACAAGTTAGTATGTGTATAGGTTTTCCTAATAAAGTGCTCTGAGTATATATGTTTAGTCGGTGTATATATGTGAAAATCATATATGGAGGCATATGTTAATTATTGCAAGGCAGAGGGAACACTGCCAGAGTGCTGTGTGTGTGCATGTGTGTGCATGTTTGGTCTGGGGTCATGGAAAGTTTGCAGAGTGCCAGGCCGCAGCGAGACAGGAGACTGGCTCCTCGAGTGGAGGTGAGGAGAAAGCGCCACCACAAGCAAAGTCAAACATACAGTCCACTGCAAATAAACGGAGGGGGGAAATACTATGCACGGGCATAACCGCCCGAGATCAGGAACTACCACAATAAGAAAATGACTAAAATTTCAATTTGGTTACTCATGATTTCTGAACGTAGCCCTGAAAGCTCTGTCAATTTAGGCTTGGAAAAAACTTCCTCAGTGTCCTCTTTAGGTTCCTGTCAGCACACCTTACTGAATAAATGGCTTCCGTGACTTGCTATATATATGTTGTTCTTACCTTAATTACATTTTGAGAGAATAAGTGTCTCTGATGACACTGGAAAGGTCTCCAGTCCTCATAAGCTGTCAAATAACCCCATTATCTAAAATAAGAAGATGGTGGTCTGGCATCACAACTTGCACACAGAGCTGTCATTGAGAGGTTGGGCTGGGGATCCCTCACATAGGAAACTGCATGTGTTTCTGTGCAATGTGTGCTTTTTCTAGGTTTATTATAGGGAGGAAACATAGGTTGAGGGAGTGGAGTTCAATATTGTGCTTTATTAAGACAGAAGAAAACTGTGGTGGTTTGTACGGTGATGTAGTGCCAGAGGCAGACCGTAATGTTTGTACCTTATCCAGGAAGAGAGAAGCATTCTCCTCTTTCAAGGCCTCATTGCTCCTTTTCAGCTCTTCCGCCTCTTTCAAGTGATATCCAAGTGCCTCATTCAAACGCACATTTTCCTTAAACACTGAGCGGGACACATTATCCAGCTGCCTGTTGGAATTAATCATGACAGAAAAGAGCAGTACTGAGGTTTACCTCCACAACAGTGCACGGGATATGAAAATTCTTTGCCAGCTTGAAAACTGTACATTCGCAGTGAATTACACTATATGGCCAAAGGTTTGTGGACACCCGACACTCCACACTAATGTGTGATAGTGAACATCCCACTTATTCCCATCTTTACTTTTATAATAACCTCCTCTCTTCCGGGAAGGATTTCGATGTGTGGCATTGGGGATGTGCCCATTCAGCCACAAGAGCATTAGTGAGGTCAGGCACTGATACCAGGTGAGAAGGTCTGGGGCTTGGTCAGCATTCCAGTTCATCCCAAAGGTGTTCAGTGGGCTTGAGGTCAAGGGTCAGTGTAGGCCACTCAGTTTATTCCACACCAATCTTGGTAAACTGAGCCTTCATGAAGTTCACTCTGTGCACAGTTATTTTCATACTGGAACATGTTTGGGCTCCTTAGTTCCAGTGAAGGGCACTGAAATGTTACAGCATACAAAGATAGTCCATACAATTGTGTGCTTCTAACTTTGGGGAAGGCCCACATATGTGATGGTCAGGTGTCCACAAACATTTGGCCTTATGTGTATGTTTTAAGCTGCCACTGTCTTCTGTATAACACCAGTATATACTGATCCAAAAAGTTGTCAAAGGAGTGACTAGATGATGTATAGTATGGCTGAACCACTAAGGCATTGGCCTTGTTGTCTTTCAACTTAGCCATGACTCATTTAATTAGTTTGGTTGACCACAAATGCCTGGTGGAGTGAAGCAGGTGCAGGGTTGTCCTTTGGTCTGAAAATGGCCTAAAAAGGAAACCCCTTGGCAGAGAGACTCATATCCACAATGCCACATCTAGGAACAAGATATTAGAAGGTTTGCAGCCATGACTTTGGTAAACTAATCAAGCAAAACTAACACACGGCTTTTGCTGTGGCCATAAAAATTGCGTTTGTACATACATGCATATGTTCTGACATCAACACATTCATTCACACTGTTTGCAGAACAGAGGATATAATCACTGGCTTAGGTGATATATACTGTACTATCTCCAGGAGGAAAAGTTTGGTGTGGTCATGATAATAACCTTGTTTTTTCTACGAAGTTTATTTATTTTCTCTCCCTGTATGAAGGTACTGTTTGAAGAGTAAACTATCCTGTAATTGGAGGAGGGGCGGATGCACAGAGAATACACTCACATAATTGCCTCATTGTGGGCTTTCTCTGCTAGCTGGGCAATTCTCTGCTCCGCTTCCTTTTCTAAACAGACCTAGATGGAAGAGGACAAACAAGTGATTGTTCTAATTCTTTGTCCTGTTTTTAAATGCTTAGCTCTTCCTATTTGAGTCTCCCTTTTTAAATATCTCCAAACAGACAATGACATTTTCGGCAGTTCTTGGATGCATACCTTTTCAATGAATAATTTATGCTCCATTCTTGCAAGACTCTCCTTGTGTTCACGGTCAGCAATGTACATGCTTTCTTTCACCTAGAAGATATAATAGAAAATGTATTTTATATTAACCCATTAAATGAGCCTTATAACTATTGTCATTAAGTCCTTTCAAGTCTAATGAATTTCAGAAATGTTTTCTACAACAAAAACTAAGGATTTGAAAATGCAGTTTGCCCAAAGCAAGAACACAGACATGAGAATGTTTTTCTTCTTGACTAAACTACTTAAAGGAAAAATTTACCCTGAACTAATATTAATCTATTTTTACAGCGGTGCTTGAAAGCTTGTGAACCCTTTAGAATTTTCTATTATTTCTGCATAAATATGAAGTCCTAAAAGTAGACAAAGAGAACCCAATTAAACAAAGGTGACAAAAATATTACACATGATCATTTATTTATTGAGGAAAATGACCTAATATTACATATCTGCTTGTGGCAAAAGTATGTGAACCTTTGCTTTCAATCGTCTCGTGTGACCCCCTTGTACAGTAATAACTGCAACTAAAAGTTTCGGGTAAGTTTCAGTCCTGCACATCGGCTTGGAGGAATTTTAGCCCCTTCCTCAGTACGGAACAGTTTCCTCAATTAACTGCTTGCTTCAGGTCCTTCCAGAACATTTCTATTGGAATAAGGTCAGAACGTTGACTTGTCCATTCTAAAACATTAATATTCTTCTTCTTTAACTATTCTTTGGTAGAATGATTTGTGTGCTTAGGGTCGTTGTCTTGCTGCATGACTCACTTTCGCTTAAGATTCAGTTCATGGACAGATATCCTGACATTTTCCTTTATAATTCGCTGGTATAATTCAGAATTCATTGTTTCGAAAATGGTGGCAATCCGTCCTGGCCCAGATGCAGCAAAACAGGCCCAAATCATGATACTACCATCACCATGCTTTACGGATGGAATAAGGTTGAATGCTGGAATGCAGTGTTTTCCTTTCTCCAAACATAATGCTCCTCATTTAAATCAAAAATTCTATTTTGATCTCATCTATCCACAAAAGATTTTTCCAACAGCCTTCTGGCTTATCCACATGATTTTTAGCAAATTGTAGATGGCCATCATTGTTCTTTTTGAAGAGTAGTGGCTTTCTCCTTGCAACCCTGCCATGCATACCATTGTTGTTCAGTGTTCTGATGGTGGACTCATGAACATTAACATTAGCCAGTGTGAGAGAGGCCTTTAGTTGCTTAGAAGTTACCCTGGGCTCCTTTGTGACCTCACAAACTATTACACATCTTTCTCTTGGAGTGATATTTGTTGGTTGACCGCTCCTAGGGAGGGTAACAATGGTCTTAAAATTCCACCATTTGGACACAATCTGTCTGACTGTGGATTGGTGGAGTCCAGACTCTTTAGATATGGTTTTTCAGCCTGATGTGCATCAACAACTCTTTTTCTGAGGTCCTCAGAAATCTCTTTTGTTCATGCCATGCAACACTTCCACAAAAGTGTTGTGAAGATCAGACATTGATGACATTTTTGTACTTTAAATAAAACTGAGTGCTCACACACCCCTTCAAATTAAACTACTAATCCTAGAGGTTCACATACTCACAGATATGTAATATTGGATCATTTTCCTCAAAAATAAATGACCAAGTAAATAATTTTTGTCTCATTTGTATAATTGGGTTCTCTTTATCTAATTTTAGGACTTGTCTGAAAATCTGATGATGTTTTAAACTTTTTAGTTAGTCTTTATAGTTTAAATCATCCACATGTTGGTCTTTTTTCTCTTTGGTTAACAGTTGCATTACCCACAATACCAATCGACTATCCGCTAAAATGGCACCAGTGTAATTTAATCATTGTTTTATCTTTACCTAATGTAGCAGTGATTTATTCATTTAGTCTTGCCAGCTACCTCACCTCCTGAACATCTATAAACTCTGCTTAAACAGGTACGTTTTCAAAGCTTCAACTTTCATACTAAAAACCGTGTCAATGCTATCTCGCATGTCATTTTGTAGATCGGTGACTAGGCAAGTCAAGTTTCTGCTATAGCTCAGAGTTGCATAGCCTTGTTCCATTTTCTGTCTCCACTATTTCCACACTGGATTGTATTAATGTCATTGAGTGATGCTGAAAACTGCTGAGTGAGAAAAGACGTCTTTTGTTCTTAGGACATAACCACAAAACCTGACCATTAGCTCTTAGGTTTGATTTTTTTTTGTATCCTATTAAATGCCATTGTAACTGCACTAGTCCCTGTGGCAGAAGAGCATCAGACAACTGTTACGTCTCACAGGAACAGTGAACAAACAGCATCAAACAACAAATTAGCACCAGAATCTCTAAGCACATACTAGTATACTAAACCTATTTAATGTGTTCAGTGTGAAGGTTTCCTTTAATGCGTTTTAATGACATTCTCCATTCTCTAGCTATCTTTTGCTTACTGTGTATTCATGTATTCGTTTAACCACTAGTTTAAGACTACTCGTACAGAATTGTATGTATGTAATTCCTATGTATTGTGTTACAGTACAGTTATCAACTCTTGTTCCATCTGAGCTTTCTTTTTGCGAAACTCCTTGATGGTCTTGAGTTCCCCCTGAATCATGGAAAAATCTCTGGATCTCTTCTTAAACTTCTCTTCCAGCTCATTAATCTTCACCGTATACTCCGCAACCTGAAACAGCCAATCAAAATAAATGAGTGGTTAGCAACCCAGTGATCATGATAACAGGGATGGCCTTCTTGTCTTTTTTTTTTTTAAATTGGCAGTTGTAGAGCTAGGAATAGAGGGATGGTCGGTTTTCTGACAAACATTTGTATGTACAGCAACACTATGGGAGGGCAGATCTACAACCACTGGAGTAAGAATTAGAACTTTTGTATGGCCTAGGGCCATTCCATGCAGACCAGAGGAGAATATTCTAAGCTGCCCGCCGGAAAAACAGAAGCAACTAGAGCTATTCAGGGACCACTGCATCCAGACAGAGCCGACTGGTTCAAATCAGCAGTCTGACCTTTTGCCTCTTGTCTTAGATGGACCGCATTCTGGTTACAAACGGATTCAATTTCAGTATTGCTCAACAATGACTCTGCCAGGCGTGTGCAGTGAAGCATTTTTAACTTGCTGCAGGGACGACAATGACAGTGTTGGAAAACTAAAATGGACAGGTGTTATGAAACAACAGTGCTACCTTCTACTCATCATATAAATCTTAGACTTTGCTATGCCATAGATGGTACACACCAGAACACATTACAGCACAAAGCTCATGAACAATATCGATTTATCTGTTCTCTGAGCTCAAATTCAATCTTGGCTATTTCTTACTTATTCACTGAGTAGTTGGGTTTCAAAATAAAGGTGAACTTTTTGTTATTTACAATTTCTCGGTCCTAGAACTGTCTAGTCTACACTAGTATTTATGACTGGTGAACTCAAAACTGTAGACAATAATCCAGAGCATACCTACTGAAAAGTGTAGTCTATACAAAATCCATTCAGTATTAGCTTGTATGATCTGATAAGAGAATGCCCGGATAAAAATAGCTACATTTCTTGGAACTCCACAATACTGCACTGTACAGAGTCATGTAAGTCATGTATCACTAACTTGCTATAGTATATGGCTATTTCTTCTACTACCAGTTTGTCAGTCTTTATAATGTTATTTGCTCCATGAACCATACAGGAAAGGTTTGGCTAGCTATTCATATACTGAATCATCATTTTTTAAAACATTAATGAAAACCACAGAACGGAACACATAATTGAATCCTTTCGCAATTACCTAATTTTGAACATTTTGAATATTAATTTGAATATTAAAAAAGGGTGGTACAACTCCAGGGTCTCTGGTTTCTGTGCAAGTTCACCCCATGTCCATGCAGGTTTCCTCTGTATTTTCCGGTTTCCTCCCACCTCCCCAAAACATGGCAGTAATTTGATTAACTATATTAAATTGTACTTATGTGTGAATGAGTATGTAAATGTGTGTGTACATGGTGCCTTGTGGTGAACTGGCATCCCTTTCAAGGGTGTATTCCCACCTCATGCCCACTGTTCTTGGGATAGGCTCCAGATCTACAATGACCCTAAGTAAGAAAAGCAAATGCTCAAATTTTAAACTCTCTGTGACTGATTTAGAGAGTTTCCATTACCTAAGTCCATTTTCAACATGAAGTGTTTTATCATATTGCAGAGTTCCAGTTGTTTGGCATTGAAATCACATCTAACTCCACCACAACAATGTGTTTTCCAGAACAATGCTGCATGGGCAAATGTGACATTACCATAAGTGTCTAAAAAGGAGCATGTTTTAAGTTTGTCCAGACCAAGCTTTTTTTTTTTTTTTTTTTGCCTAACACTTCTTGGGACCCATTTTTACACGCATGAAGTAAAAAAATGGTAAATGGAAAACAGCTGTTGAGCAAAGCATTGCATTTCTAACTCTAAATTAAAACATTTCAGAGACTGTTGCTGGTACAAGCGGTTAGCTACGACTTGAAATTATATTTAAAAAAATCCTTGCAATGTATTCACATTCTGGGATTGGGCTTATAAAAAAGCTTTCATCAACATAATAATAATGTTGAAATTGACATTTGTAATTTGCTTCCAACAAACCATAAGACATATGAAGGATGAAGAGCTTGGCATATAACTGAACTGGCTGATGCATTCCAGTGCACATTTTAATTACAGGCTCCATGATGCCATAGAATTGGGATTACATGACTCGAAATGTTGGGACTCTCATAAAGTTTCATGCTTGCTATGTTTTTCTACTAGAAATGGACCAAGTAAGCATAAATATAATTAGAAATGAAAAATATTTGTTCAGAGCAACACATTTTCTCACATTCTGCATTTTACTGTGGGCACAGGGTAGCCCCTAGACAGGCTGTGTAATGAATAGGTTTTGATACATGATATATTATGAATGGCAGGACCATGTCTATTAAAAATACATCAAGCTGACATTGCTTGTCATGTTAAAAATGGCTTGTGTCGATTTTTTATCTGCTTTCAGTAAACTGTCTGATCACTCCCTGTTCTTGAACTGGGGTTATGTTTATATCTAATGGACTAAATTCCTAGTTATTATTTCATTTAGGGTGAAAACCTTGGAAGTGTTCGCACCTATGGATACTTACTAAAAACTCTTTGTCCTGTAGGGCTTTTGATTTCTCATCTTTTAGTTGTTCTTCCAGTGCAGCAATCTGTAGGAACAAACAAGATAGAAATATGTACTGTGATGTCTGGGACACTTTTTGGTTGTGTATCTGCCGACCACTATCTGCCACGGGCTACCTCCCAAACCATTTATTACCTTACTACAAGTATGTATGCATTTCAATTTGGCATCAGGTGATATGTTTTGTCATAGCCTACTATTTAGCAAGGCAGTATACACTTTTGGACTCATAGCTAAGGACCAGTAGTATCTAGCCATAACAGTGTGGAGCAAGGATGCTAGATAACGAACATTAACCATTTGTTATCTTAGCTATCATTAAATTCTTAAGGGGTCCTTTACAGATTTAAAGACGGGGGTAAAACTGTTCTGAAGCTTTGGTTAACCTGTCTGTCATGCACAGGAATGTGAACAAGTTGTTGGGGATAAATGTGAGAAGGTATAGGTCATTGTTGTCCAGCATGAATAAGGAGCATGCAGGGCCATTATAGAACTGTAATTTAGAAAAGAACCTACGCTCTGTTGAGCCACTGAAAATGGAAATGAAGAAGTAGAAGAAGATACTATATTTAAGAATGATACTGTAGCTACATGTTTTCCAGGTCTTATTGTTATTTATTTTATTCATCTTTTTTGTTTTCTAAATGATGCTACATTTACATGATATTGTCACAACTGTGTCTGCATGCTTAGTCGCCTGATTATGAATGAAACTCACCTATTTGCATCCTTACTACTCCCTTTAAAAATAACCCAGATTCTCAGTAACTTTGGAAAGTTTTGCTCCATAACCATGTCTG
>JAOUWY010000002.1:14507538-14528744 GCA_025728095.1 Prietella phreatophila | reverse complement strand
TATCTTAGTAAGTGATGATATCTTTAATAAAGAACAATCTATCTAATATTTCTCATTTTGAGATAATTATATAGCAAATATGTTTCAACCTAAATTTGCCTTAATTAATTAAGATCCTAAATTAATTTTTCTTCAACTCTCACATATTTCTGCTTCTATTTTTAAATTAATGCTTGAAATAAGTGAATTAATCCACCAATAAAATAAGTCAATTTCCAGCTTTAACTGAGTAAAAATGTATATGCATAAATAGACTAAATAATGTTACATTCGTCTAAAAACAAGTCCATTAAAGAGAGAGAAATATTAGTTGAAATTGTCTATATTCAAGATATTTACTTGCTAAGATATAATTTTTTTGCAGTGTGACAAGTCATTAAGTCTAAGCCTTTGTTATCCTGTTTACAAAGTTAGCTTAGTCTGTTTACCAATCACATGACCATTTGCCTGTCTCAAGTTTCTGAGTTTTACCTTCATCACAGAGAGTCTGTTGGCCTGTTATGATCACGCAATTCTAGTTGATAATTAATTGTTGTTAAAATACAATTAATGTCCTATCAACTGGATGATTTTCATATTATACACTATATGTAAAATCAACTACAGTATATTACAAGTTAAGAAATTTTAATGGGCATTTCATAGACGATTAACTAAATATTAAGCAAGTAGTAAGTGGCTAAATTCATTTAAAACAACATGCAAATTGCACTAGCCATCAGCTAAATTGATGGATAGAGGGATGGACTGACTATTGATCTCTGAGGGGAAATTTGGGACTGTGAAGAACATGAAGAAAGCTGAAAAAGAGGCAAAGGTACAACGTACCGTTTAGCGTAAGTTTCCATATTCAAATACGATAATGTGGTTTTGTGCAAGTTCAGACAAACATCTAAACTGTTTGTGCTATTTTTCTTAAAGTGCGGTATGGTAGTTTGTGTATGCAGTGTAAGTTGGTATAATTGCTGTTTTTGTCAAAGGTATGAAAAATAATCTGTCATGCTAGATAATGGAAATTAAGTTGGCTGAGGTAGGTCTTCTTAATGGTGCAGGGTGAAGGAGTAGATCTTGGTTGTGCCAGATCACAATTTTTTGCCTTGTGCATAATACCTTATCATCTATTTTGTTCTGTGTAAATCTAGTATATGGCTTACTGTCTTAGAGTGTAAACAAAAAGCACCAGACAGCTGCTGTCTAAATTAAGCTGAACAATAAAAGTAAGATCTACAAGATTCTGTACATTCATATAAAAGCAGATCAAAATTGGACAATTTAATTGCCCTATAATGTATCTTTTTAATAAAAAAATGTTAATGTCCCCATCGCCTTTTTCCTCTTTAATTTCACAGTATGTTTAAATATTTTATCTCTTTAATGATTAACTTGAATAACTGCCACATTACTGAATGATTTGTTGTATTTTTTTTTTTACTGAGTGCACAAGATTGAGTACACTTCATTAAAGTAGTAGTATAACACATAACATAACTATGATACACCCATGTTTTGAAACCATGCTTATACTATGGTTACTATGTTGTAACTGTGGTTTTGAAACCAAAGTTTTAAAACTATGGCTGTATTATTGTACGCACAGTTTCCATAGTTTTTGGCATTGTGAAAAAAACAAACAAACAAACCTGGTTTTCAAACCATGCTAGCTATGGAACAAGCATTGTTTGCAAATTATACTTATACTCATACTAACCATGGTTAAACCATATTATCCATAGTAAATCCATGGATATTTTCTTAAGGGTTACCACTAGCAATCCTAGGATAAATAACATTAACCACTATATAACCTGTCTATTAATTTCCTAACCAATATTAACCACTAAAATGTAGCTATCATTGTAAATACATAAATAACATTAACCACTAGCTGAATTATGGTTAGTAAGATTACTTGGCTAATGTTAGCTAGCTAACTAGAACCAAAACACTAACTGGTGAGCTAACTTCAGCTCACTAACTATATATAATGTAAATATTTATTGAACTACATTATACCTTCTGTTAATGTTATCTAATCAGCAAACATACAGTACCTAATATTAATGGACTATAACTGAATCATTTCCATCCCTTATACACTGTAACGCCTACTTTACAGCATTTGCTCACACCTCCATCCAACCTGTGGCGTCTTGTCCAAACTGAGGTTTTGTCCAGTACAGGGTGGTCATTTTTGAAGGGACACTTTGCTCTTCAACACTTTTGCTTGCAGTAAACAGGCTTAAGTGTAGGTGAAGTCAAGTAAGAAACATATTTAGTAATAGGAAATAAAACTAAAAGGAATAAAACTTCATTATATCAGATACAAATACAAAAAATCTAACTCAGACTAAAAAATAATAAAAAATCAACGAATGGCAGCTACTAAGAGTGCTTTTACATATGTAGTGTTTAGTCTTTGGAATCAAACCATGGTGTGTTTCCCTCTCAGTGCAGTTAATTTAGGGAAGTATGAACACAGCATTCACAGTCAGATACGGGCCAGAGCAATCCGTGAATGAGTGGTGATGCAGTTCGTTTGCAGCAAGAAAGCAATTACAAGCCGTTAAACTGACTTGTGAGATAAACTGAGCCAAAGGACAGCGCTGTAATGCTGTAGAAATGTGGTGTACTGGATAATTGGACTAACAAACAAAAAGAGAAAATAAAATCTGGATGTGATACACAATGTATAAAAGTTGTTTTATATAATTATCCAATAATTTATTTAGCACTGCTTCAGCATTCTCGATGCTCGTGTGATTTTGGTGAAAGGTTTGTTTATATTGTTCTATCATCAATTTTGACCATTTAATTAATGACATTGTAAGCTTTTCAGCTCTACATCTTTTTCTTTTTGGTTAGTTTAGAGCCAATTTTAAACTTGTGAGTTGAGATTTGGTTACCTGATTTAGTGCCATTGCAACCAAAGGCAGCCAATGACAAAGTTCTGGCATTGACAGACCTAATATAAAAGCCACAAATAGGAGAATGGCGTAGGATTGCGCAAGGCCCACAGCTACAAATACAGTAGTGGCAAAAACGTAAACACACAAAATCATCTTTATGACCTCAAGCTCACGTTGATGATTGTTACCCCATTTCATGCATAAGCCTGGATTTCGCTTTACTGGCAGGTTAGAGGATTTTCATCGTATAATCTGACACGGAAAACACACGCTATTACGTAGTCTGTTATAGAATTTGGCCAATAATTTATTGGGATTATCTTATATCTAAAATCAAAACAAATAACCTAAAGTTTCATTTAGATTAGATGAAAGGGACTGATGGGTAAGAAATGAAACTGGTTGAAGCATTGAGAATTTGTGTTGCTTTCCAATTATTGGTTATTAAAGTGACAGTGATTGTGTGAAAATAAAACCCATTTTTTGGCCTTTATAAAATTATGGAAGCACTAAGTGGCCTTGCATTATTATAATTTTTTTTACTAATGATCATGACTTATTTTTCTCGTGATCTTGACATAACAAAATAGTTGTTTTCTTATATCGACATGATGAATGAAGTCGTGATCATGAGAAAACAACTTTTGTTGTGTGCTCGACATATGTTGTTTTTTTGTTCTGGAGGCAGCAAAAGCTTAGCGCAATCCCTCAGCATCATGGATGAACAAACTCATTTTTACATTGACCAAGGATTCACTCGAGCTGAAATAGCTCTATGTGTGTCAATTTACAGCAGTCAGTTATTACATTTATGAAAGTGATGGCAAAGATGCCAATGTATATGCAACACCAGTCTCATTCACAAGGTGAAAGAAAACAAGAAAGAAAAATTGTCACAAACGACTCAATCAATGATCCGTCCTAAAGGATTCACTTAAACTCCTCCTTTCAGAGAGCATACTCTGCTCTGATTGGTCAGATGTCCCAGTCTGTTATGATTGGTCTACCGCTGTATCTGTTCAGGAGCTCGTGAAGACCAGAGGCGGGGCTTTCTGTTATAAACCTATGTATGTTAGTACAGGAAGTAAAGTCTAGAATTACTAAGGACTCGTTTCACCTGTTCAGAATCGGTTCCTTCTTTTCGGAGTCAATAAACTCGTTTGGCGTGCACTTTGATTTTTTAAACTTTGCAGACTTTTTTACATTCACCAACAGCTCTATTAACACACTACATGAAAGGTCATATTTGGACAACCCTAATAGGCTTTCGACCTCTATAGTGTGGACCCTTGAGCGTGCTCATGGTGAAGGGGCCAGCAGAGGGAGTAGGGTACAGTGGTGATCACTGCAGAATGGAGCGCAGCCTCACACACCTGTACTGTATACAGCGCGTGCGTTTATCTGCGTTTCAGAAACTAACCTGAGCTTCTTTCTTGAGTTCTTTCTTTTTCAAAAAAGCCACGATGTCAGTAGTGTTCTTCTCGGCCCTGTACTGCTGGTTTGTGAGCTCTTCGTTTGCTCGGGCCAGTCTGCGCGCAGCATCGCGATATTCCACCCGCGAGTTTTCCGTGAGCTCGAGCCGGGCCTCCCACAGAGCCGCGTTAGCTTTAGTGCTCTCTGTATCACATTCCTTATCCGTAATGCAATCCGATTTGCTTTCCTTCTTCACTTTTCTAGACAAACAAGATTGGATATTATAAACGTAGAAACGGTACTTTTCAGGACCAAAAAGGAAACATATCAGAAAAGTTTGCTGTAACTGCACTACATTAGAGTTTGTTCACATTCACGAGGGGGAAAAATCCCCGTTTTTAATGGACTTTTGTATCGTTGCCCACTTACCCCTTCCCCTTCTTTCCTCCCTTCTTGGCTTTTTTCTTCGGCATACTTCTGCTTTAGTTTATCACAGTAAACAGTGTGGCCTACACAGCGCTTCTCAGCTCTTGTGCCTTGTTTCAAACGATCACCATGGAGACAGTCAGGGCAGGAGGCGCTAACCTGATCTCTGGTCCTCCTGTTCTCATGATCTCTTTTCATTATGTAATCGCAATTAATTACAACCTGTAAGCAAACTTCAGATAAAAACAACAACATACAACTCTGTCATAATTTTTTCCCTGTATTTTACACCCTAAAGGGAATTTTGAAGGAATGCTACAAAAAATAAAAAATGAAAGAAATAGTATAATATCCCACTCACTTCAAATGTCATCGATCAGCTTCTCTAGTTTTGAAATGGTTGGTGTCCCATCTAAGGCATATTCCCATCTCACATTCAGTGTTCCTGGGATATGGGTTCCTGATCCACCGTGACCCCTCCATCCATCCATCCATCCATCCACCGTGACCCTGACCAGGATAAAGCGGTTACTGAAGATGAAGGTTGTCCATATTCTATAAGTATATCCCTCAAACCACATGTAGTTCTTAAGTAATGTCATGCAGATGTGCTTCAAGAGCATACAAATCGATGAAATGCTTAATTGGGCCAGTCAACTAGGACTTCTAACCACATTCTTTCCCTTGAACGTCAAGTCAAGTCAAGTGGTTTGTATTGATGTTCCTCTATGTAGCTGGTATACATCAGAATGAAATGTCGTTTCTTCAGGACCATGGTGCAACACATAAGAGTATGCAAGACTACATAAAGTGCACTACACAACAGTGTGAGCTTAAATTTGGAATAGTGATTATCTCTGTTTCGGGACATGGTGGCTTAGTCATAGGTTGTTGTTTTTTGCGGTTTGCATGAAATTATTTTTTGTAGCTGCATTGATATTAAATGCACGTGAATCAAAGAGGGCTTTGACTGAATGCATGTTGCCATGACATCACGATGCATCTTGGCCCAAATCTGCTGAACATCTCTCGTAATTTACAAAAATTGCAAGTCCCTCCGAATATTGTGGAGTTTGCTTCGTTTTGTGTTCATTTCTGCGATCACAAAAACCTGGAGCGGTCCAGGAGTGATTGCGGGTTCAAATCCAAAGACATAACTGCCATTTTTAAATTGTTTGTAGTGTGTCAGTGTGTGTGCGATTGTGCCCTGCAATGGGTTTGGCACCCCGTCCAGTTTGTCCCCCCACGCTATGCCCCAAGTTCCCTGGGATAGACTCCAGGATCCTCTCGACCCTGAGTAGGATAAGCAGTATGGAAAATATATGGATGTATTATGTCTGTTATTTCAAAAATTCAATATTAAAAGAAATTAGATTGTGTATCTAATCTTCATGTATACCGTTTTCTAAAGCATATATAGGAAGATTAGGACATGAAGCAATGAATTCCCAACATGTCTTGCTGAATTATTTGTGTAATTTGTATTAAATCTATGTGATTGTTTCTGTTGTGTTGGCAGGATTTTGAAAGTGAAAAGAACTAAAGTTTCATTTGAAAATGGCTGGTGGATAAGACGTTTATACAAGCAAGCTGGGTGAATCTCCCATCGATGTCCTGAGAGGAACTCTGCTCAGTCAAGTGATAGATTGAGCCGTTGTGTAAAATGGAAATATAAGGAATGATTGCATAAACTCTGGACTAGCCACAGAAGTTAAAACAAAATTGCAGTTGATTTAGCATTCTCAGAAAGCCAAGCCTTCTAAAATACAATATATACTTAGAGCCGAACATTGCTTTGAATCCATCCAGCAGCAGCCCGCCAGGCCTCACATGCCTGCACTCTTCCGGCCAGCCTCCGGACTACTCGATAATCTGTTCTTGTGCTCCTTTCTGACGTAACTTTAAGATGCCCATACAACATTCCACAAGCAGAAAAACCTAAACGAACATGTGGTAAAATGTTTGGGTGGAACTACTGTAAATGTATCGGGGCAGTAGCAATAGCACCATGTATGCCATTAGGCAACTAAATTTAAAGCTAATTGCTATGATAGATGAAAGTGACCCATCCCCCCAACCCCTTCTCCCTATAGACATAACTGTGAACATTTTCAAGCTGTCATTATCACCAAAATTGTAATTGCAAGGTTTTGGTCTCTTCAATGGGAGTTCTTGGGTAGGACACCCACAAACTTGGCATTTCTGTGGCTGCCTATGTAGTATATTTATAATAGATTTCTGGTTTGGGAAGGATCAACTTATAAAGCCGGGTGCATGCACTATATGTTGTTTGGATTTGGAGTTGAATCAAGGATGTACAGTAATATATAATGACCCATAACATAGAACATTATATCGACTTACACTTTTTTGTGAGGTTCCACGAACATTGTATTTGTAATTTGATTCTTTAAGAGCTACCATGCACCGTCATTTGTTTTGTGACAGCAGTGATGTGGCTAAGCAATATCTACAATCTGTAATCAGTGTGGATATTAAAACATTAAGGTTATGATTTACTAACTATAATAGCTCCAGTTAATTCAATTCAATTTTTTTTTGTATAGCGCTTTTTACAATAGTCATTGTCTCAAAGCAGCTTTACAGAAATAGAAACAGGTATAAACAGAGAGAAACAGATAAACAGAGAGAAACATAAATAGTATTTATCCCACATTTAACACATTTAAGTTCAGTGACACTGAAACATGACAAATGCATTTTCAAGCCAGTGGCTTCATTACACGTTTTGCATGTCGATTTGCCTGAATTGTTTCCCTCACCCCATCAAACTCTTCATTTTCCTTCTGACTGAAGTCATATTTCTTTCAATATTTAAAGTAGTGTTTTCACTGCAATAAAACATCACAGGATGCTTCTAGCTGAGCAACAAATTCTTAAAATTGCGATTCTTTCTTCGTGGCAAAATATTTGTCAGTCTTTAATGACTAAATAGGTTTTTAAACTTCTCAAGCTTTGTTTCTGTCATTCCAGCTCGTTTTTCATCACATCAGTTAGATAATGTGTAGCAATTCCCTTGCTTCACTCTGTAAACACAATTTAAGATGTGAGAATCCACAAAATGCTTTGTCAGTAATTGTCTGCAGTGATGTGTACACATACAGTAATTACAACTATGCTTCTTTATAAGCCGGTGTCAGAAAACAAGGTGAGCGTACAGTCTAGTATCATACTGTAAATTTTAATGCTTACATAATTCTCATACCATTGAGGACTGCGTGGGATTCTTTATGGGTCATGCATAGACAGGAGAGAATGGCTTTGTTCAAGAGAGTGTGAGTACATTTTCATGACACTCAAGTGTTAGTCAGCCACTTATTAAATTAAATGAGCTCATAGGACACAATGTTGTTACTATGGCACAACCAGGAGTGTCCTCTTAAATTGTCAGAAGTCGAAGAGATGTCCAGCGCATGCATGCTTGGCAAAGGAGAAAAGACCATAATGGGGTACCACGGAATAAAAAAAAATAGTAGTGAAAGAGGAAAGAAAATGTTATATTTTTAGTTCCAAATTACAATGTTGGAACAGTTGCCCTGCTCGATCTGAGTGGTTCAGGACAGGAATGGCATGATGGGAGTGCAAACAGTGCCAAACTCCACCTTTGTTCCCCCTCCTTCTCTCCCTTTTCTGCCCTCTTCATGGCACTCCTCCCACCTCAAAATGTTAAAACACCAGCCTGGGATCCTCCTCAGTCCATTCCAGCTCTTCCCTCACTTCAGTCAGTGCTCGCATCACAGCAGTGATGAGAGCCGATCTGAAGCCACACTGTGTGGTGAACCACGTTCATTTGTTGCAAGGAAGAGAAGAGGAAGCTTGTGGTGGCTCAGCTTCTTCAGAGTTGAATTATGTACAAGTTCCACAAGACAATTCTTTTAACAGTGTATGCGGCTCCTGCCCGGGCAGTGGAATTTCATATTAACGTGGTGGAGAAAACCCCACAGTTCAGATGAGGTCTTCATCTATAGCCGCTTCTGCCTTAAGCACTGCACAGCAATACGTCGCATGCAAATCTGCACATGCTCACTGTAAATGGATAAAAATCTTATGAGAACTGCAAGGATGGTTAAAACTGTTTTTTCCCCCACCCACCTAAAGAGGAGAGTCTAACCACTCATAGTTCTCATACTTCTTTTTAAGCAAGCCTGTAGATATTTTCTTCTCTTGCTGAAAATCCTGTGGTCGTTGAAGCAATGAGAGGGAGTGAAATGATTTTTCACATGCTTTTTTACTGCTTATACCAGTTTAATGCTTAGGCTCTGTTCATACACCTCTAAATTCTGTTTTTGTGAAAATCACTTTATGCGTTTTAGTTAAGAAATAAGAATTTGGTCATTTACATTTCAATAGCAAAACACAGAGCTATAACTTCTTATTTTACTTCTGAATGGTCGTTAAGTTCACTTGGTATAGAACCTACATGCACTCTTCAGTGAAGGCAGTGAATTAAAGTAAAATATCAAGTGATGGTAAATGAGAAAATACAAGGAACCCTCATTTCCCCACAAATACTCACAACCATGCATGCATCTGTCCAAGCTGTCTTGTTTTAATGTTTATAGGGTAATTTTATATCCTCATTTTAAAGTCCCGCAGTGAATTTGATAATGTCTGATTTGTTTGTTCTTACTTTATGAACAACTAAGGACAGAAAAGCTCCACATTAAGAATTTATGAGCTGAAAAATGAAAATTAGTTATGTCTTCATTTGCTGTTGCTTTGTGTAAAGTCATTTATGATTCTTTAGTAGCAGATTTATGTCTGTACTACTACTACTATCCATACATAAGGGAAAAATACAGAAAAGTCTTAAAGTACAGAAAAAATACAGAAAAGACTTATTGAAGTTTGCAAGTGGACGGTGAAATGGTTGTTAACAGAGATAGTAGTTAAGTAACAACATTGACTGTAAGTAGTAAGTAAGACCAAAGGTCTTAATGAAGTATACTCATAAAAGTGTATTTTAAGACCACTGCTCCTAGTCTTAGTAGTCTAACCTTTTTCGAAATCCTAATATATACTTTTTTTTAGCTTTATAGGATTCGTTCTAGCTGCATTTAAGCCACTTCAGATGAGGATGCCATGGGTTGCTACAGCTATTGAGGAGAAAGAGGAAAATAAATTGTGCTGTGTAGCAGGTATTCCACAAGTTTTTTTTTGTTTTTGTTTTTTTTTTAAGGGAGGGGAAGAGGATGGTGGGGGATGGCTCCTGGAGGACTAGAGATGGCAAGCCTCAGGATTGGTGGATGGCTTTGCTTGGCATGGCCCCCTGCCAAGCCCTTATGTCTTTATATACTGTTAACAGAAGACCATCCAGTCCTGAGTGTGTCTCTGTCTTCACCCCCTCTCTTTCACTCTATCTCTGCTACTGCTCTTCTCCTCTCTTCAGCTGCTCACCTTATCTGCTGACCTTCATCTGCATTTGCATGCTCCTCAGCTTCTTTCTCCACAAGAACAAAACACATCTTCAAACACTTTCCTCCTTTAGAAATCAGCTTAGGAGATATTAGAACAAATTTGAAAGAAATCCACCTCCGGTTGTTGATAGTACTTCCGTGCAAGAGAGAAACCATGCTACAGCAGATGTTTCTTCTGTCAGTGGTGTCCATGTGGCTTTTGGCTGGGTACTTCCCAGCTGAAGCAACATACTACAACCATCCCTTGTACAACCGTCATTTGTACAATTACCGCCACCGCATATTCAACCACCATGCCAGCATGGACAATCTACTGCCTCCAGAGGTACCAGCAGAGGCGGAAGTACTACCGCCTCGCACCTTTCATGGGATCATGTTTGACGCCGGCAGCACTGGCACCCGCATCCATATCTACAAGTTCATTCAGAAGGACCCAGGTGAGTGCGTATTCTCTCTATTCCCTTTCACATCTGCTAATAAGTCCACACAGAACATCTGAACCTAGCAGCATGTAAGTGCCTTTGTCAGTCTTCTAGCTGTTTTAATATTCTCTTCTGCAGTGGCTCCATCGCTCCAGTCCAGTCACCTCCATTTTCAGGGCACAACATTACAGCATGAACTCCGAATGATCCTGTGTAGTCCTGCCTTGTAAACTCAGTTGACTTCTCTCTCTCTCTCTCTCTCTCTCTCTCGCTCTCTCGCTCTCTCTCTTACTCTGCCTCTCTCACTGTCTCTCTCTTGCTTTCTCTCTCCTGTGCTAGCAAACCCAGTGTCTCTCTACAGTGTCTGGGTTTACTGCAGGATTATTCACTGTAAGGTGCTAAGGCAAATAGAAACATTCGGGTGGGAAGAGAGAGAGAGCTTTGCAGGCGGAGAAAGTGTGTGTGTGTGTGTGTGTGTGTGTGTGTGAGAGAGAGAGAGAGAGAGAGAGAGAAGTGTAAGAGTTTGCAGTTTTGACAGTGAAGCAGTTTTAATCATCAAAATTGTGGTCTGTTCAAAATAAGTGGCAGAACTCATTTTTAAAAATGTTCTTCATATTGAGACATAGAATCACCCGTGATGATGTAAACTTTGAGTCCGAAGGAACCGGTAATTTGTCTGTCTGGAAAAAACCTTGTGGTCACAATTTTATGGTTAGAATAGCCATTTACAAAGTACACAATGCCCAAAAGTCTAAGTACAAGCACAGTTGACGTATATGAGTTGAAGAAGTTAACTTCGATAGATACCTAATGTGTCTTCTAAACCAATTGTTTCATCTGTCATCTGTCTCTGTGTGTCTCTGACAGCTGGGCTGCCGGTGCTTGATAATGAAATGTATAATGCAGTGAAGCCTGGACTGTCAGCATATGGAGATAATCCTGAAGAGGTAAGATTATATCATTCTCATCACATTTTTATGGACAGTATTACTGTCGTAATAGACTTCACTTTTTCCACCATATATTTAACTCAAATTCCAGTTGACATTTTTGTTATTTCCATTGATGGATCACTTGATGATGATAAGATGGTCAGTAGTAGAATTTGGATTCCAGACTTTCCACCAAAGTACTGCTTTACTCTGTGACAGCGCAGTTATTTTCATAGTGATATATGTACTTTTCCAAGCTGGTGTTAACCACAGGATAGAACAGGCTGATTTGCCTTATGTCAGTAATTATTCTGCCTTCTATTTCCACAATTGTGTCTAGTAGATAGATTATGTTAACAATTTTCTGTTGTTAAGATGTTTGTTAACTGCTTCATGGTCAGTGGATTCACATTGGTGAAATTGTTTGCTTCAGGGTGGAGAGACCATCAGACAGCTGCTGAAGGCGGCTAAAAAGACCATCCCCAAGGAGGAATGGTGGCAGACCCCCGTGTTACTGAAAGCCACTGCTGGCCTGCGGTTGATGCCCAAGGAGAAAGCCCAAGCTTTGTTGGACGAGGTGAGGCAAGCGGTCTTTTTCACTGCCTTGATTTGTTTCTCCCATCTCTCCTCTCCTCAGACAGTTTGGTGGAGAAACCAACTATTCTGCCAAAGACAGGGAGATGTTAACCACATTGTGTGTGTGTGAGATGGAGAGAAAAAGTAAGAAAAAGGGGATAGAGGCTGCTATTGCATAAAAACAGCTGTTTTGAGGCTGTCTGGAACATTGGGCTAAACTAGCCTTTGAATTATTTTACCAACACAGCAACCACAGACATGGTTTCAAATTCCCTCAGTTACAGACAATTTCAATTGATTCACTGCATTTCCTGCAGATAAAAGGATTTGGCATGAGGTTTATTTATTCAATTTTTTTCATACAGAGTATATTTGAATAAATTGCTAATCATTTGAGATTATAGTTGTACAGCAGTTGTATTGTGTGTTAAAGATTGAAAGTATTACTCAAATTTTTATATTCACAGGTGAAACATGTATTTGACGAATCTCCTTTCTATGTGCCAAAGAACAGTGTCACACTCATGAATGGCACAAATGAAGGTAGGAAGGCATCTTTTTTCACTGCTTTTCCCATTTAGCCATTATTTTATTTTCCTCCAAAATAATGCAGCCCTAGATACTTAACTGTATGCCATGCTGTAATTTTAAATATGAAAGCCACATCATGGCAATATTCTTTAATGTTGAAAGCTTAATGAATTTTTCATGTATTGCTAAATACACTTTTGTTTTATTTTTATTTAGCTTTACATATTTTTTTGTTATTGCAAGCTCAGATGTACAAGTCATTACCTGCTTTTATGAGCTGTGAGTAATATCACTCAGACATGTCTGAATACCTGGGCTGAACCCTGATGGCCAAGAAATCAGGACACTCTTTATGAAATAAGATTTGACCTTAATGAAGAAACATGCAGTGCATGTACTTAAAATCCGTCTGAGCTATCTGGCAGAGCCTAAAACCACTAATAGCAGGTGGCAAAGTTATGGCAATGACTCAGTGGTGGCCCCGTATCCCAGAGTAGGGCGTAGGTTGCCAGAATAAAGAAATCATACCTTGGTAACTTCAACTTTCAAGTAATAAACTGTTACTGCTTTCTTGAAATTAATGCTTAAGAGGATTATTCAAAGCAGTTCATCCTAGAAGACGCTTTGTTCTAGTACAAAATTCATGTTAAAATGGGCTGATACTTAGTTCAGTGTATTAAAAGTGGTGAACCAGTCCGTGCTGATCAAGTGCTATCTGCCCAGATGACTAATTCTGTAAAAAACAACAATAACAACAACAAAAACACAACTCAGCAACATCAGTATACATTATAATCCCATGGATTGTCTCTCTTGCTCTACAGGAGTGCTGGCCTGGGTTACAGTGAATTTCCTGACAGGTTAAGTATTGCTTATGTTTTGCTAAGGTGGTGTCAGAGGTGGGTGGTGGCTGGTGGTCTGTGGTCAGTGTGGAGTCTCACTGAATTTTTTAGAGAGATAAACTAATGGTGTCTCCTCTCTGCTGTACTGCCCATGGCTCAGCTTCTACAATCCGCCTCTGACAGCCGCAGTTCACACTTTGGGGGAAACCTCCCATAGAATGAGTGATTTATATAGCTTAAAAAAGAGTCAGATACCCATAAACTATGACTTAAGCTCTCCTAACTATTTCTAATATGCCTTTATTGTCTGTCCTAGACAGAATGAGCTCTTGTGTTGTTTTATTAAAATATGGCCATAATTGAACAGTACTGAAGGTCATGATAAACCCTACATCTGCCTATAATGCTGTGATCTTTAAATTGTATTCTTTATATAATTTTGCCATACTTTTGTTATAGGTCACTTGTATGCCAATACCAGGAAAACTGTAGGAATCTTGGATCTGGGTGGCGGTTCAACTCAGATCACATTTCTCCCAAAATCAAAGGTTTGTCTATGATCAACAGATTATGACAGACATTTTTTATATATAGGCACATCCTCATAATGATCTTTTTTTCCTCTGCAGAAAACAGTGCAGAATGCTCCTCACGATTACATTGCACGCATCAACATGTTCAACACTACTTACGAGCTTTACACCCACAGGTATTTTACTGGTGCAAAACTTGTTCTATGTTGTATTGATAGAACTAGAACTGAAAAATTCATCTATATACCACCGTTATTTCCTTATCTAGTTACCTTGGAAATGGACTTGTTGCAGCCCGACTGGCGACTCTCGGTGCACTTGGAGCAGATGGTAATAGTTCCTGATGCTCCTTTACATAATCAACACATTTATATTCAAACATTAATCTTTCAGGATCAGGATCCATTGATGGTTACAATACTGTACCAACATGTGTATCCTCCAGGTCTTGACTACAAGGTTTTCACAAGTTCTTGCCTACCTAAGAAGTTCAGAGAAGATTGGACCTTTGGTGGGATCACCTACAAAGTCAGCGGAATCCCAGATGGTAAGAGCTTAAGAAGCAACCTGCTTTTCTTCTTTTCCCCAAATTCCACAACAGAAAAAAAGAATCAATATCAATCCCAGGTCTCAGAAGAGATAACTATCTATTATCAAGTAATTATTCAGTTCCAAAAATGTTCTTGATATGAGTAACCCATTACACAAGGCTGAGCAAAATTGAGTTTAAGACATTAATTTGACAGAACTTTAGTGAGGGTGTAATTGTGTAATTGTGGAGTCAAACAGCATATTCAGGGTTTTGCCAGTTCCGTGTAATTGTCTACCTCTCAGGCGTTTGAACAATAATAATACTGCAAACATTGTATTTAAGTGAAGAGAAAATTGTTAGTTGAGTCCTCAAATGATATAACCCTCCCTTACCACAGTCATGTAGCCAAGGGATACTGGTTAGGTCACATGCTTGGTATTTTCCGTTTTACATAGCTTGCAGCTTTATCATGACCACTCCCAATTTCATAATATGAAATCGCTAACAAACTTGGCTTCTGCTCTAAGTGTAGACTCTGTCAGCACATGGCTTCCACTCAATGAGCCCATACTCCTAGCTTAATAAAGTACGTAGAAAGTCTATTTTTAGCTTCTGAGGTAGGACCTCTTAAAACTAAGGTCATATTGTAGTATTGTATTTTGCCTCATGTCTTTGCCTTGTTTTGTTTTTTTTGCATTTGGCAACATATAAATTGCACCCACTGAATGGTTGCACGACATGCATCTTCTGAGAAATGGGTCATTTAAAAAGTGCATCACATCTCATTGGTTCTTGCCTCCACAGGTTATGCAGGATATAAACTGTGCTACCATGAAGTGATGCGTGTAGTGAAAGGGATCATACACCAGCCCTATGAAGTCAAGGGAAACAGTGTCTTCTATGCCTTCTCCTATTACCATGACAGAGCTGTGGAGTCTGGCCTTATTGGTAATAGATTGCTGCTTTTGTTCATTTAGACCACAGCGACACTGATGAGAATTTTAAGGAGAAATTCTGTAGCTGATTTGTTCTTTTTCTGTCTGTCTTAGATGGCTCCAGAGGCGGCGTTGTGGAGGTCAGAGATTTCAAGAAGAGAGCCAAGGAAGGTAAGGCGCCAGCCTTTGGAAGTTTTCCTTTCCTCCCAGGCACATTCAGGTCAAAGCCTTACCGTACACACTGTACAAATATAAACTCTCAGTGCTTATTTGCATTTGAGACTCCCGACAATCACACAACCTTCACAAAATGACAGCTTTGCCATCGCATAAACACACTCTGTCCCTCTCCCACACAAATACCTGACCCTGTGTGTTCTACTGCCTCTGTATCTGCCCAACCCACTACTGTACCGTGGCGTATTTTAGTGCCCTCCGAATAATGGCCTAGCTATCATAATAATATCGTAATGTATGCTAATGCAAACACTGGGACGTTGACTATTACATGAAAGTCAGCCTTCCAAAAAAAGCGCCTGACTCCTGAGAGTGATGTATAGACTTTGGCTTACTAAACAGAATCTGTCAAATAATAAATATCACCGAAGTGTTAGATTTGTCTTGAGCGCAAATGAGTCGTGTATTTTATCTAAGGGTTTTATTTGTGTAGTGAGAACACTGTCGTGTAGTTCCTGACAAGCTACTTGTGGCACGTGGTGGACCTCTTTCTCCTCCTCCTCCTCTTTGACTATCATGCACTCGTTGCCAGATGTCTAACAAGAGGAGCTATGACTTAATGATGTTCCCCATACAAGAACACTTGGCAACCTGTCACAGCTTGCCCCTTGCGGCTTGCCACCTTTTTATAACATGCACAACCTAAGCCATGAAACAATCTATCTTACACATAAGCTCGAGAAAAACGCTCACCATTGTACGTGCCTCTATTTCGCGGTGTTGTGGCAGACAGGCAAACGTGACTTCCATTAGTATTTTGGTGTGTTACGTAATACTTCGCAATAACTTGTACTGCTTGGAGGGTGTGTAGCTTTCTAAACGTAAATGAAAAATGACTGCCCATTTTGTTTTCTGTGATTAATCCATTCATGAATATATTTTATTTTATGAATCCATTCATGAATATTTTATTTAATAGATTACAATATAAAATGTATCCTTTTCCCTCTTTTCTTAAGTTTGCAACAAGATGACTAAATACCGTCCTATCAGCCCTTTCTTGTGCATGGACATGACCTATATCATTGTCCTTCTGAAAGAGGGATTTGGCTTCAAGGACAACACTGTTCTGCAGGTGGGTATTTCACTCTCAGGTGTTTATGATGGCTCAACAACTTTATTACTGTATAAAAATGCAAATTGGATGGTAGTTTAAAATGTAGTTGTGACTTGGTAAAAAATGAATACAGTATATTTCTATTTATGGTTTATGACGTGGAGAAAATTAGGCAGTTTTTGAGCATTGTAATGCTAATTCTGTGTCTTCTGTCTTCCGCTTATCTCCTACAGCTTGCTAAAAAGGTGAACAATGTTGAAACGAGCTGGGCCTTAGGGGCCACTTTTGATTACTTTCACAACCTGAACATTCACTAAAGCCCGCAGACTTTTTGGTGCCACTGGGTGGGTAAACACAGGGTCAGAGTGAGGAACCTCGCCTACGCCTCACACTCCTCGCTGAGCTTCAAGCAGCCCTGCACTGTAGCCACGCTCTTCTTCTTCCCTACCATTCCAACACCCAGAGCGTTCTTTCCGCAACAAAATGACCTGTATTTCTGTAAAAATGGCCAAGCCAACCTCATATTCCTACTGTATGCTTAACCCAGGAGTAGTTTATTTTTGTAACTTGGGGCGTTTACATTTTTTCCCCTCTACTTCTTTCGTCTCACCTGAGGCGCTGCCTGTCTATTTTGGCAGTCTTTGAGTTTGTGATGGGTAGTGAGATTTAATACAACCATTCACAGCTTTTTAAGGACCTCGACTTGTGCTGTGTACAGAATTTTTTTGCAGGGGCTGGGGTGAGGGGGTGATTATGGAAATGAATTGGAAGTCCCAGTAAGAATGATCAGTTTCTGTGCAGTAACGATGTTAGTAATCGCCATTCATGTGTTTATACATTACTAAAAAATAAATGGATCCAATCTGTAAAACTTTTTAAATTATATTGCAGTATAAATTCTTAAACCCTCTCACAGCACAAATAGTTTAGTTGTAGCAGTTTATTTACTGTTGTTTATGTTTGTAATTATTGGTGGAAAACAGGTCGAGATGGATACAAGAGTAAAATCATCTCATCACTGAATTTGGTCAAGTGCATGAATGCTGTTGTATGAATTTATGTACGTGTGTATTTATGTATGTCTGCTCGTATGTTGAGAGGCTTTAACTTTAAATGTTGGACTGGAACGTCTAGTGCTACAACAGAAATCTTGCAGATATTTTGGACATGCAAGTATAAACTTGAGTTTGTTGATTGTGAAACTTGCCCAATTGTGAAAGCATTACTGAGTTGTCTGCTCATATGAACTCAGGTTTCTACCTAAATTACCCAGTCATCTAGTGATGTTAGAACACTGTTTGCATTAGCCACATTACAGGTACCCCAGCATAGAACATGAACACCTCTGTGGGAATGTGTGTTTAAAAAAAAAACAAAAAACAAAACAAAAAGGCTTTTGGCTCAATGCACTTAATATGCAAAGTTTTTTGTGAATTATTGTATAAATATAAATATTTATTACATATAGATATTGTTATCTAAATGCACAAAAGTGCATATTCAACATTGTTATTCATTTGTATGTATTCTATTCATGACCATGCCTACTTTTAACATGCATATGTATATACACATTACCCATGACTGTATATATCAACTAATCATCAATAGGATTATTATTCATAATTATTTTGTGACAGGAATAACTGATGTGATCATGTGCATAAGTTATATGAAAAATGTTAATGATTAGCCTTAATACTCTCTGCTAAACACAACAGATGCTATAAATATGCTTTAACCTGTTTCAGTCATTGTCGATTATGCACCGTCAATAAAAAAATAAACACTCATTGTTAAAGGCTTCTAACCTTGTAGTTATATGACATGGTATATTTGTGCATTGTTTCTAAAAAAATAAAATAAAAAAAATAATCATGCTTAATAGTTCTCCTGCAAATCAGCTGGTAGATCATAGAGTAAAACCTGTTCATGCTAAATGTGATCTATAAGGAGTGCCTGAAGGCTGCATTTCCGGTCCACTTGAAATTGTGCAGGGAATCTACAAATGTTTTTATTTAAGAACTCAATGAGCTTAGGAAGTTTGTCTATAAAATATATGGTTTTCTGAGCCACAGAGAAACAATTTACAACCATGCAAACACCAGCAGCAGCTCAAACAAATTTCTGTTTATATGTACAATATACATATATACATGGTTTGTAATTTAAATGAAATCACTGGGTTTTGAGTTTATTTACAACCAGAAAATAACTACAGTAAGTCTTCAGAGATGTGCAAATCTTCAAAGGGCTGTTGTGTTTTATCAGCATAAATGTTCAATAAACACTGGCAAAGCAAAAGAAAAGAAAACAATGAACATCATGAACTGTTAAGCAAGAAGCTAAACAGAAATTGGATTATTTATTTCTACAAACTACACTGCCAATTGTGAAGTACTTACATAGTCCCAGAATTATAATGTAATGAGCTTCTGAGCTTCATTTCAGTTGAACATTCTAGAATATTCACCAGCTATCTTTTAGGGGATTACAACAAAGTGCATCGCATTCTTACTTATAATGAAACATAAGGAGGTTTAATAATAATAATTATATTATAATTCTCAACCTCAAGGTCACTTCCAACATGAAACAATTTGATCATTTTAACATTTTAGACTTAAAAGAAATGAGATAAGGTAGCTATAGAAGTGCGAGAAACAGAATGAGAAGGTATATAGTAGAGAGAGCAAGTGCTTAGTGTACCAATGTAAGATGGGTTCTGAGCTGTGGTATAGTATGTAATACAGGCAAGGGATCAGATTTAACGGAGATGAATTCTAAAGATTAGGCAGTACTGCACCGGAGGATTGGCCACTCATAAAAGAAAGACCATTCACTGGCAGCAGATGATTTTAATTAATGTGTGTATGGGATGAACAATTCAGCTTCTTAACCTGGAGCATAGTCATTTAAGGCTATGCAGGTGAACAGGAGGATTTTGTATATGGTTAGAGTTGGATAAACAAATGGAGAAAGTGGGCTGACGGTGCAAGTTTGGTCCTAGGCAAGTTCAGGTACTCCTTAAAAGGCATTGATTAACACAGATAAGGCATGTTAATTTAAGGAGGGAACTAACATTCCAGAAAGCTAGGGTAGAAACATGAGACATTTACTTTCGGCGGCTGAATTTTGAATACATTCCTATCGGTCATGTTCAGAGGTCTGAATGCTCAGATATGAAAGATTTGGGAATAATTCGAAAAAAAATATGGTAATATAACCAAGGAGAAGCGTTTAAACTGTGAAAAGGATTGGAACAAGTACAGGACCCTGAGGGATACTTCACGTAGCCAAAACAAACCATCCATCCATTTTCTGTAGCTACACAGTGTCACTCGCACTCTGGAGCCTATACCAGGGAACTCGGGACACTCTGGACGAGGTGCCAAAACATCATAGGGTGACACATTCTCACACACTACAGACAATTTATAAATGCCAGTCAGGCTAAAACGCATGTCTTTGGACTGGGGGAGGAAAGCGGAGTTCCTGGAGGAAACCCTAAAGCACAGGGAGAACATACAAAGCGCACGCACACAGGAACCCCCAACCCTGGAAGTGTGAGGCCAAAACAATCTGAAATTTGTTAAATGATGGACATGAAATTGATCTGAATAATTGTATTTCCTTTTTTAATAACACTGTTTGCATTATAATATTTCTTTTGTTAATTTTATTATTTCCTTGCTATTCTTGTTAAAATAGTCACCTAACTTAATTTGTCTGTTTAAATGTTTGTTAGGAATTTTATGATTATTTCTTCACATTTCTCAAGTGGATATAAACATAATAATCTGTGCAGACTGTAATGGGCACTGATGTATTGCCAAAGTTTGATTTAATTGAGTAGAAGACTCTGCATTCTTTTTCAGTGACAGTGTTTACAGCCACACCAAATTTCCCTGCAAGTTAACCCATTATACGTTTATGTTCTCAGATCGAGTCTGCTATGTAGGGCAAAGTGATATTTGTTTCAGGTTTTTTTTGTTTGTTTCTTTTCTGAAAGCCATGTCTGGTAGTGTTTATGTAGGATGTACTGTAATTAAACTGCGTTGGGATGGAGTGGCACT
Source organism: Prietella phreatophila (assembly GCA_025728095.1). Lineage (NCBI taxonomy): Eukaryota > Metazoa > Chordata > Actinopteri > Siluriformes > Ictaluridae > Prietella > Prietella phreatophila. Next base: position 14,507,888 of record JAOUWY010000002.1, on the reverse strand, counting down.
CAGTCATTTGCACACAGCAGGAAGTTAAATTAATATAATACAGAGGAAGAGCAGGGCGTCATGATCTTCCTGCACTAAGTTTAGTTTAGTAATGAAGCTACTGAATAAAGTTAAATAGCAGCCTTGTTTCATCCCACACTGTTGTCTGCAGAATTCTGTTCAATGTTCACTGTATAGCTTACTCTCACGTCAGAGGTTTTTTTTTTGTTGTTCTTCAAATGTTTGACAGTTATGCTAATAAGGGCATGGAGAGAAATGATATAGTGTGCAATTTTTTTTTTATTTTAATATTTTTATTGGAAGAGATGGCACATTAGAAAAACAAACAAACAGACATAAGTACACTGAGA
>JAOUWY010000002.1:14487930-14498056 GCA_025728095.1 Prietella phreatophila | reverse complement strand
TGCAAGCCCAAGCCATGACACTACCTCCACCATGTTCCACAGATGAGCTTCTATGTTTTGGATCATGAGCAGATCCTTTCAATCTCCACATCAAGATTAACCAAGAGGTTAATCTTGGTTCCAGAACCTGTGACTGATCTCTGTATTGCTTTGCAAATTCCAATCTGGCATTTTGATTTGTACTGCTGATGAGTGGTTTGCATCCTGTGGTTTGGGTTCTATATTTCTGTTCTCAACTGGTACACCAGTGATTTCTTTCTTTTTCAGGACATTTCACATTGTTGTATGGTCTATGCTATATGGCTCTGTTTGAACAATGCCTCTGATTGATTTTCCCTCTTTTCTTATCTTCAAAATGGCTTGCTTTTCTCCCATAGACAGCTCTCTGATCTTCATGTTGGCTTAACATGAACAAATGCAGTCTTCACAGGTGAAACTGAGGGCTAAATCCAACAGAAGATGTTCAGACCTATTTATTATTTATTACAATCAATCTAAAAGGACACACCTGGGTAACAAGAAGCACCTGTCAGTCACATGTTCAAATATTTTTGCTCACCTACAAATCGAGTGGTCTGATACAAAACGTGCTACGTTCTACTTCATTTAACATCTAACTATTTAATACCAGGAAATAAAAGCTGAAATTCTAAACTCTCTTCTCATATTCATCTTTTGATCTCAAACCAAAATATCTTCAGTCTACAGGAAAAACAACTGATTTGGCCTTGCCGTTCCAATAGAGGGGACTGTATGTTACATTTGTTCATTTGGCTGTCACTTTTATCGGCAGCATTTTTTTTTTTTAACTGAGCCAGGATACAACACAGCAGTTAAGTGCTAAGGGCCTTTGCTCAAGGACACAGTGGTGGCAGGTTGGCAGTCCCAGGAACTCTCAACCTTTGGCTCAGAAGCCAAAAGCCATTAACCACTGAGCCAACACTTCCCCAAGTTCGCAAAACCAAACATAATTAACAGCAATTAATCAAAGATTTATAACAATAAATAAATAAATAGGTTACCAGACAGTGTGTGCAGCTGCTTGGTGAGAGCGGCCACAATGACGTCATTCTCTACAATGTATGCCATCTCGTCCTGCAGATTCTCCTTATCGAACGTGATCAGGGCATCAGAACAAGCATCCCAAACCTAAAGCAAAAGTCCAAATAGCTGTTATGCTAAATGTCACACAGATCCTATTTCTGGAATTCCAAAAGCATGGGCTACGCTAAACTAGAACACATCAAAGCTGTTCAACTACAGCCTAGAGTCCAGCCAAAAACACCAAGCATACGGGAATCTGAGTTTGGCGAAAAAAAACAACCAAAAAAAAAACCCCCACCAATAAATAATCTACATTTCCTTAAATTGGAAAATACTCTGAGGTAAAGAAATATCAAACAATTCTTTATGTGGGTTTACACCTATATTTATAGTCAGGCAGGTAGTAAATAATGAATATATGAACATTGCTCTCAAGCTAACTTTTCTGTTTGCTGCAGTTTTTAAACAATGGATTGCTTTTTAGTCTGTAAAATATTATTTTTGCTTTTACACACAAGCATAATTTAGGTGTTGAAAGACCTCAACAAACTTGTTACCAAGGTGGCAGTGAACGGATTACTTTTTTTTTTTTTGCAAAGGATTTTATCTTTTTAGTCATAAAGCACTTGGTATATGCCCATACTAAAACCACTAACAGTGCTGGGTTTGCACTTTTTCAAACATGGTTGGGTGGATTTAAAACATGACCAAACCCAGAATTACAAGGATTTTACACATAGGAAAAACTCTGCTGTTGATAACTCTCATGCTGCTGTGTGTTGCTATGTACTTTTAGTCACTGCCATTGTTAACAATGAGCATTTTCAGCTATTGTTGCTCCAGAGATACGAGAAAAGGTACAAGCCACTTTGGTTATCTGATAACCCTGGAGGGAAGCTCCAAATCTTTAAAATACACTTTCTGGTAGCTGGCATTTCCCAAACCCATTTTGGTCTTTTTCCCTCTAACCACTTGGTCTTAATTGGAGGGTGAAAGGGAATCTTGTTAGGTTGACCTCAGTCCATTGCAATTCTTTCCCTTGTTTGAACATAAACACATACACAAGACAGAAAAGAGAGTAGGTTATGGGGTGCAGAAAAGGTACAGCGAGTGAGGGATGCCATATAGTGGCCTCTTATGACAACCCTTCTCTTGCCCAGAAACCACAGGATTTCTTTTCGCCTGGAGGATGGCCACATCTTACGAGGTGGACCCGCATTTCTAGAAGAGTGTAGAAACCAAGGGTGCTTTTCTGCTGACCTCTGGGCTCTCCGCAGCTTTTTTCCCCTCTAGCCTGTTTTCCCAATGTAGTCTCCTAATTAGTAGACAGGGAACTAGCCACTAGTTTAATCTGCCATGATTTATTGTGACAGCACATTAAATGTAGTATAAGGCCTGCTGCATTAAGGCAATACAAATTTTGTGAACTATCTTATAAATCACATAGTATATTTTACAAGAACTTCGAACTTCATGTTTGACTTGATGCCCAAACAGAAAACTTTGTGTGCCTTAATTTCATGTGAAGAGCATAAATGTGAAATATTTGTTTATTTCAGCTTCTCATTATTTTTATTGCAATTGCTGAAAATGTGTGTCATACCCTTTCAATTAATAGCTCCTATTATGATAAGTACAGTAAGAGCTCATTTATGTTTGGTCACAAAATGCTGGCTCACTTCTTTGTCAAGTGGCTCATTTCAAAGTTGGAACAGGTGGAAAAAGAAAGGAAAAAACACACCCAAAAAAAAAAGAAAAGAACCCAGAATGTTTCATCAATATGCTATAAATTGGTTTAATTTTTTGTTAACATTTTCACACACACACACTCATTTTGTTTACATTGATTCGGTCAGATCATATACAAACCTGCATTTTTTGATAGGGTTTGCATCTCAGGTTGACTATATGATCCCAAGCTCCAAGACCTGTTATATAAAAAGACATAAGCTAAGTCACTGCGTGAGTAAGAATTCACATGGTTTAGTAAAACAATCAGGCTTTGCCAAATGCTGACTCGATCACACCTACACATGTGACTTAATCAGTTAAATGACTTTTCCATGCATTGTAGTTAAGCCACTGCTTTAAAATGAGATGACAATTCTGAGTTGGGGCAAGCCAGAAGGATTAAAACACAATGAGCCTGTTGTTTTTAGGTCAGAATGTGAAGAAGAAAAACACTGCATCATACCATGATTAATTATTGTCATTATGTTTCAACAAATCTAATCTGTATTTATGAGCATTTCCTAAATCAGTCAGTCATACTGATTTACAAATACAAACACAATTTAAAAACCCTGTAATATGCTGTATTTCTGGTTTTAAAATGCCTCTTACTTAAAGCAGACAAATCATACTGTCCACATATACCGCACATTCTCTCAAATTGCCCCAAACAAGCCACTTTGAATATGGCAATGGAACAAAATTAATAGGCACAATGGACATCCAAATTTCAGAATGTGCCATGTGCAAGTCTCCTTTATCCTTTGACCTACTTCCTGTTGAATGTTCTATCCACAAGCATTGCTGCAAATAGGCTTAATGACAGCGTCCTCTCTATGAGCTTTGCCATGACTGGAGCAGATGTACTTTCTTCATGCTGGGAGCCCTTTCACTGTATAATGCCCCTCAATTAACCAGAGAGCTGCCTCTAAATGAACCCTTACATGGTTCATCATGTGCTAAGAAAGACACATGGCAAGTTATGATGCGGTGCAGGATGACTCAATTTAAGGCTTGCCGCTACGGCAGAAAATATCTATGTAATGTCATAATATGTAAACAGACACTATACATGGCTATAGTTAGTTGTCCTGAGGTTTGCTAACAAGCTGAAAGCAACACAATGCATCAACAAAACAGCTGTACCACATTCTAAAACACTACGGAAAAACTGAGTTCATTTTCTGTTTACAAAAAAAATTAACAAGGATTACATCATTCAGACCTGACACACAAGTTGTGCTTTCTGTCATTGTATGACAAATTCAGCAATTTAGTCTGAATGCTTAGTATAAACTTATGTACATTTTTTAAAAAAATGTGACATTTTGTATAATTTTGAGTTATGTCACTCAGGCAGGCAAGCCATGATGTGTACAGTTACAGCTGTAAAACAGCAGTGTGAGAAACAGACATGCACTTTACTTGACAAATCACATCATGCCAATCCATAGTATGCAATAATAAAAAATAAAAAACTATTATTCCAACCATTTGATAGTTATTATAAGTACCCAACCGAAATAAGAACATTTCTACTGAATAATATGGAGCTATTAAGCTGACTGAATACTGAATACATAATATTAAATGTGCTGATAGTCTTGGTTACTAGAAATTTTAGCTGGATCCATGGTTTCCTTTAGCATCCGTTGACTCATAAGTCAGCCTAATCTGCACAGCATTTTTAAACAACAAACACAAGGCTATGCACAAATGCACTCTGCAGGTCCGCTCCGAGTTTGCGTGGTCTACCTCTTCGGGGCTGAACTGTTGTTGCTCCTAGACTATTCCATTTCTCAATAATGGCACTCACAGTAGCAGATCTAGCAGGGCCGAAATCTCATCAACTGATTTGTGGGAAAGGTGGCATCCTGTGACATGACAATGGCATGTTTAAAGTCCTGAGCTCTTCAGTACGACTCAATCTGCTGCCAATGTCTGTGTATGGACACTGAATGTCTATGTAGTTGAGTTTATGCACCTGTTAGTAATGGGAATGGCTGAAACTCAATAATTAGGATGGGTTTCGGCATACTTCTGGGCATATAGTGTATATTAAGACAAATGTCTAATCCTCACTCTAGTTTTACACATACACCCACATCACTTAAAGAGATTGCCTATCATTAAGCAATTTAAACTTAAACTCCTTGTACCATGGTATGAGAGTTCACAAGAATCTTTGCTTGGAGTTCAATCTGTTGTCTGTCTCCCTCTCTCTCTCGTTCTCCCTGTGAGAAACACTCAACCCAAGTGAGATTTATTCTTACACCTCTGATCCACACTCGACATACTGAGAGTTCCAGTGCACTGCCAGGAACAGAACAAGCTTAAGATACTGACACACACCACAACAAAATGATGTCTATGACAGTGTGAGCTTGCCATCGTCCTGAACTGAACCTGGATTGCTGAAGATTGGAAAAAGACCAGTTGACCTTTTTCCAATCTTCAACTATCCAGTTTCGATGAACCTGTGCCAACTGAAGCCTTGGGTTCTTGTTCTTGGCAGACAGGAGTGGAACCTGATGTGGTCTTCAGCTGTTGTAGACAATCTGTCTCAAGGTAGGATATGTTATGCATGCCGAGATGCTTTTCTGCTCCGCATGGGTGTAAAGCCTAGTTATTTTAGTCATAATAGCATTCCAGTCATAACAAACCAGACTGGCCATTCTCCTTTGACCTCTCTCATAAACAAGGCAACTGAAGAACGGCTGCACACTGGATGGGCCCCCCACCCCGCCATATCATTCTGTGTAAACTCTAGAGACTTTTGTGAGTGAAAATCCCAGCAGATCAGCAATCTCTGAAATATTCTAATGAGCCTTTCTGATGAAAACAACCATACCACAGAGTCAGTGAGATCACATTTCCCCCCCACCCATTCTGATGTGACCATTAACTGAAGTACCGATAATTGCAGGTGTGCAAGTGCTCCTATTAAAGTGGATGGTGAGTGAATTTAATGAGAGAATTACACAAAACTGTCTAAATCAGTCAAACTGAAATGAATGAGATGTCTACTAGACTCATAGGTATGATAGATGTCTGCCCAACATGGCCTGAACAGAGAATTTAATACCAGCAAAGGTTTAAAACCAGGCATGCTGAGGTATAATATACCACTGAGGAGTGTTGCTGAGCCCGGGCTGATAGAGCTGACCCGTGTGCTGTAAACCTCTGGCACCTTGTCCATCTCTTTCTTGGGGCCAGCTTCCAGTAAAAGAATCTTTCTGCCTTGCAAATTTGGATCACAGCCTGAGGAAACAAAAACACACAGAAAAAACCTTGTAAGATTCTACAGGGTGTCCCCAAAGTCACATTAACGCATACAAACATAAAATATATTTTTTTTCAGACAGTCTTCAAGAATGCCTTTGCCAATAGAAGAATGTATTGAAATCATTCTCACGGCAGAATCTGAAAGCTGTTGCAAGGCTGGCGATGGACTTTAACAGCTAACATAGCAACAACACACAACACTGTTTGAAAAGACTGGAAGTCGGGAAGACCAACCGAGAAGTGGACGTCCACGAACATTCAATTCAATTTTATTTGTATAGCGCGTTTTACAATAGACACTGTCTCAAAGCAGCGTTACAGAAATAGACACATGGTATACAGATAATGAAGGTGTGAATTTATCCCACATCCACTGACTTTTGGGACACCCTGTATCATTCATAGTTTGACTGAGTGCTTTGAAGATTACTCGTTTCAGCAGTCTCTGTGTTTGTGCATGAGTGAGTGAGTGAAGAAGGGAGTGTGTTAGCTGAAGGGATAACAGACAGGAACTATGATCATACACTTGTTTCATGTTAGTTATTAAACAATTTATAAGTTATCAATCAAGTTATCACTCACATTGCTGAACCTTTGTTTTTAATCCATGTTGTTTTTTTACCCAATGTTTCATTGTCATATTTTCTTATTTATTTGATTTTGAGGCAGAAAATTTACTCTTATTCCACACACAGCAAGAGCTACAACAAAAAAAAGTTTCTGTTGATGAGTGTAATCACTATTTTTGACACCTCTTTTCTCCAAGTGCTTTTAAAGAATTTATATTCTCTTAAAGTCCCAGTGAAGTGTCTTGAAACAGACATTGTTATTCGATGTGTTGGCTTAATTTCCTCAGAAACAGGAAGTCAGGGTGGGAAGTCAGCCTCACACTTTTTAAACAGTCAATATCATTTAACGTACCTCATAGTCCAGGCTAAGTTGTAGTTGACAATTACTCTGCATCCCAATTCACCTACTTATACTATGTACTAAAAGTATGTACTCTTTTTGTGTAGTAAGAGTATGCAAATACTGGGACATACTAACATCTCATGTAACGGAAGAGAATGTTGTTGCCCGGAAGAGAACACCATCACCGTAAACAAACTCTGTTGCATTTAAGCTTTTCTTCAATCATATTCCTTATGTAAATTATATTATATATTTTTATTTACTGTATTCCCAGATTTATTTTTACACATTGCATTTCTCTCTAGAATATGCGCTTGAACTTGCCAAACCAAACGTCACAAAACTGTTTCTCCCTTGCGCAAGGAACTGTGGGCAATATTAGCTGACAGTGTCCACGGATCCACACCGCACTGTTTTGGAGCACACTAACTTATAGATAACCTTAAGGCTAACATATTCATACTAAAAGCCACAAAAATTCATTTATTTTAAAGAAGGCATACTTTGAGTGATCTCTGTGTCACAAATTGATGGACACAGGATGGACAAGTCGCTGAGGCATCAATTAGGAAACACAGTCTTATATCACGGTTGCTTCATTACAGCAGTAGTTCTCAACTCGGGGGGCACAGAGAGATCGGAAGGGGGAGGAGGCGCAAATTGTTTTCAAGAAAAATTAAAAACAGAAAGGGCATCATACAGGTACTCCGTATTTTAATGCTTTTCAAATAGAATGTGCATAAATGAAAAACCCTGAGTTCCCTCTCCCTCTGTATTTTCTTTTTGCTTGGGAGAGGCGGAGCTTAGCCTTCCTTTTATCTAGCTGTCAGTGCAGACCAGTGTTGCAGATCATTTTAGTAATTTTTTTTTTGGAAAAAAAAAAAGCACCTAGTGACAAATCCAGCAACTTTTTCGAAAAACCTTTCCTAATGTCTCCAGCACGAGGTCTTGCTTTCCCGCTGCACTCACCTCTCTCTGCGTCTGTTCTGTTCAGTAAGAGTCCGAGAGCCGGAGATTTAACAACGTCTTGGCTAACGAGTCGCACCCTTCGTCCCAATTTACATCATTCGTATGCACATGTTTTTAGAATGCAAGACGAATGTAATGCAGCATATTTTACATGTAAAATATTCCACGCTATTACAGCCTAGTTCTCGTCTTCAAAGTAGTTATAGTGTTCAGAAACATTTTTGATCACCCATGTTCCATACCTGTCCGTTATATAGTTTTATAAAAGTCATAAAAGTTATTTAAAAATCATGTCATGAAAGGTCATTTTAAAAAGCAAAAACAGATTATAGATTAGGCTATACAGAAATAGACTTATATTCAATATAGATAATCGTTATACCTGTTCTCCTCCAATATGGGGACGGGTGGACGACACACAATGGGGGAGGTTTGAGGGGGGATTTAGTTACAAAAGGTTGAGAACCTCTGCCTTAAAGCAGTTACAAGTCTCTTATAAGTTACTTCAAAGACTTGTGCATATTTGGATTTTATTTTTTTTAATGGCACTTTTTTGAATGGCAAATCTGTGCCCATTGCAGTTTGGCTGGTAGAGGGTTGTTTCTGGTGAAACTATTTATCCAGGGTGCCATTTTGCAAGAAGTTACTTGGCTTTTCATCTGAGCTGGATGTTGATTACCCCTTGGGGTAGGTTTACTTTTCACCCCAGTGTGTGTTTTCACTGAAACCTCAATGGCAGCTTTAACATGTTAAGCCACTCATTCGCTGCCTAAAGTAAAAACTCCCACCCAACTAAACGAGCACTTGATGTTGAACAAGACTGGAGTCAGAGAGAAGTGAAGGAGGAAATGAACATTTCTGACCAGACTGTACTCAAGCCAATCGCAGGATACTTCACACCGAGAGGGAAGGAGCGTGAATCGGGTGTTTCGCGGAAACTCACCTAGCGAGCACGCCATCGCAGTCCCCACCATTCCTCCACCCGATATGATGATGTCGTACACGTCGTTTCCCTCCTCTCCACACGCGTGTCCCGTGCTGAACGCCCTCAGACTCCTCACACTCCAACACTGGCGTCCCGCTCCAGCTGCAACCTGCTTCACTTTCGCCAAAGCAAACATTTCGAGATGTTAAACCACACAGTCTGGTCGTTTGAAAACGCTATCCTGTGGGGGAAAAAACAATAAGTAATTCTCCTTCAAGCCGCCATGTTATTGACAATAACGCAGTAATGTTGTCGCTCATCGAGCCATGTTGATACAAGCGCTCACGTAAAAGTCCACCACTTCCTGTTTTACAAGTTCACCATTTTAAGAGCCAAGGACATTCCCCCCCCAAGTCATTTCAGTGGACATGTACAATTTTATGAATGGCTATCGTCAACAATCAATGCTGTTACACTAGAATAACATGCTTGTGTGAGACCTGTGGGGAAACTTGAGCCATTTGCGATAACATGCTTATTATGTTTAGCGCCATCATGCGGTCTGGAGGGAAGGCGCAGCGCAGAACGTGAAGGAGGTTCCGAAGAGCATGGCTGGTGATTACTGCGTTTGAGACACAGCCAGTTGAGACCTTTTGGAAGACGTGAGATGTGAAATATAAACCCATTTGGTTAGTGTGTGTTCTGCGACTGCATCGTGCAGACCAGCCGCTTCGACACAGATGTCGCCGGTGAGAAGACTGAAATAAACTGACTGAAATCAATTGCTTTAGAATCTCTTAGTATAAATGAATACTCGTTATTAAATATTTTTGTCCAGATTGTAAGGATACGTGAATGCTTTGCATTTAGATGTGGACATTGCTCGTTTCTGCAAGATTTCCGCAAAAACAACAAAAAAAGGTGTGTTGTGTGTCGGCGTCGCGGTTGCCATAGTAACGACAGCCACCTTGTCTTCACTTGAGAAAATGTAACTCACGAAGAATGTATGTTGAATCTTTTCTGGTGAAACTCTTCCGATCGACCTGCTAACTGCTAAAAAAATAAATAATAATAATCCAGATAATTTCATTACTTAAACTGCACGTCGTGCATTTTATTAAACACTAAACCATATGTCAATCTGTTGATTCACCCTACGCCATCTTTCCATTTTTCTACTTATAATTTATTTCTGGGGGCACGGTGGCTTAGTGGTTAGCACGTTCGCCTCACACGTCCAGGGTCCGGGGTTCGATTCCC
>JAOUWY010000002.1:14462267-14480080 GCA_025728095.1 Prietella phreatophila | reverse complement strand
ATGTGCAAAAGCCAGAAAGATGAGAGAGCTTGATACAGAAGGGCTTATAGCAGATATCGACTCCAAAACCATGTCATCTCACTTTGACTGCACATCAAACTAGACTGTGTGAGGGCACAAGCTTCAGCAAGGGGAGAGGGAACAGAGAGTGAGTGAGTGAGTGAAGGAGAGAGAGAGAGAGAGAGAGAGAGAGAGAGAGAGAGAGAGAGAGAGAGTAAACGCAAGGCTTTACATGCACATATTCACACAGAACACCCTGAAATCCCAAAGCCCGAGAGGGAGCCACAGAGAAAGCAAGGTCACTCTAGAGCAGAAAAATCAAAGGTATGTTACCTGAACACACACCATGCACTGCTAAGATGCTCGGTCAATTTAATTCAGATATTACTCAAGACCATTTTATATTTCAATTTTTTTTTCCTCTTTACACTTCTTTTTCTCATCCAAGACTTTTCCCCATGATTTCCAGGTTGACCAGAAGTAAAGATCCTTCTTCTTGTGGGATTAAGGAAATGGGAACTGTGGATAAGGAAGTCCTGGTTTGATTCAGAGGACACCAAATTTGATGCAAAATTCTTGTGCCAGTTAAGGCAGAGCAGCACCTTTAATTAGTGAAAACATGGAGAAACTCTCAGGCAAAGACAAGGAGCTGATCCGGGACAGCTGGGAGAGCCTCGGCAAGAACAAAGTCCCTCACGGCATCGTAATGTTTACCAGGTAGTGTATCCATGCTTAAAATCCACATTACTGCATGCTCAGAGACATGTTTGGTTTGGGATATCTATGAACTACTGTTTTTTTTTAAGTGAAGAATGAAAACCTTTTTAGAAATGCTATTCTGAGATGTAACTGAATTTCTTATTGATCTAGCATCACTGTTATTGACGAAAAGAAGAGCATACACTTTTACTTCTTTCACTGTTTTCTGTGAGTTTGCACTGATTCAGCGAGAGCTCATTAATTTATTATTACTGAATAAATATGGTAGCTCAAATGAACAATACATGTCATTTGAGCACAGAAGTAGTTAAGAGTGCTATATCTTGAAACACCTGACCTATCCATAGTAAACAAACACATCAAACATCCACTCTCATCTTGCGGCTGCCTGGCACTTCAGCCGCACTTCAGCCATAGGCTTGACTTGTTGCTTGGCGACAGGCAAATGCAAGATCTCTATTTCAGCTCAAATCAGTTGCCTGAGAGCTGCAGAGGATCACCGGTGTCAATAATGCTGGCCAATATATAGTTGATATAAAGTACCAGTGTGTCTTATAGGTTGTTTGAACTGGACCCAGCTCTGCTGAACCTCTTTAACTATAAAACCAAGTGTGGAGTAGTGCCCGAGTGTCTATCTAGCCCTGAGTTCCTGGAGCATGTCACCAAGGTGAGACCAATGGCCTCTTCTTCCTTTACTATTGATTTTGACTTGACTTCTTGATTCTGAAAAACAATCAAAACATTGACCATTTGTGTCCAGGTGATGGTGGTGATTGATGCAGCTGTCAATAATCTCGACGACCTGGAATCTTTGGAGGAATTTTTGTTGAACCTGGGCTCGAAGCACCAAGCGGTTGGCGTCAAAACCCAGTCCTTCGCTGTGAGTATTGGAGTGCTCCAAACATAATTGTGTTTGCTTGCAAATCCTCTGGATAATGGTCTTGTTCTTTAATATAAATAACAGCACTAGAAGTAGTCTAAAGAAGTCTAAAGAAAAATTCAGTCAGACCTCATGTCTCTGTTGGTCAGGTGGTTGGAGAGGCCCTGCTTTACATGCTGCAGTGCAGTCTTGGAACAGGCTACACAGCTGCACTGCGCCAGGCTTGGCTCAACATGTACACTATCGTGGTGGCTGCCATGACCAGAGGCTGGGCAAAGAACGGAGAACATAAGTCCAATTAAGCAGTGGTAGAACATAGAGAAAGATTTAGCCTAAAGTTGGGCCAGAGACAACCTTGTAGTCAGTGCTTTGGGCTGAGTCGTGTGCTCACATGCCAAGTATCTCTAACGTATGTCATCTGATATATTTGTAGTTAAAGTGGTTAGAGATGATGAGTACTATCGGTGCAATAATTTGTAGACTTGATCGTTTGAAATACAGACAACACAAAGACGAAAGAGTTTAAGACTGAGGCTTCACAACTGGAACATGCCTTGTATATAATGGCTTGATGTGTCTCCTATCTCTAATGGCTGTTGTGCTGTTTTTGATGTTTCTTACATAAATGTCACGAAACAGAGATTTGACTATGCACCATCAGCCTGTTTATCATTACAAATAATAAGATTTTTAAGACTGTTCGTTTCTGTGCCACATATTGACCTTACATTTCGTTATTCATTTTATAGACTAACAAAACACGAAAAGAGACTGTTACTTAACACGAAGAGACTGTTATGTCATATACACTGATCCAGTTACACTGATCCAGCACTGATCCTGCGTAATTGATCATCTCACTGACAATAAGTTAACCAGTACATTACAAATTAAGTTTGTAAAATGGTTTTTCATTTATTTTAGCAAGCACTGCTTATGAAAGTTATTTATTGTTGAATGACTGTTTTAAATGGCTTTCACATTGCATAAACGGCAATGGTGACGGACGCCTTTAAATGTGAGCCCTAAGATGTTAAAAAGCGATGATTTCCTGTTTGCTGCTCTACATATTTTAAAATTCTCTCAATAGTACTACAGAAATATGGTTCTCTTTATATAAGAAATATTACTACATTTAATAATAATGCCAAGCATCTTAACATGTGCCAAGTTACACTGACATCATGTAAACAATTCTGTGTTATTCTGCACAACTTTATATTCAAGGTACTTTCATGTGTGGTTCTTCTTTCTTGGTGTTATACTAACTACTGTATTTACAGCCTATTTTTGTATTTTGGTGTATGTGAATAGGTATTGATATACTGTTACTATTACTTGGTGGTGCAGTATAACATTCTTGTGTAAAATACTTTTTTTTTTTCCCACTCTCAATCCTGGACTGCATTGATTCAAATGGCTGTAGGCTTTGAGATGTCACTGACACTGACAGAAAATGATCTGATTTAATCAAACCTCAATTAGACACATTTTGACATAATTAAAATGTCCCTTTACTGAATCTTTTTAAATGTATTGTTTCAACTCCTTGAACCTCTGGTAGTGTTCAACAGTAACCTATGGGTTATTATAGAGTTGTTCTTATCTTAAAGCTTAAGTATTCTGCAACTAAAGTGAAATTAATAGAGTTACCATATATGTAATGATGGATATAAATCTGGGCCTGTGGATGGTTCCTGAGAGTTTATGGAGTTAAAGTGTAAATATTCTCACAGCACTATAAGCAAACTTGTTATGGTCTTTATACGTTTATCCATGAACTGTTGTTTGAGTGTATTGCTATATTTGATGCAGTAATGTTCTTTATTTTCTCGATATTCTGTAACTGAAGTGGATGTCTACCTCACTCATGTAGCTGCTGAGAACAGCGATGATATGACCTGACTCCTCAACCAAAAAATACTCACGCTTCACAAAAACTGTACATCTTGTGTTCTTTCAAACATGCTGTAACACAGATTAGTGGGCTCTGTCAGTCTTTTCTGTCAGGATTTGTTTAGGGCTCATATGTTCAAATGACATGAATAAAGAATACTCAATGTGTCACTGTCCTGAAGTTCCAGCATCTCCTTCCAATGATGAAGCAATTGCTTCATTTTTCCTCTTTGTTTCTATTCAATTATATAACATAGTCTCCCTTAGGGAAGGACGAAACTTCTGAATAGCAGTTGGTCCACATCATATTTTGTGTCGGTTCCAAGTCTTAAGAGATTCAGAAGTAATAATGTGCTTAGAGTGCTCTTGCTCTCTCTCTCTCTAGTAAAAAGCCAATGACAGTGACAGTGTTAAATATTTATTATGGGTTGAAGACCCAAGGTAATCAACACTTTTCACTATCTCTGTGGATCTGTTGAGGTGTACCTATAGATTCAACCATACTGCATTATTGTAAATGTCACCTGCAGGGCTGACTGTCACATCTAGAAACAGTCTCAGGTGCCCACACAAGCTCAGATCTGCGTCCCACACATTTCATTTCAGTTTCTGCTTTCTCCTCTAGCATAAAGACATCTACAATAACCTCAAGTTCTATCTTAACATTCCTTATTTCTGAATTTTTCTTGGTGGCCTGAACATAGAATGTTCCTTCCACAGACTTTAAGAAAGGTGCTATATACAGGAAACATCTGGTAATGCTTCATGTTAAGGTTTTCATGATTGATATTTTAATGTATTAACTAACCATAAGCATCGAGTCAGCAGTAGCAAATGCATAGGTAATGTTCCCAAGATTTAGTCAAGATTCTGCAATGGTAACACATTAATTGATGGTTGAAGTATTAATTAAACACGCTTGCACAAAAGTTTACATCCGTGTTTATTCCAGCCATAATTCCACATAAGTTCATATAAATTTACATCATGTTACTAAATACTGATAATTAACTGAACTCAGGTCTCTAGGTTTACATATTGCACAACAAACATATTACTAAACTTTTTATATACAATGTTTTTGTTTTTTTTATTAGTATATTACGGCTGACGTATGTTATATTAGTTAAATTGACTGTATGTTGAAATGTGTTATAGTAGTTAAATTGACAATCAGACATTTGGGTATGGATATAGCATGAGCATGTCTGGGATATATAATAATAATAATAATAATAATAATAATAATAATAATAATAATAATAATAATTTTTATTATTATTATTATATAGCCCAGACATGCTCATGTTATATCTGTCTCCAAATGTTTTACTGGGTAAAGGGAGGAGACAGTAATAAAAAAGAAATAAATCAGACAAGGGGTAATTATTTTTAGAAAGTCTGCAGCATGTTTTGGAAGCAGGGCACCGGCAATTACCATAGCAACGCCTGTGATGCCGAGCATAAGAGAGTCTGAAGTGGGGTTTTTGTATCTCTGTAGACTGACACTCTATATTAGAGTCTGAAGGGCGCCGGTGAAGGGCATGCTGGCATTGGAGGGCTGGTATAGCTGAAGTGCATACTGACTTATCTGATCTATGATTCTAAATAATGGCAGTCGGGGTGAAGGCAGATGTGTTAATCCAAGTCTTTACGAGGGTTCTCTCTGCAATGCAGCCCTCAGTTTAAGTGTCCGCTTAATGCTCACTGCTATGCATACTTTCCCAATTATGGTAAGTAACAGGCGAGAATGAGCAACAGAGTTAGTAGCACCTAGCACATGTGTTAATCCACTGCATGTGCATATAGACTTTTAAAACAATATGCCAGAGCTGTGCAACTCTGCATGTCATGCTATAGGTTCATGAGCTATATCACACTAGCAACACCTTCCACAGTGAAGCGAAGCTGGTCCATGCTGTTAATGTTCTCTCTTTCTAATGAGAAAGTCTGTCGTTGACACAGCCGCTGCCAAGGCCTCATCTCCTCTCATCTATATCTCGCTACTCATTTAATCCGTGTACTGCAGAGTTATCTCTCAGGCCTATCAAACACAGTACAGCAGACTACATACCTGCCCATTTATGACCAAATACTAAACAATATTGGGGCTAGACCCTATGTAACCGTTTTCCTTTTGCACGATGTGTTAAGAATCTACCCTACAAACTCCATATATGAGTAGCAAAAACAGAGGTTGAAATTTTGTGCAATAATATATTACATCATCTTTATTATTATCATCGCAAACACACTTTGACATCAACTATTTCCATCAACTTAGAGTACCAACTCCAGACTATAATCTACAGCATGTACAAGCAATCGACAATGATTTTTGTTACACTGTAGACTTCTGCTTTTTTGCTATGAATTCGTATCATTTTTGCGGAATCATCAGTTGGTACCACAGTGTATGAGGGCTTTTCTTTGTGTAGCATATGGGGAAATCTGCACAGTGTGGTCCAGTGGGACTTCACCTTTAACAGGCTTTAAAGGCTGCTTGTTAAGAATGGTTGCTTAGGAGACTGAGGGAAAATGTCAAGAAGATCCCCCCCCCATCTGTGTTGACACTTTAAGCATGCTGCACATATGTGTTTGAGGAATCATGTGAGAGATGGTGGATTTCCTTTTGCATCTAAATATGTGCAAGGAAAGGTGAATTTATAATAGTAATAAGAAAGTAATTAAGAGTTATTTTCATTCTTCTGTGTTGGAACAACAACAACAACAACAACAACAACAACAAGAATAATAATAATAATAATAATAATAATAATAATAATAATAGGGGTCATGGTGACTTAGAATCCTGTCTCCAGCCTGTGTGCATATAGATTGCATGCTCATATGCTTTGGGAGGTTTCTTCTAGGTACTCCAGTTTCCTCCCCCAGTCCAAAGACATGCATTGTTGGCTGATTGGTATTTCCAAATTGTCCATAATGTGTGAATGTGTGTGCGATTGTGCCCTGCGATGAGTTGGCAACCCATCCACTGTGTCTCCCACTGTGCGCCTTAGCCCAAGTTCCCTGGGATATACTCCAGGCTCCCCTGTGACCCTGTGTTGGATATGAGGTATGGAAAAGGGATGGATGGATGGCTGAATACATAATAACGATAATTCAAGATATCAACTTCTGTAACTTTTCTTTAGTTTTTCTATGACAGCCACTTTTGAAAATCACACACACACACACACACACACACACACACACACACACACACACACAGTTACTTAATAAGGTTTCACGCATGCAACACTCAGTCTCGAGTGTTTAGTATGCAGACACACTGCTCTAGCAGAACAGATCAGAGAGCCGAGCACCAGCATAAACTCAGCCACATTTGAGCCATGTAGTAGGACCACAGCAGCCACTGGGGAATTGTAATTCAGCTGAGGAATGATAGTTTGTAGAACTTAGAACTTATTTCTGAACACGTAGGTCCATTTTTGACGGACATCAGGCGCCTCACATGAAGGCTTGTGAACTTCCTCATGAAACGCTGTAATGCAGTATAGGCTATTTCAAGCCTTGCTCGCACGCTTCCCTAACACTTGCATGACACTAAATGAAGACTTGGGCTTCACTGAACTGCTCTCATGAAAGCGACAGCCTGGGTTGCTGCATGTCGAGTTCTTGCCTGTGGTAAAGTGAAGCAGAAGCACAACCACATCAGTGGCCCTCGTTAAAGGCCTGAATGGTTTTCAGTTAGCAGCACTCCCACTAACTGGAAAGTTGGGTACTGCTGAACTCTTGCACTCCCTCACTAAATGGCGACAGACATATCTAGTAACTTGAAAATGCACTCGACCATTTCGGTGTGAGTGTGCGGTGCGATAGGGTAAAATGCCTGTGTGAGTAATGTCTTTCCTTACTACTGTATTTAAGGGGTGCAGGGGCCATTTCAAAATGTAAGAAAGCAGCAGTAATCATTTACTTTAATCTATAGTCATAGCCACAACCAAACCACCATCTTCACAGTTAGGCAAAGCAGTATGGAACTGCCCTCTAGGCTTGAGTACCATTTTCCCGATACATAGGTGAAAAACAACAGGCGATTAGTGATCCCTATATTTAGTAAGGCCTATAGCATTATTGGTACTCTCAGTGGTGTCTCATCCACAGGGCAGGTGGGGCAGAGCCCATACATATATGAGCCATTCAACAAATGTTAATCTTCATAAAGTCCTTATTTACAACTCCATACATTTTAAATCCAGTTGAAATGCTAATTAGCTCTTCTGGTAATAGATTTTTAAAATGATTTTATTATTTAATTATATATATATTATGATAAATCCTCTCTGTTCCTCTCTGACGATGGAAACCGCACTGTATCAAACACGGTTGCATTTCTTTTTAAATAATCATTTATGTAAGTTTTCAAACACCAGTCATGTGGTCTTTTTAGACCACAGTTTTCAGTTTGATTAGAAAATGTGATAAGCAAGTTTAATCTACAATGCTATCTAGCTAGCTATGAAACTAGCTAGTTTTTAATATGTCATCTTGCCGATTATTTTCCTTATGAATATAGAATATATGAAAGTTGCACTTTTTTATTTAGATTATGGAAATAAATGTACTTTTCCCCGATATTCAAATTTTTTGACATCCACCTTTGTATATATCAGTATAGATACACATACAATAGTGCTCGAAAGTTTGTGAATCCTTTAGAATCTTCTATATATCGGTATATGACCTAAAACATAATTAGATTTTCACACAAGTCCTAAAAGATGATAAAGAGAATCTAATTAAACAAATGAGACAAAAATGTTATCAGGCTCCTTACCAGCTCATCAGGCTGGAAAAGGTAATAAAACCATCTCTAAAGAGTTTGGACTCCACCAATCCACAGTCACACAAATTGTGTACAAATGGGAGAAATTCAAGACCACTGTAACCCATGCAGGAGTGATCAGCCAACAAAGATCACTTCATGAGCAAGATGTGTAATAGTCCACAAGGTCACAAAGGAACCCACGGTAACTTCTAAGCATCTAAAGTCCTCTCTCACATTGGCTAATGTTAATGTTCATGAGTCCACCATCAGAAGAACACTGAACAACAATGGTGTGCATGGCAGGGTTGCAAGGAGGAAGCCCCTACTTTCCAAAAAGAACATTGCTGCCTGTGTGAAGTTTGCTAAACACGTGGACAAGCCAGAAGGCTATAAGGAAAATGTTTTGTGGATAGATGAGACCAAAATAGAATTTTTGGTTTCAATGAGAAGGGCTATGTTTGGAGAAAGGAAAACACTGCATTCCAGCACAAGAAACTTAATCCATCTGTGAAATATGGTGTTGGTAGTCTCATGGTTTGGACCTGTTTTGCTGCATCTGGGCCAGGACGGCTTGCCACCATTGACGGAACAATGAATTCTGAATTATACCATCAAATTCTACAGGAAAAATGTCAGGACATCTGTCCATAAACTGAATCTTAAGAGAAAGTGAGTCATGCAGCAAGACAACGACCCTAAGCACACAAATAGTCTATTAAATAATGGTTAAAGAAGAATAAAGTTAATGATTTCTAATGGCCAAGTCCTGACCTTAATCCAAGAGAAATGCTGTGGAAAGACCTGAAGCAAGCAGTTCATGTGAGGAAACCCACCAATGTCCCAGTTGAAGTTGTTCTGTACTGAGGAACGGGATAAAATTCCTCCAGGCCAATGTGCAGAACTGATCAGCAGTTCCCATAAACATTTAGTTTCAGTTATTGCTGCACAAGGGGGTCACACCAGATACTGAAAGCAAAGGCTCACATACTTTTGCCACTCACAGATTTGTAATATTGGATCATTTTCCTCAATAAATAAATAACAAAGTATAATATTTTGTCTCATTTGTTTAGTTGGGTTCTCTTCATCTACGTTTAAATCTGATGGTGTTTTAGGTCTTATTTATACAGAAAATTGTAAAGGGTTCACAAACTTTCAAGCATCACTGTATTCATGTGGATTTCAGTCACAAACCTGAGAAAGAAATTAATAAAATAGATTAAGCAAAACTGCCAAGTTCTTACATAACCCAGTAAGATTGACATTTAAATGAACAAACATCAAATGTCCAATAAATACAGTATCACTTTTCTCCAGTTATTATTATGAATATATGCCATATTTCCAAAGGCATTTGTTGCTGGAACACATGGAATATCATTTGTCTTTTTTCAGCTCTATCCTTATATTTTTGGAAATTTCCATCACTTGCCACTCTGGAAGATGACTTGTCTCAAGTACTTTTTATGGTAACCTACTGTTGTGGTGACCATTTAAAAAAAATGAAGGAACACATATTTATAGAGGAAGAAATCGTGAATAAAAGGCCATGAAACAAGTCAGTGAAGCAGAACTTCTGAGCGCACGTTTTAGTCGGCTCACCACTCCGTCCTATAATATTAAATTCTTCTATGGTAACAACACATAATGTACTGTGAAAGCATAATTGGCAGTTCTGAGGCTTCAACTTTCTCAGAAGGACAGTCATTTAAGAACAGCCATTTAGTGTTCTAAGAAACACATGACAAACGATTTTGACTTCGATTGCTGCCACAGTGCATAAGGCCAAAGTGGAAAAGGGTATTATTGAGGAAACCTACAAATAACTGCTAAAATGTCAGGGCAATTTTAAAATAATTTCCAGTTATCACATTACCTTCCATTTTCTCATTTTGTGATTACAAATTAAACATTGTACCCCTAGGACTCTTGAAAGACTCAGGCCTACAGACTCTGGGAACTACATACTTTTACTATTAGCTTTACTGTAGTTACTGAATAATACGATACTTGTAAATGAATAAAAAATGAATTAAGGTAAATAACTAAATAATAAAATTAGACTTTAGGAGGATTAAACAACTACCATAAAGGTATCATATTTTTTCTAATATTTCATATACAGTACTGTGCAAAAGTCAGGCATCCTATATTTTTGTGCAAACTTTGTTATAGATTTTTATTTTATGACTTCTACATTAACAGCAAAAGCGATTATTCACCCAGGTGAACAGTAACTGGTAAGTGTTTCTTTCTGGATTTTTAGTTGAAACTAGTTTTAGCACCGATTGTCAGATAGAAGCTGTAACTGCGCTTCCTTGTTGCTACGAGCTGTGTGCACATTGCTAGATTAAAGCTAATTCCGGTATTCACGTTCAGTTTTGGTCAGGAGTCGCTCGTTCACTCGACTACTCTTTGTTTTGCTAATTACAGAGAAATGTTCAGCTGTGAAGCACCGCAGTATTTTAGAATTAAGAAACGCTGAGGCGGGTCTACCTGCGGGTCTACCTGCGCGAGTTCACCGAGTAAGGACACAGACAAGACACCACTCGCGCTGCTAAGTATACTTTCTTTTTCCCCATTTATTCCTCTAGCTGTTTACCTGTTTACACAGGTACTAACACTAACTTGTGTCATCAGTTTATCCCTGTTATTTGCCACAGACGCAGACTGCGGCATACTCCCAGAAAAGTACGCAATTTAGACAACCTACACTCTCTGAATGAGGCCTCTGCAGATTCCCTCCTATTCTCTATCAGACTGCCAATCTGTCGTCAAGAAGGCAGATTTCATTCCTGCGCAACCCACTCCAACCTCAGTGTGCTGGCTCTGACTGAGACCTGGATCCATACTAAGAACACTGCCACACCCGCTGCCCTAGCCTCCAACTTCAACTTCCCCCATACCTCACGTCCCAACAGACGAGGGGTGGTACAGGTTTGCTTCTCTCCAAAACATGGACATTTACCTGTCTTTCTCCCTCTTGATCATACACTTCCTTTGAATTTCATGCTGTTACAGTCACTGACCCTGCCAAAATGCACTTTCTTGTTGTTTACCGTCCTCCAGGTGAACTGGGAAAGTTCATCGATGAAGTCAACTCTCAGACAGATACTTCAAGGTATCATGGAGGGGAGGTATTTCGGAAACTCAGCAACTCACATCTGGCATTCCACTGGGGTCAGTTCTGGGCCCACTGCTCTTGTCTATCTACACTACATCTCTAGGGCAGGTGATTAAGTCTCATGGCTTCTCATATCATTGCTATCCTGATGACACCCAGCTCTATTTGTCCACGATCCATCCGTCTTTGCACATATCTCTGCTTGCCTGTCGGACAACTCTGGATGAGGGAACACCACCTTAAATTCAACCTGGCAAAATCTGAGCTTCTTGTCATCCCAGCCTGTCCCTCAGTCAAACACGACCTCACTTTACAGCTCGGCTCAACCACACTCAAGCCAACCAGGACGGCCAGGAACCTTAACCTTTACAGACCTCATCTCAACAACTGCAAGGTCCTGTAGGTTCATGCTGTACAACAGCAATTAAATCAGACCCTACCTCACCGAACAGGCTACACAGATACTAGTCCAGGCTCTTGTTATCTCAAAACTGGACTACTGCAACTCACTACTCTTGGGCCTTTCAGCCAGCTCCATCAAACCCCTTCAAATAATTCAGAATGCAGCAGCATGCCTCTTCTTAAACCAGCCAAAGAGAACCCATGTCACACCCATGTTCTCCCTCCACTGGCTTCCTGTAGGCGCCTGCATCAAATTCAAGCCCTTGATACTCACCTACAATGCTCCCTCACACAGGCTTATGTTCCCTCACACAATCTGCGATCAATCAATGACCGAAACTTAGCTTGGCTCAAGGTCCCTTTCAAGAACATTCAAACCAACTGTTCCTCAGTGGTGGAATGAACTTCCAACCTCAATCCGGACTGCAGAATCTACATCTTCAAAAACAGCTGAAGACCCACCTCTTCCGTGAACACCTAACCAACCCATTAAAATAAATAAATAATCAAATAAAAAATTACTCTGGCTCTTACACCTCTACTCTGTGCACTTTGCTTCTTCTGGAACTCAACTAATAGATCTGTATGGTAGCACTACTTGTATTGTTCTCTGCTTGATATATCGCTTTGCTTGTATTTTCTCATTTGTAAGTTGCTTTGGATAAAAGCATCTGCTAAATGAATATATGTAAATGTAAATTATCGAGTCAGGTCAAAAGCATTTAAAATTTTCAAATATTAGTTTTCTAGCAGAACATTAAATGTTACAGAAAAATGTTTGTATGTCAGTAAAGAAAGCAATATATTGTATAAGAGAGACTTTTCAGACAAAGACACAATTAACGCTGCTGGGTTTTGCTGCAAAAATAAGAAGCAAGTATGACAGGCAAAGTCTCCAAAAGAACTGGTACTGGTTCTGCAAGATGCTCAATAAAACATACAGCTCTTTTTTTTTTTTTATAAAACTATGCTAATTATACCAGAGACTACTAATTTAATTTTAATTAAAAAAAAATTTCTTACACCAAATATTGTTTTTTTTCCCTTTACTACTATTTGCAGTATTTTTTTTTTTCTCGAAATGTAGAAACATTTAATTTAATTATTTTGAAGGTATGTTTGCTCTGCAGCATTTCTTTGCAGGTGCCAAAAACGTTTGCACAGTTCGTTCTGTAATTAAGTATGGATGAGTTGGTGAATCTAGCCTCCTTTATATGTTTTGATTTGAATCTCTATAATAAATGCATGAGAGCTCTGCTCTTTTCTTATCTACTGTAGGGTGTATTCTGCAACCACTATGGCTTACATAATTCTTATATTTTTTGTGATTTTAATATATTGAATCATAATGTTTATTTTTAAATTATTATTATTAAAAAAACATTATTTTCATATACATCCAGTGACTGCTGTTCATGATATTAGATGGGAAGGTTATAATCTAATATCTATTAGCAGCTTGACAATGAAACTATAATAGTTGAGCAATGGATTATATACCATGGTTATCGATGGCTGACGGCATAATAAGAATGTTGTGGGACAACCTATTACACACACACTTAAAGGCAGACAGACAGTTGCATTAGAAATTTCTATTTTTTTTAAGTGCATCAAATCCGTAGACTTCATACTGTGGTTCTTGTAACCCTTTGTGTCAAACCAAAATACCGTACTACTAAATGTACTGTTACGTCTGCTTTTAGTTTCTCATCTAAAGGCATTTTTGAGGAAAACCAACTATGGAGTATATAATCCACTTAGTTCTTGTACATTACAAAGAGGGGCTTAGCCATGCTAGCCAACCAGCCCCCAGTGGCATGTATAAAACATATTTATAACATCAACTCATTTTGACAAACAAAACCCCCAGATAGAACCTAAAAATTTCAATTATGCTCAATCATGTGACTGCATATGTGCATGAGGAAATGTATAAAGTACTTTCATACTGTTAATGAACATAACATTGATGTGTTTGCAGTTTTATTTTATTGTCTTATGCTATAGTGCAGTGAGATACGGTACAGTGGGGTACAGTACAGCAGCTCACCCTGTGCTCCCTGTCATACATAGAAACCTCACAACCCACAAACCTCCACTGCGTAAACAAAACAAAACACACTGGATGCTAGTAAATACAACCAGCACAAATTGATTAAATAAATCTAATTAAATTTCAGTCTGCATCTCTCAGGTGTTGTATTGTTTATCTAAATAGGACTGTAGAAAGGAAGAGAACTAGATGAATGTGGATTTGAAGATGGATGTTGTGCTTTATGAGAGAATTTATGATTTCCTTCTTAAGTGCTAAGGTGATTTACGCAACTGCGTAAATGAAGTAAGTACTGGACTTTTTGGCACTTTGTAATCTCCTGCTCTGTTTTCACCAGTCCATGCAGCATATCACAGGCCATGCTGGATTGTCAGGTACTTTAAAAGGTTTTTTTTTCTTTTTCTTCAAATCTCTCTTCAAGGCACAGCAAGAGAGCACAAAACAAACATTCAGTTGCATTCAGTTTGGCAAGAAAACCCTCCCACCCCCATCTCAAACAGTCATATAACCACTAGCAGCAAAGAGCATTGTACAAAACTTAGAAAGAGCATTAGAGTGTTTTAGTAGCTGGCGTAACACATCACCAGATTGAGAGTGCTGCAGACCGAACAGAATCACGTGTAAGGAAGGTAGTTCATTACATGCTGACTACATTATGTTTACATGCAGTGTTGGAGACCGTGGGCAATGATGCCCGAATGCGATATTAATATCAATGTCCGTCGGATAATAACACCCCCCCCCACCAAAACACACTCTTAGTGTCTAATTAATCAAATGCTGAGAGAATACACTCATTTTGTAAATTAACAGATTGGGAATTTTCCATTTTGTACTACAATCATGAATATGCAGCAAAGGGGAAAAAAAACATAGCTGTAGCGGGCAGGTTGAGGATTGATGGAGATGGGTTCTGAACTCTTGATGCAATAAAAGATAATGACAAAAGATTAAATGCTTAAGAACCCTCCAAATTACACAGTTAAATATCCCAAATAATAATAATAATAATAATAATAATAAAGCACAACATTCCTTCAATGAACAGTGATACTGTACACCTTCATATAAACCCCTAACAGCAACTAAAAAACAGTCTTATATAATAATCTTTTAAATCAAGATGAGTAATAAGCAACTAGCAACAAGTACAAACATATTCCTTCCCATGTCCAATTTCACTGACATCCTGGCTAAATAGAAGTGCACTGGGTCAAGCTTTTCAGAGCCACAGAGAACAAGCGCAGAAAAACACTAAAGAGAGGACATGACCTTAGAAATCAGAAGAGCCAAGGAAAAGCTCCTCCAAAGCACAGGGTACAGATTTCCATACTTCCGTCAGCAATTGTGCCAGACGCCATCAGCCTCAAGAAAGGCCCAAGAAAAACAGAAGAGAACAGAAGAAGACAGAAGGCTATAGCGCAAAAACAATTGCGAGAGAAAGAGAGAGAGACTGAGTGGACACACATTGTGCCAGATCCACTTTTGAAATAGTTTTTGGAGGGGGAAAAAATGCAGCATTGTGCCTCAGTAACAGCCTCGAGTTAAGATGAGGCAGGGGGCTTTTAATTTGCTGGTAGAGGTGAGTAGGTGTCAATGGTAGTCCACTGGGCTGTCCATCAGAGAGCTGGAGCAGACAGGTCCTGGTGTGTCCTCAAGCTCCGTCTCCACTGTCTCCTCCACATCTTTCCCAGTTGCCCCCTCTTCCTCGTGCACCGAAGCCTGGCAATTGCCCATGGTGCCATAACTCTGATGGGCAGGAGAGGGCATGGGTGTCAGACCCAGCTCTGGCTCCAATAAAACCGATGCTATAAAGAGCTGAGCAGAGAGGACGAGAGAAAGAGACAGGATAATATTGTTTTCAGCATACTGACCACTTTCACCTTGTGCAGTAAAGTCTGATAAAGACTGATTTTGTTTGAGTGAGAAAGTGGTGAGTAGGTGGACACAAAAATGAATGACTGCTATATTAAGTGGTAATAAAAAAATTTTTTTTTAGCCAGTATCAATGATATTTTATGGATGCAATGAAACGAAATGCAGTAAGCCAATACATTTGCAGTAGTCGTGGTGGATGCAGTGCTTCTCTCCATATCACTATAGGCTCCTTCTGTGGTTGTATCAGACATCTGAAAAATGGGTAATGCATGAAGGTTATGTAGCATGTAATCCAAAAAGCACTCATAGCAAAAAGGCATTACTTCTTAAGAACACAAGTTAATAACATTTCATCACAAAATTATTACGTGAAAATGTACTTCAGCCCTAAAATACTAATAGGAAATGACATATCATATCTCACCTGATACATTGTTGATCTGTCTTCTTGTAGTTTTTTCACACAGATACCAAAGAAGGAAAAGATGATACACAAAAGCACAGAGATGAACGTGAAAAGAGTGATGGGTCGCATTGGACCTGAAAACACACCAGTTACACAATGAGGTTATTACACAGTTTACAGTTCTTCCTCTCTCAGTAAAATCGCAAACAGCCTAGGATATTATTATACAACATAAATATATAAACTGATGTTGAGAATGTGTCAATTAATGAGAATATTAAGAACAAACACTTATGAATCGTGTTATGTTTACTGGCATCTTACCCAGTCGGAGCACAAAGAAGAAGAGAAGCCAGAACATGCCGAGAATTGGCGCCACGAGCACCTGCCTGATAGCAGCCAAGTGGATGTGCTGACTCAGCTTGGTGGGGATGTAGGCATAGTAGATGTTATAGCGGTCAACCATGTGTTTCAGAATCAAATACAACAGCCCTAAAACAGGTAGATCACTCCTATTACTAATATGGCAAGAAATATTTCACTGCATCACAGGAGATGATGCCTGTTTAGGAAAAGTTGAAAACTATCACACGGAGAAATAAGGATCATTGATGGATGGATAAAGAATGCCTATCAACTACATTTCTAATCAACAGCACAGCCCAGATGTTGAAAGCAGATGCCAAATGACATCCGTATCAAGGGGGAAAATGATGATTGTGGACTGCAGCGTAGTAAATAAACAGTCATAATGTGTGCTGGTAACAGAGCAGGTGTGGAGTGGGCGTCTGGTTCTCGGCTAGACGGCTCAGAGCGTCTGGAAGACTAGAGTGGTTTTCACACCTCGCAGACACCTCGCGTTACACTGAGATACTGTCAGTGATACGGATCAGACACCCACACACTGCTGAGGAGGAGAACCAGAGGACAGGAGTGGAGTGAGGCAGCATGAACACGCATTATAGCAAAAGCAGGATATGGACCACAGGAGGTGGAAGAGGATTGGAGAAGAAGAAAAGAAAAGAGAGAAGGGAGAAAAACAGAAGAAAGAAAAGCAGGACACAAATGTGTTTGGGCAACAGAAAGCAGATGAAAAATAAAGCTACAATAGGCAAGAAAAACAATTTTTTCAAGGAATATTTATGTGAATATAATTTCAAATTTTAGATAAGAATAACAAGAAAAGTAACAAGATAATAGCTAAAAAACAAAACAAACAAAAAAAAACTCAGTATAACGTTTACACTGGTAAACCTACACTGCAAACTCACCAAAGGGTACGATGATGGGGCACGTAATGCTATAGGTCATACTGAGAGAGAATATGCACATAGTCCAGGCATACTCTAACCCAAACTGGAACTCATAGGCCTGACTCTGCAAGGTAGGACAAGAGATTAACATTAAACAAATTATTCACCATAGTTAACTTTATAGTTCTTATTAGTCAGCCTGTTTGTGGTTTAGAAGTGTATGTATATAGACGTATACTCTATCAGGAGTGCAGTGCAAATGCAACTTAACGAACTCACAATGCATTTAAAACAAACCCTTTACAATAGGTATGTACTAAATAAAAATATACCGTAATTTCCGGACTATAAGCCGCTACTTTTTTCACAGACTTTGAACACTGCGGCTTAAACAATGACGCGGCTA
>JAOUWY010000002.1:14380959-14396028 GCA_025728095.1 Prietella phreatophila | reverse complement strand
TACATACATACATACATACATACACACACACACACACACACACACACACACACAGTAGCAATGAAAATTATTCAACCCCCATTGTAAATCAGGTTTTTGTAAAAATTTACAGACTGTCAGCAGTTTGCAATGAATAACTCAAACAAAAGCAGTTGAAATAGTTCAACATAACGAATGCTTCAAGTGGTTTCCTCAAATTCAACTGAAAATGCAACTTATAATGATTTCTCCAGTTTCAAAATGATTCAACCCCTTCATGGAAAGCATCTTTAGTACTTAATAGAGCACCCTTTTGCTGTTATGACCTTCTGCAAACGAGATGCATAGCTTCTGGCAGCGTTCCTGAGAGATCTTAGCCCATTCCTCATCAGCAATGGCCTCCTGTTCAGTAATATTCTTGGGTTTGTTGTTGTAACTGCCTTCTTCAAATCCCACCAGAGATTTTCTATTGGGTTCAAGTCAAGTGACTGTGATGGTCCTGTTGAATCATCCAGGACTTCTTCTACAACCAAGCCTTGTTGGAATTTGAGGTATGCTTGGGATCATTGTCCTGTTAGAAGATCCAAGACTCCCAAGCTTCAGCTTCTTCATAGACGGCAGATTTCGTGATACTTCAAGTAATCCATCTTGCTGTTCACACACTGCAGCCCAAGAGCATCACCAAGTCACCACCATGCTTGACTGTGGACAGAGTGTTCTTTCTTCATTCTTCTTCCTCCAGACATACATAGTGCCGAAAAGTTCCAGTTTTGTTTTATCGCTCCACAGATCAGAATCCCAAAACTTCTGTGGTTTATTTATCTGATTTTTAGCAGACTTTTGTTTTGCTTTTGGGTCAGTAGTGGTGAATGTCTTGGTGTTCTGGCATAGAAACCTTCTGCTTTTAGTACATGCCTTACTGTGCTCACTGAAACCTCAGTGTCTGTTGCCACCAAGTCTTGCTGCAGGTCTTTTGCAGTCACTCCAGGTTTTTTTTTAACAACCCACCTTCTCAGAAATCAAGTTGCAGTCATTTATAGCTTCTTTTTCTGCCCAGTCCAGGTATTTCATATACTTTCTGCTCTTAGCCAATTCAGGTATTTCATGTGTTCCAGCTCAAGCACACTTGGTGCAACCAGTGAAGCCCTTGATTAATTGCATCAGATGTGCTTGAGACAACATCTGTTTTGCATATTTGTACTGCTGTGATGGATTCAATTCAGGGAGTTGAATAATTTTGAAACTGGAGAAGTAATATATAAGTTGTATTTTCAGTTCAATTTGGGGTAACCACTTGAAGCATTCGTTGTGTTGAACTATTTCAGTTACTTTTGTTTGGTTTGTTCACTGCAAACAGTTGAAAGCCTGTACATTTTCACAATAAACCTGATTTGCAATGGGGGTTGAATTTTGATTGAATGGGGGTTTAATTATTTTGCAATTGTATATAGTATGTAAAGTACCAGGAAAGGCACAGAAGATTGTTTCTGTTGGGATAACCAGTACCTAGTTGTTAACTTACTATAGATATAAGTCATCTTCAAACTAGACACAAAGATGAAATATTAAATTTTGTTTACTGAATTAGTTTACTTCAACAAAATATGAACTTCTCCATTAATACATCATTAGTAATGTTAATAAATTAGCAAAGTAATGTAAAATGCATGACCTGATGTTTATTTAAATAGTAACAAAGCACACATGCACTAAATATTTATTCAATCCATGATTAAAATACATATATCAACCTACAAACAGCAAAAATGAAATGTTTCTAAACGCTGATAACTTTATTTTACACAGTGATGGTATGGACATTGGAACATGCAGGTGTTGATTATTTGGCTCATTTTACTTATTATTTAAAAACAAAAACAACAATTGTTAGGGTTGTTATGTTATAAAGGGTGTATTAATATTGATAATACTTCGATTGTTCATGTTAACTAAAGTGTTCAATAATATCAGTTAAGGGAACCTTCAACGGCGAGGGGGATTTCTCTCTCGTCGCCCAATATGCTACTTAGCGTGGGTGGATAAGCAGAAGCAGAAGGGAACCTTCACGTAAATAACTAAACATAAATCATGTAATGATTGGATATCACATATGAATGAAAATGTCACTCTAATGTGCTTTTGAGGCTGTGACTGATGTGGGACACCTGAACAGCTCTCATACAGGATATTACATCACTTTATATTCTGCCTTCCACGTGTCTTGTCTCAGTCTCCACCTGTTACCTCGGGTGTAAACACTAGTGTTATACTGAGGGAAGTGGTCCAGTCTACAGTGAAATCCCCCGGAGGATGTCTGAGACACTGCACCGGTGTGTCGTTTTCAATTGAGCTGCTCTGTGTCACTTCCTATTTACGCCTGAGATGACAGTCTTCCTCACATCTTTAAGTCCAACAGGTGCTGGGCAGTTTCCTCTGACATTCTGCTCTATTGTGCGTGCGTTTTGTTTTTGAGGAAGTCGTTCAAAATGCATACATTCAGTCACACGTACTGTTA
Source organism: Prietella phreatophila (assembly GCA_025728095.1). Classification (NCBI taxonomy): domain Eukaryota; kingdom Metazoa; phylum Chordata; class Actinopteri; order Siluriformes; family Ictaluridae; genus Prietella; species Prietella phreatophila. The sequence continues at coordinate 14,393,534 of JAOUWY010000002.1, read as the reverse complement.
TTGTCTGAAAATTCAACTCACATGACAAAGAGAGTAGAATCGGATAGCTGTTTGTCAAGCTGATGTCTATTATATAATATGATCCCGTTACTTACAATAATGTTATCCATATCTTCAAGTTTGTTCTTCTAACTGATTTAAAAATCAGCACAACGATTCATGGTTCAATTAACCGAGCAATTAGCTGTTAGACTGCATTTCATCATTCCCAGCTAGAGATAGGTCAAAAACCCAAGGCTGCTTGGTCATAATAATACAAGGTATGGAAAAGAGTGTTATTCTTGAGTAAAGGAGCGTCGTGTGTGAGCGTGTCCACTGGGATTTTGTGAATAAATGAGGTAAGGAAGATCATGTGTTTGTCCATGTGGTCCCTGCACTGAAATAAATATTGATAAAAGAAAGGAAAAAAGATGGCTTGGGTCTGCGGGACCTGAAATGTTTATGTTTGTAAGATTTATATTAAAGTGTAACCAGTGGAAAATATAACAATATTGGACATATAAACCTTTAGAGAAATATAGTGAAGGTCCCATGAGCAGTAATAGACTGTTATATTACAAAACATTAATTAGTGATGGTTTCTATATTTATAAACCAACAACAAAGGCAGTTATCCTTCTTCCCATCAAAATTATGATCTGTTAATTAATAATCTATCATCAGTTCAATTGTTTGTTTAGACAGTCCTGCAAAAACAATAAAAACGAGCTCATCAAGTAGCTGTTAAATCTGCTGGAGTGCTATTGTTTATTATTAAAAGCAGCAATGTGGGTCAAGCGTATATATACTTCCTTAGGGGTAAAGACTTTTTTTTTAAAGCACGCACACACACACACACACACACACACACACACACACACACACACAATGCCCATTGTTGTCAGGATGATGTGTTCTTGAGGCTGTAACTAAGGTGTGTCTACTGATGATACTTAATATTTTAATCCCAAGTCCTTAACAACAAAAATAATTCTAATTATATGTCTTTGACACATCATAACACATTTCAAGCTATAAATGTTATTATCTGTTTCTTAGATGAAGCTTTATTGCTCTGTAAGCAATATTTAAAAACTTTATTATGGGAACAAAATGAAATATAGCCACTGTCGGATAGAAAGCATGAAAGCATCTAATTACAAGACATTACTGTTAGATGTTGGGGCAAATGCAAGGTGAAATCCATCTGCTTTTCTAATGTTTCCATGAACTGCAGCCAAGTGAAATGATTTCTTGAGGTTTATTTATGTGTGTAGAAAGACAACTTCTCAGATAGTACTGAGAAGCGGCTGGCTTCTGTTATAGAACATGACCCAGGCAAAGGGGTAAAGGTTTGTGTGTGTGTGTGTGTGTGTGTGTGTGTGTGTGTGTGTGTGTGTGTGTGTGTGTGTGTGGATCAGACGGCAAAACAGGAATGGCAGATGTTTTTGGAGCTGTAGTGCAATGAGATGATGAGATTTGGCACAGTCGTCACCTAACCACAGCGGATATGTCTACTGGAGGAGTCGGTTGCTCCAGGGCTACTGTGCACTTGCTCAAGCACTGGCTTTGATTATGTCTGATATAGTCTATTTGTTATTTTACTCTGTCCTAGAATGGCCACTCTAGCACTATGTCTGCCAGGGGAAGAGTTGATCCCAGAGAAACACATGGCCCAAGTTCTGATGCCATTAGCAGTGGGATTGAATTAAATACAGTATAATGCATGGCTCATTAGGAAATCCATATGTGGTGATTTGAACATATGCTCTGAAGTGAATAAACAGTCATCTGAGCCTTTTAGTAAATACAGATGTAGAAAAAAATAGCTAGTTGGTTTTAATAGCTATTGCCATGGATTAACATCACTCTAGCCAGAACAGAAATTCTGTCAGTTTTCATGTAAACTGGTGAGAAAAGCTATGACTGCTGGTCCCAGCCCTCACCCTCACCTTGTCCATTTGCTGCACTTCATACGAGTTAGATTACACACATTCATCTGAATTTGAATTCATATTGCAAGAACATATTGCATTAATCAATCAATGACTATTAACTAGAAAAGCAAATGAGTAGGGTGTGTCTGGGATTGTGAGAATGAACTGGGCTTCATCTCAGATTGATTCACTAAAAGTTACCTCTCCTCACTAATCTCTATCTCTCTCACTCCCTCATTCTCCCTTTCCTGCCTTTCCATCTTACCATCTGACGATGTGAAGGAAGTCCATGGGAATTGACCCTGAAGCATAGACTGTATAAAACAAAACAAAACAAAGCTGAGATTTGCCAGGATGATAAGCAAAAACTAAAATGAATGACTGAGGGCTTGTCACAAACTTTTAACATTACTTAACACTGCCTTGTAGAAGTATTCAAATAAACATATGTACACATATATAAACAAATATAAATATACAAAAAAAAGTTTTGAGTGCATAAATATTTGACAATGTTGCTGAGAAAACCACTAAATTATACAAGCACAATTTGGCCCCTTCTTCAACTGTGAGACATATTGAGTAAATAAAATGGTAAATATTCCAATTAAGTCCATTTCAACCAGGTTTAAGGGAGCTATTACTTATACAAGGCACTTATTCACAATACATTACTGCATTATGGTCCCAAATGTAATTAGCAAACAACCAGAGCTTCCTGTAATCTGTGTTGTTCGACAGTAGAGAAGTCAGTTGACTGAGCCTTTGGATCCAGATTCATTATGAAGCTCAACAACCATCTTATCAAGGAAACAGGACATGCTCTAGGGCATCAGCAACTGCAAAATGCACAGCCTCGTACTTCTTCAGCCTCTGTCTGATCACAGAAGAGCTTAATTTGCATCATACAATAAGTTTTAATCTTCAGATCATTCAGATAATGTGTGTGAAAGAAAGGACAGAGGGTCAGACAGCAACAACATACAGATCAAGAACTGACTGATTAACTGACTGTCAATAAACAATATTAAACAAATGTCTCTACCTTGGCAATCCAAAAGGTGACTGTGGTTCAGTTGGTCGAGCAGGTTGTCCACTATTCGTAGGGTTGGCGGTTTGATTCCCAGCCCACGTGACTCCGCATGCCAAAGTCCTTAGGTAAGACACTGAACCCCAAGTTGCTCGCGATGGCAAGCTAGGGCCTTGTATGGCAGCTCCCATTGGTGTGTGAATGGGTGAATGAGAACTAGTGTAAAGCACTTTCTAGAACTGTTCAGTTTAAAAAAAGTTTTCCATTTACAAAGGAGAATCTTCAAGATTGAACTTTTAACCTCAAGCATGTAAACGTCAGTCGAATTCTTTTGCAATTTATGCTGTATGTAATCCCTGCTTGGATTGATATACAGAGTATGTCCTATGAGGGTGGAGTTCCGAAATTAGACAACTAGCATTTTTATGCAAGTATGTCTCTGACATTAAGTTTTTGACTCTTTGGACTTGACTTACTTATTTCTCTTAGATCAGGCATTACTTCAGGTGCAGTTACTCTGGCTCCACATCACTCAGACGAGTAAAGTCTTAAATTATTTTACAGATGGTGCAATTGCACTGCTCAGTGCATTTTGATATAATTAGACACACTGTACATCAAGCTGACAGACTGACGAAAGGGAGGGAAAGGTTGACATTCATATTGTAAACTGGCTCCCTAGTGACAATTCATTCCTACTTTCAGCTGAGAAATGTAAGTAAATGAGCTTGTATCCACACAAACCGCACCACCTCTGCATCGACCGGCAATGACAAATGAGTAAATAAAATAACAAACAGTTACATTCAGCAATCACACAAACCCTCAACAGAGAAACAGCCAAGAGCTTTTATTAAACCAAGCATCAGTTAATTAAGGAAGTAGTAATAGGTATGAAAGATACAGGGAAATGAGATCTCAATCTAAAATGAGAGGCCATTCTAGACATCCCAGAATAATCTTCATGATCTGGGTATTTTCCCATACCAGATGAGAAGCAGATGTATCTCTTACTCAACCCTCCTCCTTTTTCTACTCACTTTGTCAACTGTCAGCATGGTTTGGCGTCATAGTACGTCCATCCCTCCTCTTTGTCGTCCTTTACCCTTTCTCGTCCACACACCCCTACTGTTTCTCTTCCAGCTTCCCCCCTCCCTTGTCTCATTATCTTTGTCTATCTTGGTCTCCCAGTTCTTCTGCATCCTCCCCGTTCCCTAGGGTCAAGTGAAGGAACACAAGCATCATGGGAAGGCTGGCGGTCCCCAGACCCTGATCACATGATTCAAGCACCCCTCTTTCTGTGATATGCATGCAAGCATGACATGAAGGTAGAGCTGTGAACTCTGTGGACTCTGTCCAACAGCTCTCGTAGTTTCTCATGGAGAAAGAAACAGATCTATTATAGTGTCCTGGTCCTGTAGGTTCCCACCAAAATGAATAAACCCAGACTGCCACTAGGTTAAAAAAAAAGTCCCTGTGCCTAACCCTGACCAATACTTTTTCTGTGTTGATTTTGGAGATAGACTATGCTCTTACTGTGTACTACACAAAGACCCTCTAACCTTTAACATAAAAAAAACCCTCACTGGTGTCTTATGCCACCCTATTGAAAAGCCATCTTATCTACGTCTATGTGTGTCTAATTGTGTTAGTGGCCTTGCTTAGAACCTCAGCGGTGCTGTCCTTGCTCAGCATAAACAGATTTGTTTCACAGTGCTCTCACTCTGAGTGGGTCAGAGGGCTGCCGGACAAGCTGTCTGTAAACATGAGGTTGGCAGAGGGAACAGGAACTCCCTATGGAGGGCATTTACAACGTTGGGGGGAGATGAGATGCAGCATCAGGAGTAACAGATTTACAAGGCTGTTAAGTGTTCTTGATGCTGTATGTTGTTTCTGATCATTAAAAACTCATTCTCTTGTGAAAGCTAGTGTTATAGAAAATGTGCATATTAGAGGTTCTAAGTAAGAATAAGCTTAAATCACCTTACGGGAAAAAATGATTTTGCATGGCTGCCTGCTATAAGATACAGTAGTATGATTTAAATAATTTGTCACTCAGATCTAATAATGCCTGAAGCTCCTCTTACCTCTTAATAACTAAGAACTATTGTAACATAGTAGTAACACAGGAACAGTTTCTGATGAACCCTTAATTTTATACTGTAGATGGGCATTTTTGGCTACCATGCTGCTGGATTATCCTTGAGACCACACTCTGTACTCAGCAGTAATAGGAAATTAGTAAAACATCTGGCTAACATCTGCGTCATGGACGATGAGAAAGTGGGACATAGTCCCATGAGATATGTAGTATAAGCCAGGTGCACCTTGCATTTACACTGAAAAATCGAGTTTTTCTGGGGGGGGGGGGGGGGGGGGTTGGGGGTGTGAGGTTGGAATGCACAATGATTCGTTCATAAGACTAACTCTTTTAATGATTCATTCACAACACTCATTAATACATCCTTAATCTCTCAAAATACTCTCTTCTCCTCTCATTTGTCTAATTGCATGTGTTCTTAAAATAACTGACTCGTGTGTTAGTCACAACCATGTTACCACATTACTCCTTGATGAAGAGAGTCAAATTACCCTGGATAAAGACTGCACTGTTTTGACAATCCTTCCATTATCAGTCAATTTAATGACTCAGTTGAAAGCACTTATCATTCAGGCAGTGACTTGTTCAAAGAAATAGTCCTGTGATTCTTTAGTTTTAAACCAATGTACATGACCAACATGGTGTCACATTAAACAAATGTATAACTATTTGTAGACTTAAGTCATGCATAAATATATGAAGCTTAAAGTTATAATTTTAGGTTAAGTTTAAGGTTTGTTTACAAAAAACAAGGTACAAAATAATCTTCTTCATATCGTTTCCTATTTTGTACCTTGTACCTTTTCCTATATTTTCATTAATATGAAATCAATCCAAATCTAGCGATATGTAAAAGTCACTTCAGCCTTTTGTATTCTTGAGATTTCAAATACACCGACCCTTGTTCTCACTATTCTAATCATCTTGAACAATGATTAACAGTAAGTTTATTTAAGATAATGCAACATGTGTGTAAAACTATGTATGCCATATATTTTTCTGGAAATAGACAGACATAACAGTGTGTAAGCATTTTGTGTTCCACAAAGTCTGCTTGTGGTCATACGATATCAGTAAAATCCATTACTCTATCATCACCTACATCTATCCATCACCACTGCAAAATAGCTTCACTGTGATACAGCTATTAGGAGAAATGTTTGTCTCAGAGAGGAAATGTCGGCTAGTCCAAGCAACATGGTTATTGACGAACAGGTGTTTTGTCATTTTGTAGCTTGTTGCAAAAGTGTAAGGCTGATACCACCGCACTGGTTCAGCAATCAATGCCATTCAAGACAATACATCTTTACCATCAACACTATTAACGCATAAGTTTACCATCAAATGGTATTTGGCTAAGCAACACTTCATCATTTCATCAAGATAAACAGCCTTAGAAATACAGCTGTTAGATAAGAACTATTGACATCATGATATGTTTGTTCAAGCTTTAAGGTGAAGGCGAAAAATAAAGAAAAGTGGCATTAATCCATGTCATAATATGAAACTGAGCAGAATTTACGTCAAACCCCAAAATATCTACAAGTTCAAAGGACATCTGGAACAGCAGTGCAATTTTATCAAGTGCAGAATTAAATAGTAAGCATAGAGTGGTGTAGATTTTTGCGATATCCTCATAGACTTCATTAGAACACTTGTGCACCACAATTGTTAAACGTTGCTGGCCATTAAAACTCATTTGTTCTCATCAGGGGCTTGAAAAAACATTCCAGACTTAATCTAACAATCTGTAACACACTCTTTAATCCAAGCCTACAGCCTTTACCACTTTAGCATTTGTTACAGTTTAAAGTGCAATAAGTTCAGTCCGTCTGCCAGATTTGATGCAGAGGAAACACTGTCGCAGGACAAACACGGGCCCTCATCTGGCCCTGTGCTTTGTTTCACTTCAGACAGGCCCTGATGCTGGAGACACAGATGTTGATGAGGGTGAGAGGATGATACAATGGCAAATAAGACAGCTAGGTCATAATATCCCGTTCACAAAGAGGAAAAATCCTTAGCATCACGGTATCACCAAGCTAAGCATCTGCTTCCTTTAATGGTTCAGAGACACAAAGACTCTCCTCCCCTTTTCAGCACACCTTGTATCATCCCCAGCTACTCATGCTACATTTCTGAGCCAGCAGTGGGACCATAGTGTGTCGTGACTGCCTCCAGTTCCAGTCTAGAGATAACCCAATGGACTTAGCCAACAGGATGTTCCACTAAATCCATGTCCCCATATTTTTTGCTGAAAAGCAGGCAGTTTTAATAGATTAACATTAACAAATAGGAGCCTCATTTAAGATCACATGGTGGTTTCAGGTGTCTGCTACTGGCTGCACATTGGTGTATGTCTTTGCGCTGCTGTTTTCTGTGTGGAATAAACAGTGAGGAGGGGGAGGGAGCACAAACAAGCAGACACTAAAGGAAATGCCTCCTTAACTAGAGGAGCAACTGCACTTATGTTTGTAGGCTGTCGCTCTTCTTTTTCTCCTTCTCTCCCCACCAGTGGCATTCACGTCATCACTGACATTCCCATCTCACACTCGCTACGTGCTGGCTTCGTGAATTGTTACTGTCCAAGTGAAAAATTCTTAACATTTTTAAAATGCTACTCCTTCTACACTTTTCATTTTCTGTCATCAAAGTTTACAAATCATTTGTTCTGTGCCATGCAAGTTGCCTATGTCCTTGGTCTTGTAGGCTCACTTTTTCTTTCTTTCTTTCTTTTTTCTTTAAACCTTTTTTTTCTCTCACAGACTTGATATATGATCAAATCAGTAATTCATCAGTCATAGTATTAGTGTAAATTTGATCGTAGGAATTGACCTTTATTTTGTAGTAATGTTTTATTATTCAGGCCTTACTCCAGATAACAGTCAGACTTCTGGCCCTACACAAACCATGTTTTTCCTATTACATTTTACAGAGCAGATGTAATGTTTACTTTCATATCAAATATTGTGCACCTAATATGTCTCCATGTTTATTTATTTTAAATATTAACATTTTATTATTTATGCAGATTTTTTTTGTTGTTGTTTTGTTTGTAAATTTTACTCTGGTTGCAAACTAATCTGTGAGCATAATACTAATCACATATCAGAGTGATAAACATCTGTAATTATGATCATTTGCTTATGTCTCCTGGCTTGATTACATGAGCAGTTTGTAGCAATTATAACAAGCGCATACTATTTTACAGAAACAGCTGCATCCAATAACCTGCTTCTGTTACCAAATGCTGTCTGTGTTTATTTCTGTACATTAATGTTTATGTGAGTTTTTGTGAATGTGCATTGTGTAAATCTAAATTAATTGTACTGTATATGGAGCAGTAAGAGACTGACTGCGATATCCACAGTGTGTCAGGCTGCTTCTAGTGTGGACATAAAGACCAGATCGGCAGGTGTACAAAAAATCAGCTGGGAAATATCATTATTTCCCTATTATATTATATTATATTATATTATTCCACATTATTTCCAAAGGAATCAATATCTTGTGTAAATATCTAGTTGAACAGTCTCACTTTGTCAATGCTAAGCATGCAAATTTCTATTCATCTCAATTTATCAGCTTCAAGTAAATGTATCTTATTTTTAATCTGATATTTATGTCATATGCACATTTCATATACACGTAGATGTGCATTCACGCATTATTTACAGACAACTATGACTTGAGCTCACAAGCTCCCACCACTTCGCATAAAATGCAAGTGTTTGTTTGCTTTGGCAGCGTCCTTTGTTTTGGCATGTTAACCTGTTTTTGGTCAACTTAAGAAGAACAGAAAAGTTCAAGGAGATCTTAAATTGAGTTTTTCTTGGCTGCAGAGTCCAGCTGAAACCACTTGTGTGTTTGTGGCCTGAAACTTCAAAGAATTATGTTTTTTTTTCTTTTAGCTAATATAAAGACATCAAATGTTTTGCTGACTATACAAGAATTAAATTCTATTTTTTATTTCAAAAGGAAGTTGGATTTGTTGCCCTCTGCAACAGTATGGAACCACTGATTTGTTCCCACCAAAATGTAGATACAAATTTCAATAGAGGGTTAACAAATGTTTCCATTTCCCTTTTCTTAATCAGTGCACACTAAAATAGTGTAATTGTTTTAGTTGCCAAGTGTTTGACTACTATTAGGTAAACATTACGAGAAGGGGCAAAGTAGTGGCCAAAGAGCAAAGTCAGTCCTGAGTCATGACCACTGACAACAAATATTTCACTAGCAGTTCAGTGCTGAGTCATTAAACCTTAAAAACACATTTACAGTTGAGTGCAAACCTTCGAATGAAAAGGAACTAAAACCCATAAGGTCTTGTCTATTTAATAATGTTTTCTAATAGGAAAAACTTTTAGAACATAGCCTAAATATTTGCAGTTATTGTTATTAACAAAAACAACATTTGCATCCCTGTTAGCATGTTTCTATAAGCATGCTCTTCATTTATTTGAATGTGCCTCATATAGGCGTGTAATGACTTAAATTAGTCATGATGAACCATGTTAAGCTAAATGTGTCTAGAGATAAGTGTTTCAGCAGTGAAAGCCATTTAATCATTTAAAGCGGAAAAACACAGACACCATGATACTAGTACAGGGTGGGCGATAAAAAGAAAATGGGAAAGAGAGACGTGTTTGAAAGAAACATTTGTAAGACTTAACTCACAGACAATGACATTGAGCAAGAGTTTGCAAACTTTTGCACGTAGGCTGTAGATATAGCAAGTTATGTTTTTGTTGAATATGTCAAGCTTTAATAGACAATAGATAATTGTTAAAAAGAGAAAAAATAGATGATAAGACAAATTATTCTGGTGTGTGTTAGTACACTAGTGTAAGTGGAGTAATGTTAGACAATAAAAACCCCCATGATATTTCTTGTAACATCCAAAATAAATATTATGTGTCCCTCAGTGTTCAAACCAAACTTACACCCAAGGTTGAAAATAACAGAAAACGTGGTATATGAAACAACAACGTTTCATATTTATAGGGACATAAATAGACAGGATACAGGTGTTAAGCAATAAATCTCAGTGAGATGGGACTGACATCACATCCAGGATGCAGTTAAAATCACCTCTCCATACTTGTACAACCAAACTTGTACAACCAAACTTGTATAAGGTGTGGAGATGTCAGGAGCAGATATGGTTACTTAGGCCTCATATTTCAAAGCCCTCATCCCATCCAGATGTTTGCGGATCATAAAAAAGGTGAGGGTTAAAGGGAACAAACAATGCTGGACAGTAATCAAAGAAAAAAAAACATGTTTACCCTGCTTACTTTTTATAACTCTGCACTCTCTTTGTAGCTATAAAACAGACTGAACGAACCCCCTGCTTTTCAGATGATGACAAATCTTGTGTTGTTTCACAAAATATAGTTTAGTTTGGATTTAAACCTAAAATAATGAAATAATTTGCATGCATTCATAATCAGTTGCTTTTGATCAGGTGCAAGAAGCCAAGCAAGTTGAATATTGACTACAGGATTTGTAAATGTGTATAATTGTAAGGTGTTGACTTTTACCAATTCTGCATTGTGAAATTAAGATTGTTCTTATATGGTAGAGGGAGTATCACATTGAACACTCTCTCATTTAGTTAAGATAATCTTACCTTGGTGATGCTTTTGGGAAACTCAGCTGAGTACATTTAAGTTCAAACAAACCTTTCTATACCAAAGAAGAGAGTTAGGTTTTCTGCCAATAGGAAACTAGATTCTAGTCTGTTTCTCAAAAATATTATAAGAATATTTTAACTCTCAATACTATATAAAAAGCAGTGGCACCAGGCAGCATTATTGGCTTTGGCAACTGGAAAATGGATTTCTTCATTTTCAGCATTTAATACCGACTATACTGTTGTGTAAGAAATGTTTCACTTAGTCATAAGGTGCATGAATGAAGAGTCACTGTCCTAATCCCCTACATATTTTATGAGAACAGTGGTTCACCATCACCACTACTTAGTAAAAGAAGCGGCCGGAACAATATGGCATTCCTGGTTGAGTAATGTTGGTGTAAAATCTAATATTCTTCATTCTCTGACTATTGTAGAGAAGCAAAAATATAATATTTTTGAGACTTGATACAGTATTACACAAAGGTCTTTGTCTTAGGTTAAAATAATAATAAAAAATAATCCAGTGGTATTGATAATCTTAAACGCATAGTCAATGAAAACATGGTAGCATACTAGCCTTATACATCTTCCAATGTTTCAGATCTGCATTCATAACACAGGTCATATTAAGAAAATCTTCAAAAGTTTACATATAGTTTTAGTGCTCAGTAATGTATTTCTGAGAGAAACCAGTTCAATCCTCAATGGGTGCCCTGTCCTCTGGCAACCCATTGAGTGTACGCAAACCCTGGTTTTGCTTTTTATGAAATTCCAGTCTACTTCACACAATGATAAACTAATCCCTCAAGCTTAGGCAAGCTTTCACACAGCCAATAAATTTCTCAAAGCCTTGTAAAGATCAATGTTAAGAAACAGCTTTGTGATCATTTTTAGTTCATTAAATTAGATATATTGTATGGTTATGTAATATATAAGCTTAATAACCATTTAAATGACCATATAAATGGTTATTAAGCTTCAGAAGGCAAAAGTTTCCTTCCTCTTACCCAAAGTCTTAACATGAATGTGCTTTGTGGTTTGCCGTTTGTTACTGTTTGTCTCATTTAAGAGAAATGATGATCTATAATTAGTATATAATTTTCCCTAGTTAGCTATTTTAAAATATGTACTATAAGTTACTATTTTTTACATTACTGGCTGCACAGTGCCTAATCCACCAACACTAACAGTGTCCTGCAGAGATCATCAGTAACTCATAACAGCAATCATAGTGTAAGTAACCACACATTTACCAAGCATTTGTCCATTTAAACAGTGCCTATCCTATAATTATGACTATAATCAGACTGAAATTACATCATTATGAAAGTTCCTCACAAAGGGATGTTTAAAAAAGTGGAATTCATACACCCCCATGTTATTCAAATTACACCTCAGTCTGTCCATTAAGAGCTCACAATGCAAATGATGAAAATGCTGTTGAAAGTTTTCCTGAAAAACTGAAGTTTTATGGTTCCCCAAAGATTTGGCTACAATTGATGGATGTAGCCACCTACCTGGTGTAGGGTGGATCTGAACAAGCGAGGTACAGATATTACAAGTGCATAATGGACCTATTGTATATACTGAGTTCCTACGGGCACAGCAGCATGCCCTTTTAATATTGAAAGAGCTTGAAATCTTTGATAAATAATTCTTATCCAACACATACAGCCATTAACACTCATAACATATATTCTGTCTTACTGTTAAACAAACTAAGTTAAACATTCAGAGGAAAAACTCAATTATTTTGTTGTTTCTTTCCATACGTAAAGAAAACAGATGTACAAATCCATCCATCCATCCAACTTCAACCGCTTATTCCTTCTTCAGGGTTGCGGGGAACCTGGAGCCTATCCCAGGATCATCGGGCACAAGGCAGGGTAC